>PVKZ01000615.1:0-351991 GCA_004027375.1 Macroglossus sobrinus
GCTAAATTAAATGATGGCATTGCTTTATTCTTGAAAGCTTGATAAAGCCACACTTATCTCATTGCTAAACATACCAGTGAGCTACATAGGATAAAAATTTGGCTCAATCTCCCAACTAGAATATAGGCAGCCCAGGATGATACAATGTGGATTTTGTAGAACTTATACATAAGTATGAAAAAGTTCAGAGTCTAGGATGTCAAAATTTTGAAAAGTTTGCCAAATAAGATTACAATTTCATAAATTAAAGTCCTCTTGCCTATAGGCCGGCCACTGAACAGAGTACCGCCATTATCACAAGCAGAGCACATATCACATAGGACATCGATGGGCCTCAAGTAGGTTGTAAGGTAGGAAGACTATTTAGTAAATGAGGAAACTGAGGCTCAGAGGGTAAAGTGATGAACTAAAGGCCACAAAGCTAGTAAGTGGCAGAGGCACACTCTGTGATTTCTTGACTCACTCCGTGTTTTTTCTTTTTTCATCAAGCTGTCTCACCAGAAGAGATGTCAAAACAAGATATGCAGTACATACCTAGCAGCCCTATAAAAAGAAACAATGATCCTTGAGCAACAAGTTTCTAAAGAACTCTCCTTCATTTCCCTACTGCTTTGCACTGCAGGGAATAATACCTTTTGCCACATATTATGCTAATGGATCAAAGAAGAAAAAAAAGAAAGATCTGCAGTTATCCCTTGAGGTTTCCTGGTTCTATGAATAACCTTTTAAAGCTTATGGAACTGACTTGTCACAAGTAGAATTCTTCAGAAGATTTTACAGAAAGCTTGATTCTATGTAAATATGGTATATCATCATCATGGGGTTGCTAGTAGTCTTTGCAAAACAACCTTTATTGATTAAGAAGTTTACATTTGTTATTAAGAACCAATGGTCATAGATAGAAGAATAAGCAAGAAAAACTACATTCCCCTCCCTCATTTTACAAACAGGAAGCTGCAGCTAGTGCTCCCATACTTATGGCTTCAGAGTTGCTTTCAGATTCTGGAACTCGGAGCTCAAAAACTGGGGGGAGGAAGAGGTTCAGGAATGCAGCCATTTGCTGTTCTGCATAAATGTAGGTGTGGGGAGTGATGTGGAATCAGAGGTGCTTTTGAAAATAGTAGAAGATCGAAACATAGTTAACAGGCCTGCCTATCTGCTATCAATTCATCAACCCACCCTCAGTTCTAATTTGACCCATTCACAATATAATGTACACAGTGATTCAGAGCACAGGCTTTGGAGTCACTTATATTTGGAAACAAATTATGACCCTGTCACTTAACAGTGCTTTGACCATGGATAAATCACTTCATCTTTCTGTGTCTTCATTTCCTAGTTTATAAAATGGGATTAAGAAGGCTTATTTATCAGAGATTTTAGAATTTCAAATAACAAATCTAAAGTACTTATTCCACACTTGATATTAAATAAATATTGAATATTATTATTACCTCCATGTTTTGTGATACTTTTAAGTATGAACACATCCATATATTGGAATTCAATACACTCTCTAACAACGTGTAAATATATGTTCAGCAAAGATAAAATAGAGTTAAAGAAATACTATACACTTATTTGAGGTTAATGAAATTGTATAATTTCTCTAGAGGAAATGACTCACAGTATGCCTCCTTCAGTAATGCATTATTAATGATAATTTCCTTGAGATATATTACTGAGTGGGTTCAGAAGAGAGTGAGAATGAGAATTTACCCAGTGCTGGCGCTTCAATTAATCACCTTCTGTTTCTGTAAATAGCCCTAAGTGAAAGAATCAAACTATTATGTTTTGTAGATGAATGATCAGCAAATGCTCGGAAACTCATCCGTCATGGTCTAGTTTTGCTGCCTGACAAGAATAACGAAGCCAACGTTTTCTGAATTCATAAAGTCTGGGATGCAGTCCACATAACATCCACATCTAACTAGGGTGGAGCCAGGAAGAAAGATTGAGAGCCTCCCTAGCTTGGCAGTGGGCAGAAGGCTTTATCATCTGTCCCTCCCGGATACAAGAGGTGAAAACCATATGCACAGGGTTCCAAGAGGAAGCTAATTGTGCAGCTTTTTCTTGCAATGGAGATGTTTTTCTCACCAGGAGTAGACTCTTTCAGACAAATCTATTCTTATTATTCACCATGCCAAAGATACTTAAGAAAGGCTGGGTTTAAAAGTTGGGGTTCTTTTGGTTTCTTTTGTAGTAGCAAATAAGAAACCTAATCCTTAATTATTTTATATATTGACTTTATATAAAACACAGGTATATAAAAAATATTTCAATTCTACATGGAGATTTTTTTTAAGGGAGGGGAATAGAAGCATTATACTTCTTATTGTGGTTATATTGAAAATGATGGTAATGTGGTTTTCTATGGACAGAGTTTTATTTATTTAAATGAAGAATACCATGTACTAGAATCTAAAAGGATGTCTTACATACCTTAAAATAAAAAAAATCACAAAGATAAAAAGAAATAGGGTGGTATTTGTGAACACTGATATGGAGCAGGTCAGCAAAACAACAAATTTATTAGTAAATGTGGCCCCAGACTGTATTATGTTTCTGTGAAAACTAATATCAGCCCTGCATTTAGTTCATGAACACCATGAACTAAAAAGTAGCCTGCAATACAAAGTGAGTTGAGCTAATTCCCACATATTAAATGATGAAAAAGCAAATGCATCAGGAAAAAAAAATGGATACAAAGGAAATAGCGAATCCCAGTAAAATTTAATGATTTCTTATGTAAACAGTGTAGACTATCCCCAGTATAGACAGCCACAGTAATTGTATTTAAAATGCCAGTTGTAGCTGTGGCTTTTATCATGGCCACATTCTGCCAACCAGGAGATGCTTCTACAATATTGTTCTCTGCTCTAGAAAATTACACTTGTTAATTGATTTTCTATCCACAATTTTCTATCCTATTTCTTTCTCCAAATGCACTTCTAAATTTTGATAATATTTAAATATGTTTTAGAGTTAAGCAAGTAATTAAATAACTTAGGAAATAATTTCAGTGTGAGTTTTTATTTCTGGAAATTCAATAGAAATAAAAGAAAAAGAAAAATCCTTCTGCCATTGGGTATATGATCATTTGGCTTTAGAAAGATCCAGTTTTTGCAATGAGTTGACTCAGATGAGCTGTGTTTATTTTTCTGGAGCTAATTTTCCTTAAAAGTCTATAGCAACCTTACCAGCAACAGAACATGAAGCTATTAAATAAAAAAAGAAGAAGAAGTAAAACACTTATTTATTGTTCATTTTATCACAAAGACACAAACATGAAGTGTGCTATGTTGTGCCTCTGTGATAAGAAATATACAATAAAGTGTGTTTTACTTCTTTTTTTCTTTGCATCTTATGTCCTGTAATGTACTCAATAGAACTTTGAGAGCTTTGCTTTATCTCTCTCACTCTCACCTTCCTCCTGACTTTTCCATGAAGAAGCCAAAAAATTCTTGTTAAGCTCTCTAAATCTAATGAGCAGCAGTTGCCACATGGCATAGCCCCAGGTGGCTCTAAGTGAATGGTGCCCTGGAGTTGTGTGGCAAGGAGCTATCACCTGACATGAAAGAGCCTGGGAAAAACCAAATGACAATATAGCAGTGCAGATTGGCCTTATTCTGTCCAGGTTTGATTTCTACTGATATATATGAGGAAGACTGTTCTTTTTTTACTTCAATCATGTCTGACTTTCGATTCAGCAGGCTGGTTTTGTAAACAAAAATGAAATATTTTAAGTGGTATCTGATTCTCATTAACTCCTCAAAATTCAAAAATTCATACTTTTACCAAAATTCTCTGTTTTTCTTGACAATTCAGTTATCTGAATTAGTCTAGTGTGAATCCATCTTCCCTTTTCCTGAAATAATTGGACAAATAATTTGTGTACCCAGGCCTTACCTAGAGTGTCTAATTTCTGACTGATGCTTTTTAAATCAAGCATAACAAGCCCATATTAAAGAACAAAGATTAACTTCCAATGTGGAGTCAATGACTGCATGGCCCTCCCACAAAAATCAGCTGAGAACGTGCATAGAGAACTCCAATCCCAGAGATGGTAAGAAAGGTCATCTCCAGGCAAGCCAGGGACCTTACCAACTTTGGGAGAACTCACAGAGAAGAATCCATCCAAATTTATAGAAACCAGAATCTAGTAGAGTGTCTTGGACATGGATTTCCAGGCTTTGAATAGAAGACTAAATAACACGGGCCTTTAATTATCCAATATGAGATTCATTATGGAAATTTCCACTCAGAATTAATTCTCAGTAGATGCTCAGTGCGATACAGCTCCAGATTCACAAAACAAACTCGAGGAGGCCTACATGGTTCAGTAACACTCTTGCTGTATCTTTATAGACAGTCAGGCTGAACATGAGACCAGCCTTTCTGTGAGAATCAAGAATAATCCTTGAAGAATATTTATAATCACCAGGGATGGAAGAGAGACTCTCAGCAAAACTATTCCGATCTTGGAAATAAGCGAAAGAGGTTACTGGCCATTATGTCTATGCCGTCCTAGGTTTGACTTGCTATCAGTGGGGTTAATGTTATGGCTCCACTGGGCCAGAAGTCAACTTGTAGATTTTTACAGATAAAGATGCTGATAATTTCTGGTCAATGAAACAGAAAACCCCAATGGTTCTGTTAATAGTCCTGTGAGATATGAATCACTTTTGACTCTAATTCAGCAATCCTAAATATATGTACAATTTCTAAAATGCCCTTAGGACTACTTTTAGCATCTTATTGGTTCACGCATTAATTAAATGAGTTAAATAAAATCTACATGTATATATGAGAACCATGCTTTTGTCCTTTTGAAAACAGTAATTAAACATTTAAATACATTTAAAGTTGAATTTCACGAAATATGTTTTAAAACTATAGAAAGAATCTGGGATCTCAATACAAAGATTTAGGTTTGAATCCAGACTCCAGCAATAAGTTTTATTTTTAATACTTTTTTTAGAAGAATTTTAGATTTACAGAAAATTTGCAAAGGTAGAACAGTCACCATATAATCCACACAATTTTTCTTAGAGTTAACCCCTTACATTATCATGGTACATTTGCTACAACTAAGAAACTAATGTTGGTATAATAATACTAACTAAACTCAAAACTTTATGCTTCACTAGTTTTTACTCAGTGTCCTTTTTCTGCTCCAATATTCCATCCAAACTACCCCATTATATTTAGTAACCATGTCTCTTTAGCCTCCACCGCTCTGACAATTTCTCAGACTTTCCTTGTTTCTGATAACCTTGACAATTTTGAGGAATCTTCATCAGGTATTTTGCAGAATGCATCTTAATTTGGGCAATCTCTGATATTTTTCCTATGATTATACTACAATTATGGGTTTTGAGGTGGGTGACCACAGAAGTACTAATATCATCCTCTCATATCCAGTGTATATGTTATAAATGTGACCTATCAGTGATAACGTTAAAACCTCAATCTCATAGCTAAGATAGCGCTTGTCAGTTTTCTCCACTGTACTGTTACTTTCCCCAACTTTCCAAACTCTTACTCTCTGGGCCAGAGCACCATCCAATGATGAGAGGGGAGAGGGAAGATTTAGCTAAACTTCTTATAGGAAAGAGTATCTACATATATAGTTGGAATTCTCTGTATAAGAGATTTTCCTCTTCTCCTCCATTTATTTATGTATTTAGTCATCTATTTTGATTAGTACGAGCTTGGTAATATTTATTCTGTGGTCTGGGTTAAAGCCAACATTACATTATTTTATTGTTTAATTGCCCCACCTTTGGCCATTGGGAACTCTTTCAGATTGGTGCCTGTGTCCCTTTGAAATGTTGCATCTTTCATTTTTTGAGTACAGCAAGTTTCTAACTGTGAACCTCAGGTTTCTCACCCACAGAAGAGAGACAGTAAAGCTGAAGTTTCAATACTGTTATGAGGAATTATAACAAACAAGAATGATAATAATAATAGTTTAATTTACCTAGCACTTATTACATACCAGGGACTATTCTGAGTCCTTAACAATAGTAAGTCACCCTAAAAAAATTAATGTTCAACAAGTGCCTGCCCAGTGTCTGTCACTTAAAACATATTCAAAAAATGAGACTTCTCACCAAGAGTGACACAGATTTCAACTAAGTTGCATCTAGTGTAGCGCAGAGTTGCCTTCACTGGTGTTTCATACCAGATGGCCACCTACAAATGACACGGGGAAAGCAGGAATCCATGCCCCACACTCTTTCTGATTATTCAGTCTCTACTCAGAGGCCTGCCCTCTCATTGGCAGTTTCATTAGGTGACATATCATTATTGGTGTAGTCAGCATCCTCCAGGCACCAGAGCAACTAACCTTGGTAACCTTGATGCTTTGGTTCTTATTAGGGATCTCGTGTTTGACTGCAACTTCAGCCTGCAGCTCACAAGCGTTTGGAAATAACAGATACTGAGTTAGGTGGCTTCTTCCGCCATCTTCTCCAAAACTTTCATTTTTAAGAGATATTTTTCTTTGAGGCTTTTTTTAAAGGAATTTTTTTCATATTAGATGCTTAACAGCCAGAAACAGTATAAAAGAGAAATCTTCCTCTCAACTTGAAAACTTTGTTCAATGGTGAAGGTGATTCCACCGATCTAGAGCAAATGCTCTCATTAAATCATCCATCATCCTTATAAGGGATGAAATTAGAAGACTCGGGCCTAATAGGTGTAGTCATAACCTCATTATTTAAGTACCAAATATTAACAAGGGTATTTATACCACCTAGTGTCTGAGGTGAATAAAGTGAAAAATGAACAGGTCTGCTAAGCCCTATAAAATTCACCTAAAGCAACACACACCTTTGGCAGAAAACTTAAAAGCAATGTACAGAAAGAGATAAAATTAAATTATTTGCTGTATTCCAATACAGAAATAACAGCAAGGAGGCTGTCAAATCAGAAATGCTAGAAGCTCCCTTTGTTCAGGTGGAGCCTGCAAAATTACACAGGGGATTTCAAAAGAAAACTCAGAGGTAACATGTGAACCAAAAATGATTTATTCTTTTCAATAAGTCCTTTGTAGATGAGGAAATAGGATTCAGACTTGAGTCTACAAAGAAAACCTCACACATTAGTTCTGCAAAATGAGGAAGATAATCATAGGAGAATGAGAAACAGAGAAGGCATTGAAGACTTAGAGACAAGAAGATGCAGAGATTCCTTAGGATAACTCTCCTTACCCCCATTTTCCATCCCCAGCTTTGCTACTGGCTGCTACCTGCTCTGCCCTTGGCAACACATGCTCCTGTAACAGGTCTGTTACAAAACAAAATATTAACCAATATCAGCATCTCTTTCTGCTACTACATTTTGAAAAAAAAAAAAATCCCAGTAGTGTGTTTCTGGAGCCTTTCAAAAGATGATTGTGTAGCATCACTCTGGAGCAGCCAGGAAGGGACAAAGAAAGGAGGTTCTTTCATAGGAGACTGGGCCACTTTCAGACCAGTAGAAGGGTTGGAATATCAAACAGTAGGGCTGAGGATGAAGAGTTTCATGACAGTGAAGAGCCAGGCCTCTCTTGCATGTATTAACATAGCCCTCACTAGAAAGCTTTCAGGAGCTTGAACAGAGGATGGAATCACTTGTGCAAACGAGTAAGGTGGGTTATTTCTATGTGGACCTTACTCTCAACAACAGTAACCAGAGATATAAGGAGCAATAATATAAAGGAAGAGCAACCTAGACAAGGATCCAGCAACAGCACTTGTCCTCAGCACCTTGTATGCCTGAGATTAGCACAGGTCCCACACAGAAAGAAAGAACCCCAGTAATGACTGAGATTCGATTTCCCACCAGCCTGGTGATAAGTGGCCAAGAGCAGAATACAATTGATTTAGAGTAATAAAGAATGTGACATTTCTTGCACATTAGAGTTATGAACTGAAAAATCATAAGATAATTTTTATACAATATACTGTTTCTCATTGGAATTATACAATTTACAATTTCTCATTTTCCTGAGGCAGCCACCAGAGAAATAGGGAAGGAAAAAAGGGCTCATGGCTCTTTATGGACACACCCACCTGCCTTGGTCCCTTGAGGTCCAGCTCTCACTTGGGATGTGCATAGTGGAACTAAAGCAACTCAGCTATATTCCTGATGGGAATGTGCTCTCAGTATCAGTGGCTGATGGCCAATTCCAATACTAAAATGCATACTAACAATGCTTATTCAGATGTTCACTCATTGTGTGTCTCCAGTGTGCTGGATGCTGTAACAGATAGTGATGTTACACAAGCACTCCCTAAGTGTTTGGTCCAGTGAGGGAGGCAGATATTTAAACAAAGAACTCCAGTCCAACATGTGCTAACTGTGCAACAGCTGGATATACAGGGGGAAGGTCAAGTTTCCATAGTCTGGCAGACTCAGCCTCAAGACTTGTCTCCTCCACTCACCAGTTATTTGCCTTTAATCAAGTCTTTTAACTTCTCTGGACTTTAGTTTCTGCATCAGTAAAAAAATGATAACAATGCCTGCCTTATAGAGTTGTTGTGATGATTTAACAAAACAAAAGGGATAGCTAATATTTACTAAATGATTATTAGGTATTAATCTAAGAATATACATTTCTATAATGCGTTTAAACCACATAATATCCTAGGAGGTACTTATTACTATTTTCCTTGTTATATAGATGAGGAAACTGAGACATAGAGAGGTTAAGAAATTTGTCCAAGATCAAACAATTTGGTAAATAATAGAGCAATAAATATTAAAGACTTAATGTATTATGAAAAAAATAATTGAAATAAAGAGTGGTTTCATAGACACATAAAAAAAACCTTGTAATAAACCAAAGAAAAGAATAACTAGTCTACTAGGTAATTCGAAAGGGGATAACATTTGAGCTGGGTCTTAAAGTGGGATATTTTTAGGAGTTTACCAAATAAAGATAAAGAGGGGAGTAAATTTAAATAGATAGGAGTATTTACCAGTGAAGAGGTAGGATAAAGCCTGAAATAGAGTTGCAGAAGGGTATCAAAAACACCAAAGGGGCTGGGGTAGAGGACTTTCTAGATTAGGGAGGTAGAATTGAAGAGCCAGGATTTTTAACCTAAGTCAGTCTTACCTTATGTACACAGCCTAGGCTCTGTATGCACAGTGAGGGTTCTCTAGGCAATGGGTGGCCACTTGAGTCTTTGAGCAAAGGATAGATGAGAGTACACTGTTTTGTAGGTGGATAACTAAGAAGAGAGGGCATGACAGGTCTAGGTAAAGAGGTGCTAGCAGTGAGAGGAAGACCAGTTAGGAGACTGTTTCGAAAATCAAGGTGGATTGTAATGATGTCTTCAATGAATGCAGCAGTAGTGGGCATGTAAAAGAAGTGATGGAGTAAAGAGAACTCATTGAGGTAGAATTGGAGGTACTTGGTAATGAATTGGATGCATCTATTTATTTATTCAACAAATAGTAGATGAGACCATCCTAAGTGCCAGATACTATGGATAGGTGAAATAACAGCATGGAAACCAATAATAGATGTTCCAGAAATGGGAAAAAAAAATATAGCCTTCTGACAAGGGAGATTGTGCCAAAGCTTTTAATACAGAAGGTTAAAATTGAAGGGAAGCATAGTTTGGAATGGAAGAGCTTGTTTGGGGATGTGTTTGACATGTCAGGTTGAGCCAAGACTGGATGTATGAGTCTAAAACTAGGAAAATAGCTCAAATCCAGTAATATAAATTCAGGAGTGATAGCATTTTCACAATCACATGACTTGAACATCCATTCAGTAATTTGGATTAGGCCAGGACTTGTTATCTCCATTCTGCAGGGTGTGCAGACCTTTCATGGCAGTGCATCATCTTGGCATTGGCATTCTTTTTGCAAAGGCAGGACCCATGATGTTCGACACGAAGTGATGCTACCACAGAGATCCTTCTGTCAGGGAGAGCTAGAATCTCATGTTTCATCCTTCTTCACCCCTCCACATTGATGATAAGCCCTGGAGTAAACACATCTCATATGGATGTCCATGGAAAACGAGTTTCTCCCAAATTTAACAATTCATTGCTTTCACTATGGCTTTTGACATTTTAGGTTTGTTTACTGGGCTTCCCTGGCTCCTCTGTATATAATTAGTACTATTATTATTACAAGTGTGTTCTCTGATGAAATACACTTTGTGTCTTGCTCTCCAGAATCCTGCAATGGAATGTGAGCTTGGTAAAGAGCAGTCAACAGATTTCCCAGGAAATTAAATGCCATTTACACTGAGATCTGAGAAGTATGTGTGAATCTGGCTCTGCCTTACCATGCTGACCCAGCAGTGAACTTCATTTGTAAAAATGTATTTCCCTGTCAAATATTCCCAGAGCCAACTGGTAGATGATGCATCTACAAAAAAAATTTGTTCACTCAAACTCTGCTGAGGGCTACAAATATACTTGTCAGCATCTTGTCACACATTCTGGGTCCCAGTGTAAACTCCTCACACAACAAACATAGAAAACACCTACTACTTTCATAGCACTCCTCCATGTGTTGTGAGAAAGAGTAATAATAATCTCTAATATTTATTGAACACATGTATCTGGGTACCAAACACTATGTCACATGATTCACTTACTGTATTTCCTTCCATTCTCACAATATCTTTTAGAATTATTTTCCAATGTTTAATAGTTTTATTTCTATATCTCCTTTACATAATATCTGATATACACTAAATACTTGATAAATGATTTTGGAATATGTAGAGTAAATGAAAGAATAGAATGAGGGTGACTCTCTTTTACAACAGAATATTTGTTGATAAATAATACTTTATTAAACTTCAGCCCAGAAAGAAGCTTATATTCAGATTGTAAATACAAACTAAGCACAAATGAAACTGCAAAACCTTTATGAAGCAATATAATCTATAAAGGAGTGTAGATGGGCCATGAGATTAGGAAGAAAGGAGAGCTTGGAATTTAATAAGGACAATCAGAAAAAGTTGCATGGAGGAGAGATTCAAAAACAGATTTGTACAAAATCTCATGGAAGTGGGAAAAATTACCAGTGACCACAGTTGTCTTGTTTCTTGGCTAATGCTTACATCCCTGTGCCAGCATGAGCCCTAGAGATCAATAACTCCTTAACTGTTGTTCTCACATAATTGAAAAACTATAGGGGAACTTTTGGCTTACCTTTAAGGACGAGTCATAACTTGACAGCTCTATAGAGAGAAGACTTGAATTTTCTCCAAAAATGCTAGTGTTGACACCCAGCTGCCCAGAGTAAGCCTTTCAGTAAAAACTCAATAATCTCTTTGCTATACTTTATGAAAGAAGAAAAGTGAACACTTTTTCTGACAGTTACTTAACCTCTTCATGCTAGAGTTTCTCATCAGTAAAACAGGAATGTCTTCTGTCTCTCAGAGGCATTATGAGGAGAAACTCAAATCACCAAAGCTTCACAGCTTCCAAGGGGAAGCATTCCTGATTCTACAGTATCAGCCTCTGGAGACATTTAAGGTGATCTCTGAGATTAAAACATGGGACTATGTCCAATTCTATAAATTATAAAATCTCAACCTTGGCACTATTGATATTTTAGGCCAGATAATTCTTTGTTGTGGGGGCTGCTCAAAGCATCATAGAATTGTTAGCAGCATCCCTAGCTTCTACCTACTAGATGCCAGTAACATTCTCTCAGTCATGACAATCAATTGTCTCTAGACATTTCCAGATGTCCTCTGGGGGACAAAATAGTCCTCAGTAGACAACAATTAATCTATATTAGTATAAAGTGAGATATGTGTTAGTCTTTTTTCTAGCTTTCACCATAAATGGTAACATAGGGGATTTGGGAAAGCCACCATTAATAGAAGCTAAATACTCAATTGAATGAATGGATGAATGAGTTACTTAGAGGACAGAGATACTTCTATATCTAAACCAACTGAAAGTAGTTAGGACTTCATCCCACATTCCATGCTAGATGACAAGAAAAACAAATACCGCCACTATCCTCAAAGAAAGAACTAAAATGCAGTGGGGCATAGAGACAGGTCCTGGACAACCAAAAGCCAAGTCTGACTGATGACATAATATCAGAATGTATGTCATTGGACTGTATAGTCTAATAGACCAATTAGACTATGTTCTCATTCAAGTAGACACTATATAGAGTTTATCTCTGTCATATATATAGCAACTGACACTTAATAAATGTCTTATTTCTGATAAAGAAACATCAAGGAAGTTGTCCTAAGCATTCGTTTGAGGGGAGTGGGGCCAAAAGGAGGGTCCTAGTCAAAGAGAACAGCACTCGCAAAGGTGTGGAGAAGGGGAACCTGCATACTTAGCTTTGGCTGAAAAATCCTATGTAGTGTGTGGCCCAGACACACACTACAAAATCTACAAAATCTACAAAATCATAAAGCTAGTGGATACCATTACTTCATAGTCATGTAACTATCATTAACATTTAATTCAGCATAAAGAAAGCAATCAATACAATTTTGTCAAACATAAAAAAAAATGAATACACTAAACCCACAAGACTCTAGAATAAAGGATTCTACTCAAAGCACAGAGGAGGCACCTAGTTTAGCAGGTAGTAAACTGGCAGTATTCCCTACCCATAAAAGGTAACAAAGGCTAAACTATGGATAATATTAATCAGTTCAAGAATAGGATGGTATGGCATTTGAGATCACTCTGAGCAAGATTTGAACCTCACTCTGCTATTTAGTAAGCATGTGACTGATCGTGGGCAAGTCATTTATCCTCTATAGGATGTTCTCTGCTCGTGTGTCAATGGGAGTAATTACACCTCCTTTAAAGATTGCTTTGAGAATTGTGGTAGCCATTTATTATTTTGTGTGCTCATTTCCTTCCTTCTTTTGGAGAACAAATCCCCCCTCCCACCTTAAATGGAAGCTATCATTTTCATGGCTCTTTACCAGCCTCATGGGCCATCATCTTCAGTCTAGGGAGCTGAACATAACCCAAGCCAGTCCCCAGGAACTTTCAGACAGAAAGTGTAAACATCTTATAGCCATAAAGATGTGTCCCAACACCATTAACAACAGCTCCAAAATATTTGTAATTATTACGATGATTGTTCATGAATAGCATTCACACATTTATGTCCATGAGAAATATTTATTGAGCACCTGCTAAGTGTCTGCCACTATGTCATGTATTTTACAGACATTTTTATTAAATCTCAAGGTACCAGAAGAGTAAGGGACTATTAGTGTCTCTGTTTTACAAATGAGGAAATTGAGAACACAAAAACTGACTAATTTTCTTGACTTCATCTAGCTGCTAAGTGATAGAGCTGAGAACCCTTTCAGAATAAGGTGCATAAACCATCCTCATTTACTCCTAAATACTTTGGGGTGTATGTCCTAAGAATAGGGGCTCCATGGTACAATTCATGATTTTTTACAGTGATACAATAATATTATATAATAATGGTGCATGTTCAAATTTTACCAACTGTCCCAATAATATCCTTCATAAAAAATTTTTTGATTCAGCATCCATGCAAGAGTAAACATTACATTTAAGTTTTGGGTTTTTTTTTATCTCCTTTAGACAGGGAATATTTTTAAGTAGGTACATTTTTTAGGCCCAAGGTTAACTTACATGCTGCATCTAATCTCTGACTGTGGCCACAGTTCTCACACTCTCAGCATGATCCTAGTCTTCATTTTTTACAGGGAAGGAAAATCTATAATCTCTCTTAAAAGCAGGACCTCACTGCATCTTAGAAGTTACTACCCCTGGGGAAGGAGGTGGCCAAGAGAATAGGCAATACACTAAGGCAGAGGCCAGGGTAGTTGGGAGACTGAGTACATACAGGAAGGTTGAGCAAATAAATACATAAATATACTAAGAATAACGCGAAGTAGTTTTTCACTGTCAGAGAAAGGAGTTACAAATATGAGAAGGAAGAAAAACATAATGAGTTTTGGAGGGTCTTTGGGATTAAATACAAATTAAAGGTATTGGTATGAACTATTCATGGTAATGCTAGATGATGACAGATAGATAGATAGATAGACAGACAGATAGACAGACAGACATAGGATGATAGATAATGTGTGTGTGTGTGTGTGTGTGTGTGTGTGTGTATATGTGTGTGTTTCACTGTATCTTCTATTAAAGCCCAGAAGTAATGACACCTTCATGGCAATAAGCATACCACATGCACAAATCATGGTTTCCTAATATTATTCTCAGCTTAAAGGAACTATGCCTCCTTAGAGAAATGGCCAATTCCAGGGGTAGGTCTGAGGAAGTACAAGATAAGCCTGGAATATCTAGTTGGCCAAAAAGTAAAAAAACGCTAAAAAAAAAATGGTGCAGCAGAACACAGAAGTCAGCTTGAAAAGGCTCTCATAGCCAATCTAAGACATTCTGAGATTAAAGATAAGAAACTAAAGTAACTATATCACATATTAAATAAAATAAAACTTCATGAGTCCTTACTGATATAAATAAATAAATAAATGAGTAAATAAATAAAGAGAACAGAAAGCTCCCTCTTATAGCCAACTAATACACATAAATAGATTGGACAAAACATCTGTTGGCATCCATAATAACAGTAATTGATTAATAATTCTTGCCTGAAGCAAGAAGCATTCAGTGGATGCTAAAACTAGTGAATAAATGTTTAATACATAAAAATATATTCAGTCTTAAAGCATATTCCTGAAAAATACTTATAAACATAAAGGGGAAACAAGTAACTTTAGCCTGGACACACCCAACAGAAGCCATCTTCATTCAGTAAACAAAGTTAACGTTCCCAGTAAGGAACAAAGAGGGATTGTGTGCCACATGATAGGAAGCTCTGAGAAGAACACAGCAACATTTTTGTGATGTTTTTGCCAAACATGCAAACCTGAATTTAATCATGAAGAAATCTCACACACTTCCAAGTTGACACTGCACAAAATACTGTACTCTTAAAAAATGAGGTCAGAAAGACCATAAAAGCTAAAGGGGTTCTTCCAATCTGAGGGAGATGTGAAAAGAGACATGGAAACTATTGCGTGATTCCAAATTGGATCTTTTTTAAAAAAGGATTTGTTGGGACAATGAGTGACATTTGAATAAAGCCTATAAGATAAGATAGTTATAATGTATCAACATTAATTTTCAGAATTTGTTGCCTGTACTATGGTTTTAAAGTAAAACCTTCAGTTTTTAGGAAATGTACATTAAAATATTTAGGATTAATGGTGTACCATGTGTATAACCATGTGTGTAGCTTATTCTCCAATGGTCCAGAAAAATAAAAGTGTGTGTGTGTGGTGGGGGAGGTTGAGATTTAAAGCAGGGGTCTGCAAACCCCAGGCCATGGACTGATATAGGTGGCCTATTAGGAACCAGGCTGCATGGCAGGAGGTGAGCAGCAGGTGAGCTAGCAAAGCTTCAGCTGTATTTGCAGCCACTCCCAGCACTAGTATCACCGCCTCAGCTCCACCTCAGATTATCAGGCATTAGAGTCTCATAGGAGCACCAGTCTCTGGTGTCAAAAAGGTTGGGGATCACTGATTTAGAGAGGATGAAGGAGAGACTAACAAAGAAAATGTTAAAAATGTTAGTAATAATTGGGGGATCTCAAAACTGGATATGTAAAAGTAATCTTGCAAAATTTTTGTAAAGTTTGTTTCTAATTTTTAAAAAATTGATGTTACTATTAATCTAAAATGGTGGCATATTTATGAAATAAGACTACTCGATAAAAATTTCATGATTCTTACTACAGGTATCACATTTCTATCTGAATTACATAAAAGTTTCAGACTATCTAAAACAAATACATTATTAAAATAACAAAAATAAAAGAAAGGCAGAGACCATATTTAATTTCAAAGGTTCCTTATTTGAAGACAAGTAAGTTAAAAAAAAATTCTAAAAGACACCATGAAAGATAGTTGTATAAAAATGGTCATTTTTTTGCTAGCCATAATATTGTTAAGCATGAAAGTTAAGATAAAAATGCATGCCCATGATATTGATTTAGGATATTTTTTAAAAAGAAATCTTTTATAGCAGAGATTATGGGAATGCAGAAAATTCAGTAGAGACTGGGATGTAGCCGTTTTTCCAGAAGCTTACCCAGTGACCAAACCCATCCAAGAATTCCAAGAAGAAAGATGTCTTCTCCAAATAAAGCAGAGTTTTTTTAAGCTCAGCACTACTGATATTTTGAACTGGGTAATTCTTTTTCAGGGGTGCTGTCCTGTTCATTGCAGGATGTTTGGCAGCATCCCTGGCCTCTACCCTTAGCCCCAAATGCCGGTAGCACTCCTTAAGTCATATATCAAAAATGTCCCCAGACATTATCAAAGGGCCTGGATGAGGGGAGTCAAAATCCTTCGTGGTTAAGAACCCTTGGAATAATCCACTTAATTTTCTCCAATAGGTGGAAATTAACGCTCTCCTCTTTACGTCCCTAGAGGATTTTTCAGACCCACATTCTGGAGTTCTCTCCCTTGTGCTGTTGGAGCATTGTAGGTGTAATATAGGGGGGAAAAATTAACCCGGAGAAAGAAAAGGTAAGAGTATCTGGCAAAGTTTCAGCAGAAGTTGCTGCTTATAGTATCTTCTTATCAGAGTTTGAGCTATGAGATAAGGGAAAGGTCATAAATAATAATAATTACCACCTGCATTTGAAAAGCATTAGGCACCTTAGAAGTGATTTCCTATGTACTGCTGACCCAAATTCTGAAAGCAATTTTATGAAAAAGGCTATTATTTCCTCTATTTTAAAGATGAGGAAAGTAAGGCTTCCCAAATGTTAAGTCATGTGTGTAGCCAATAAGAAACACAACAAGGACTTGATCCAGATCTTTTTACTCCAAGTTCAGTGCTTTTCCCACAATGCTGAGCTGCCACGTGAGGCCAAACAGAGTTATTAGTTTTATAGTAGGGGATGAAAATTCTAAACCAGTTCACGGAATTGAACTTGACAGAAAGCCTGAAAGTTCATGCTCTAGGACATTAACAATGCAGGCTGATTGCTTCCCTCAGCAGAAAGAGGTGACCTTGCAGAAATGAACAGAGCTGCTTTCCCAGTGCTCCCTGAGACTATCACCCACACCCTGACACACACACACACACACACACACACACACACACAGAGAAATGCAATATCCCTTTCAGTCTTCATAACCAATGCGTTTTTTTCCCCCAGTTTCTCCTTTTATTGCTCCCATACAAACCTCTTCCCTTCCCCTCCAATGCTGTTTTGATGTCTCATTTTATCAGAGAAGCTTATAGTTGAAAATGGGGGTGGGGAGAAGTGGCAAGGGAGTACATTCTAAAAGCTAGTGAGTGCCAATAGCTAGGATTAAATTATGTGCCCTCACCTCCTTTATGATTTTTCCCCCTCCTTTGGTTTACCTCCATAGGATTTCTCAAGGCTGCCTTGTAAAAATAAGTTGTCAACACTTAAGTCTGTGCGATGCTAAACTTATACCCTTAGCTCTCTGGTTACCAGTAATAATGAGAAAGGATATATACATATATGTGGATGTGTTTTGAGTTTGCCCAAGTGTGACAGAGGTTCTGTAATGCTTGGAAGGGAGCCTCATTCCTGTCTGCATGGTTTATTCCTGCTCTCCAGTGGTATTTAGAAGATCTGTTTGGCTAAGGGTTTTATCCTCATGCAGTGGTATTTGAGCTTGACTGACCGAGCTATCACTGCTTGTCAAAACTTCTCCCCGACTCCCTCTACCCTCAGATAAATCAAGTGATGTGATAAGCAAATGACGTGTTAACTGAGTCCCCCGCCCACAAATGTCCTTGTGAAAAATGGCAGGCAGTTTTCTCCAGCAAAGAAAATAGGGTGCCAGCATTAAGAATGGATTTAACATGAACACATAGATTTGGGGGAGGTTGAATTACCATCGAATTCTCATCCTGGAGGAATTGCAAGGGATTATTTTTCTTCTCAGTTCTTTGGAAGAGTATGTGATGATCTAAAAGAAACCCATTTAACAAAATAGAATGCAATTCAATAGTGATTCAAAGCAGACTTGGCCAATATAACATATAGAATAACTGGCTAGGCCAAATTGTTACTTTAAAGGAGATAATATTTATTGAGAAACATAGATCACTAAATTAGCAACATAGCACTGTGAAGAAAAACACCTGCTATGACCTTGCCCTAAGTAATTAGAAATATAAAATTTACTAAGTGTCATATTTATTAAAACTAGTTTTCCTTACTCCATATTACATTCTCTCTCTCTGATAATAGGCTCTGTCTGTTAGAAGGAACATGTGATCCAACCCTCACCAATCAGAGGGTTCCATATCCTTAGCTAGAGTGATTGGTTCAAATTCAGCCAATCAGAGTTCATTCTCCAAATTATTTGAATTAAATCTAGTGGGAAAGACCCCTAAACTGTGGAGCATTAGAAACAAGAGATATGGAGCAACTAACAAAACATTTTTCATGTGGGAAAACTTATCAGCAATTCTCCTCAGTCTTTCTTCCAATTTATGAGTCTCTATAATTATCTTTCTAAAATATCTTTCTATTTTCTACTTTGCCTAAGCTAGTGTAAAGTTGGAAGCTGGGGTGGAAGAAATAGGGAGAAGTTGGTAAAAAGATACAAAATTTCAACTATATGATGAATAAGGCCAGAGGATCCAATGAATAACATGGTAATATAGCTGATAATACTATATTGTAGGATTGAAATTTGCTAAGAAAGTAGAGGTATTCTCATAAAAAAAAAGATAAATATGTGAGGTAATAGATATGTTAATGAACTAGGGTGGGGGCAACATTTCATATATATGATATATATATTACATATATATATCAAATCACCATGATGTATATTTTAAATACCTTACAATTTTATGTCAATTATACCTCGATAAAGCTGAAATAGGAAGGAAGGAAGGAAGGAAGGAAGGAAGGAAGGAAGGAAGGAAGGAAGGAAGGAAGGAAGGAAGGAAGGAAGGAAGGAAGGAAGTTAGGAAGGAAGGAAGGAAGGCAGGAAAAGGAAGAGAATTGGTTTGTCAGAGGCTTCCAAAAGAGGGTGACTCTGGAACAGCTACCCTTGCTACATTCAACTGTAGTCAGTCTCTTATTGAAGTGCCTGAATGTCAGTTTTGCACCCATTGTAAAATAGAGGATGAATAAGAGACTCAGAAAGGAATAGTGAATACAATCACACAGCTGGAAACAATGGAGTGACAGCCATTAATTTGTAAAAGAGAAAACTGAGAGATGGAAGATGGTTTTCATACGACTTGAACAATAGTGAACAACTGTTTTATTCATTATAAACATTTAACAGGAGCATGATTCTAGGGCACTAAATACTATTTTAAACAGGTAGTAGGTGGTTTAAAGCACCTTTGCAGATCAGTTCAATGAGTATCTGGGTTCAATGATTATCTCACTTCATGTCAGATGCTGTGCTAGGTGCACATGGGGAGAAATGAACATTGTGCCTCCCCATCAACATCAAAGCTACAAAATAAATCAGAATATTCTTTCCATGGCCAAAAAAGACAAGAAAGATAATTTGAAAGAAAGACTAAAGAGCTGAAGGAGTTTTTTTACATTAAAAAAAATGAAAATGTACCAGAAGCCTACTATGTGCCAGGCTTAGAGTGAGCTCCAAAAAAGTAAATATTGGCCAAAAAGAATCATCTCTTAGAATCTGAAATTAATATGAAGTAGACACGTGAAAGGAATAGGAAGGTTTGCAAATAGGCCAATAGAGTTACGTGTACATTTGCCAACAAGTCTGTTTCTGTCTCAAAAGACCTGGAAACTAGAGCCAGGTGACACGTGGGCCTATCACCTGTTTCCTTCGAATTAGCATAAGCACAACACTGTCAGTGCCCTAGAGAAGAAAGTTGTCCCTTAAAAGGGTCACATTATACATAACATCTAAATATTTTTGATTAAATGTTGAAGTTATAATGCCCACAAGGAGACCTGTGCACAGTGTGGAGCTGGAACAGAGTGCCCTCCACGTCAGAGGGCCCCAAAGACCACCCTCAGCTTCTATGGTTTGCTAGATGGACCCACAGAACTCAGAAAAGCTGTTATACTCACAGTTATGGTTTATACAGCAGAAGAATACAGATTATAATCAGCACAGAAAAAAGATACAGAGGATGGAATCCAGGAGACACCAAGGAAATGGTCCATCATGAAGGACAGTCATCAAATGCAAGAGAGGGGAGAATTAACCCTCTAGAACTTAAAAAAAAAAAAGGAGCAATTTAAGATGAAAAGCAAAATATATATACAAAAAAAAGTTGATTAAAGAGATAAGGGAGTAGAAGCCAAAAGAAAAGAATTGAAGGATATGAAAATTGCATACATTTGGCATAAAATCAAAGATCTGAAATCATCACTTTGAAATTAAAAATTCAGGCGACCGGATAAATAGCACGTTAGACAGATGAACTGGACTTTACATTTTATCCTCAAAGACTTTTTAAAATCACCTCTGCTTTATAAATACAGTCAATCTTAGAAGCAAACGGTTTCACTCACCTTGGTTGACCATTGGTTTCTCTATGATTTAATTAATCTGCCTGGTTTGCAGGCTCTTTGTTTACCCCTCCTTCCCTTCCTGGTGAAGCATGAGAGGGGATGAGCCATGGATCAGCCCTAAATGGTCAGTTCCCAGCAGGAACTGAGAAGGGAAGCAGAGGATTGAAGAAGGAGCCAGCGGGAAGAACCAGGCCTGCAAGAGACAGGTCCTCTCCTCTGGAGAATTTGCTCCCAAGTGTACTCCCAGAGTGTCAGACTCCCTGGTATTCACATATGAATGGAAATACACCTTCCTCAACCAGCCCTGATGGTTTTCTCTTCCACTGCTCAGCCTCCACCTGGGCAAATCACCACGCAACACTATTGTCTGAGAACAGCCTCATCTGATGGTCCTGGTCAAAAGGGTAGATGTCAAGGTACCCACATTTTTGCTTCAAGAAACAAAATGGTCTTGAAAAATTGCCCAAATTGTCAAATCTCATATAACTAACCTATGCCACAAAGGTATTTTCCCACCTAAATGTAAAACACCAAGCAAAAAAAAAAAAAAAAAAAAGAGCTTGTGTCTTGAAACTCATTGCATACAAATTCCTATTTCTCTACCCACTCCTCCCACCCCTGGCCACCCTCTACCACCCTCCCTCCACTCCACCACTCCCTCTGAAATCATTTCCATTTATATTAGTCTCTCCTAAGCCTTCCTTTGTAGGAGTACATAAATGTGAGAGCTTAACTAAATTGAATACGTCCCTTTAAGTAAAGTCATCTCGCCCTGTAAAAGTCAGTGAAAAGTGACCCTCTTAGTCTCGCTCTCAGCCCCAGGGTGAAAGTGTCTGCTATTCAGTGGGGCTTCATGGGGGCTTCTCTGGAAGGGGAGCTCTGGATGGTATTTTGGCGTACTACATGCTAATGCAGCAGCCAACCGATCTCATCATTTCTAAATGTCAGCCTTATTATAATCCCTCTGACCCATTCCAAAGCTTATAGGTCACAGAACATTCTATCTGGCTGTGCTTTTTCTGTATATATTTTTTCAGTTTCTAAGAGTTAGCCATTTTCCCTTCCTGGCTCTCCTATACATACAGTGAGCAAGGCATCAAGGAATTCAAGTGAATGATAAAAATATGTCTGCAGGGAAATAAATTTCTTTTTTCTGAAATCAATCATGTGCTATTCACACAAGCAGAAGAAATAGCCTGAAATACCCCTTATCTCACCACCTCACTCCACTCAGGCATCCTGTGCAAACACTTAAAGGCCAGAGGCTTTCTCTCCTGGTCTTCTTTCTCCCACAGAGGAAGGGAAGGGAGGCTGAGATACGTGGACACACAGGCCAATGGATGTGCTTAGCCTGAAATGACAGGCTGGCAGTCGGAGCAATAGATAGCCGGATGGGTTCGTTATCCTGGGCAGTGTGCACAGCAAGCAGAGAAGAGGCGTCCTCCTCCCAGCACTTCAGAATAGAAGTGGAAGCCCGTGTGATTCCCTCCTCCCAATATGGCCTCGTCTTGGTCTTGGCACCCATGGTTTCCTGCTCTGTAGAGAACAAGGGTATTGCTGTAAATGGCATTTTCAAACCTTGTTTTAAAATAAAGAGCAGTGGTTTGGCCTGGCCACAGCTCTTGACCACATGGTGGAAAGGGGAGCCTTTGGGTGTCGATGTGTTCTCCCCTGTGCCACACTGAGGAGGGCTCTGGGCCTGGCTGCCTGGAGGAAAACCTGCTTTGCCATTCACTAGCTGAGTTACCTGGGAGAAATCCCGAGCCCTTCCAGCCTCAGGGATCACTCAGGGTTATTGTTAAAATGTGCATATGAGGATTTAATCCAGTGTTTAGCACATGGTAGGGACTTAACGTTATCCGTGTCAGGTGGGACATGGATAATTTTTCGAGTTGCTTACAGAAATCTGCTTGCAACCCCTAAAACAGTATATTGAAATTTGGGGAGTTCTAACTTGGGTCCAACTAGTACCTGGCTCTGAGGACCTCATAAGATGTTAGAGGCTGAAACTTTCTTTGGTGATATCTTTGGGTGACAGTGGAAGGGACAAATGGGGAAGCCAAGGCAGAGTAGAACAAATTACTGTCGACTTAACTGGATGACAAAAGCCTCAGGGTTACCCACACTTTAAGATAACTTTTAACTGAGATTACCTGTGAAAAACTTTTGAGCCTACTTGTACCTTTTGTTTTATGTCTATGCTTCCCATTGATTTCTGAGAAAACACTATCTGCTTCAAAATAAAGACGTATAATAGGGGGGAAAAAACTGAACAAATTCTGCTCTTAGTTGAACTCACACAATGACTCATTTTTAAGGTATTAAATGAGAGGCATTTAACCTTAAAAAGAATAAAATAGAAAAATTCTAAAGAATTACTCATGTTGCCTTGTATTATATAATCAATTAAAATTAAGAATAACTGCTATTTATCGAGTGCCTGTCCTAAGCTGGGGACTATGCTGAACACCGATCTGTAATCCCGAATCCTCATGTAGGCCTACGAAGCAAGAACTGTGTTTCCTGTGTTAGAGAAACTCGGAGAAACTGCATGACTTTCCCAAAGTCACACAGCTCGTCAGTGACACAGCCGAGCCTTGAATCCAGCTCTATCAGACCCTGAGTCCATTCTCTCTTTATTTCGCCTTTCTGTCCTTTAAGGAATCACCATATAAGACAGCTTAGAGAACTGAGGTAGAATTTTAATAGCTTGCAGGCTTGTAGTAAAGCAAAACCAAAAATCAATGTGTTAGAGAAAGGCAAACCTTCATTCCCTCATACAAGTCAGCAGAACGGTGTGGACTTGGATGCTCACATGTGCACCCGCAGAAACTAAGCTCCGGGCCCAAACAGTACAACTGCAAATCTGGATAAGAACCCGGAGGCTTATGTTGAAAGAACTGGTTACAATCATCAGGCACCCCTTCTCAGCCTGCTCCCCCAGGGGTGAGGAGATCGAGGGCAGATGGGGAGTAGGGAGTCTGACAGCTCTTCCATTAGCTTGCTCTTCCCAGCCTCTGCCCGCTATTACCTCACATCCTATTCACATTATCAATCTCACTGTCTGAATGATCTTTCACTTATTTCAGAAGAGCATTTTGATTAACCCTCCATCCATTTAATAGCTTTTTAATCCCTACCCCTTTTCAGAGTTTTTTACTTGAATGCTATAACTGATTTCTGCTGCATTCGGCTCCATCCAGCCTCTGAGCTGGCCCTAGAGGCTGCTCACTCCACAAAGACTGCTGTTTGCATTCATCCCTTTCCCCGATGCCCAGGAAACATGTCACAAACAACTTCACCAGCCTAGTGCCTCTATGTTGAATCACAGCCGTTCCTGCTTTTTTAAAGTGCACTTGGGCTGATATTTACTGGGCAGCTTTGAGAGCCTGCAGAGCAAGGCACCCAACACTATCCAAAGTCAGGACCATTATCCCCACTTTGCACCACTGAGGAAACTGAGGGTTGAGGAGTTGCATAGCTTGTCCTAGGTCACACAGCTCATAGAAGGCTGAGCTGCAAATTAAACTATGAACTAAGCCTTTTTCTAAGTACGCTGTGCTGCTGTGAGTAGGAGATCACGTCTGTCAAGTAAGTAGAACAAAGAAGAGACTCCATGCGTGTTGGTTTCCTTAATGAACTGTAACAGGAGATCCCTATGATCTCCACTCAAATGAGTTTTCTAGGGACAGAAGTAAACGGTTAGGGTGAAGCATAACGCCTCCGGGATCAGACTCCAGAAATCAAACCTGGGTTCCGTACCACCTAATTGGTGAGCGGTGTGAGTTTGGGAACGTTGGCTACCCAAAAGTAATTGTTTACTTATTGATTGAATGTTTCTCCCCACCAGAATATCAGTCCCCATCAAAAACAGGCATTTTTGTCTGTTTTCTTTCCAACCAGAACAAAGCCTAGCCCTGACTTGGTATTTAACAAATATTCATTGCTTGAGTGCAGACTTCTTTTCTGCCACTTTTCTCCTAAGGTAATTATGTCAAACAGGTTTGTTTTACTATCTGTTTCTGCATTTCACTGCACTCCATCATCAACTCATCATCATCATCATCATCATCATCATCATTATCATTCCTGCCCAGAGTTTCTGGGTCTCTCAGAGTTTTCGTTACAGAAGGATTTTTGTTATTAGTCACATATCTGGCAAAATGTGTGGTTATAATAATAAAAGTATCAATAATATCCAACACCTTCTCTAAACCAAGTGATAGCGCTTACTCTAAACTAAGTACGGTGTAAGAACTAAGCAGATAATTCTCACTACAGAAGTTCCCATTTTGCAGATGAATCAAATAAGGCTTGAGAGCACAGGTAAATTGCCTGGGGTTGGCAAGAGAAGAGCCAGGAATTATATCTGAAACTAATTTGATTCTAGAGCCCAATCTCAACCATTAGACTACAGAGCATGGCAGAATTAAAGTGCGAGTATAAATCTTTTATACAAAATACTGTGCTCTTTCCAAGGCCTCATCTAAATCATACATCATGCTCTAAATCCATGGGATGAGACTACAGAATTTAGTACAATTCCCCTGGCTCTGAGACCAAAAGCATTTTGCTGTCTTTGCAAAGTGTGTGGACAGAGAAAGTGCCTATAAAGTAGCTGACTGCATGCACTCAAGCTGTGCCGAAAACCTGAGGACTGGGACAGTTCAGAGGCAGAGGGCAGTCCTTGTCAGCTGGCAGGTGCATGATGGCAGCTGCAGTGATTCTTGTTGAGGAGTCAGAGGTCACAGCCTTCTTTTCAATTAGATCATTCCAGGCCTGCCAGCTTTTGGTATCACTGTAGTTCAGACATGTGCTGCCTGTTTGTGGGCAAGATGCTACAGCATTCGCACCGGGCATTCCCATCAGCCACCTCATGTGAGGGCAGATATTAAAAACTCTCAAGCATCCTGTTACCTCAAAGGGGCCTCTGAGTGGGCCACTGAACAGCTGGTATAGTCCTTGCTGTGTAGCATTCAGGGACAGCCAGGAGAATCTCTGAACCCACTATTAATAATATTCCCATAGTTTCAGTCTGGAAAGAAGATGTCAGCCCCTCAGTTCATTTCAGAAGAAATAGTGTTATATTGTACCACTTAGGATAACATTTTAGGTGCTAAAACAGAGGCCAAGATAAGAGTGACCTTAACAGGACAGCTTATGCTTCTCTCAGAGCCCATACAGAGCAGCCCAGGGCTATGGGGGCTCCGTAGTGTAAAGAAGCCAAATATCTTACATCTGGTATTATGGCATCTTCAACATGTAGATTTTTTACTCATGGTCCAAGATAGCTGCTCTCGCTCCCTCCATCATGTTGAGATCCCAGCCAGCAGAAATGGAGAAGAGGAAAATTTAAAAAGAAGAACATATCTATTTTTTTTAAGCTTTGACAAAGAAATAACACCCAGACCTTTGGCTCACACGTCATTGGGCAGAACTTAGTCAAGCAGCCCAAGTACCATGGGAGATTAGACAATAAAGTCTTAAGCTAGGTAGCCATGCATTGGGTAAATCTAAGGAATTCTATTCCTAAAGAAGGAGAAAAATAGATATTGAAAGAAACTAGCACTCTCTAAGATTCCCTTTATTCCAACCACATATCTATGCATATCCTTCCTCCCAGGCATAGAATACCTTCCCATCACTCCCAAGAGAAGCAACCTGAAGTTCTACCCAGTTCCTGCATAAGGCTTGAACTTAGTAACTCTGGGTGGTGCACCTTACACCTCTCTCCATTAGCCCTGCTATGGATGCCTACAGTCTGAGCTAACTCTAAGTCACCGGCCCCACAGCAACATGGTTGAGTCAGGGTGACAGCAATGAACAGAAAAGGGATGAGGGGAAATCACGGCAGCTCCTTGTTTATAGAGATTTTCACATCCTGCTGGGCAGGGAAGTGAGTTTCCTGGGAGTAGACTCTCTGGGAGCTCCTAGTTTTCTGGGAGAAACACCTGTGTCCATGAACCTCCATGGCTTCGTGTGAAGTGCATACTCCAGAATATTCCTCTCTTAAGAGCTGTACAAGTTTGCCATCTATTTCCTAGCTGTGCATATAAGAAAGTCTGGGGTTACTTTGGGAGATGAATAATCAGACTTTTGCAGACCAAGTTTGCAGTCTCTTTGGAAATAATATTTCCTGAAAAACTTAAAGATGTATTTGCTTCTGGGCATTTCCAAGTACAAATAAGCACAATCAAAAGTATCATCTAGACCTATTTTTTTGTGTATAAAAATGCTGGTGCTTATTTATGGGTCTTTATGCTCTGCCCAATCCCCTCTTACCTCCTCTCTATGGTGCCATCTGATTTTGCAGTTGGGATGACTCCTATTGCCTGGCCAAGAGCATTTCTGGAGACACCTATGAAAGGCTTGGGGCCCTATGTCATCTCCTGCTATTGCTATTTCTTCATCCACGTGAGTTCATGTCTTTGGTGGCACTTCATATAGCAAGAAGATTCATCCAATACATTTCACCATCCTGAGTTTTTCCAGCGGGAGGCACGTGCTCTGTTAGCATGAGACCTCTGTTCTAAGATGTTACAGGTAAGTTCTACCAAATGCTTTTCTCACACAAAGTAGCACCAGCGTTCTGACCTGCAATATCTATGTCTTTGCCACTCACTGCTAATTGTAAATGCCTTATATTTTATGTATTATGGTAGTGCCCCACATCTAACTCCCAGTTCAGATTCCTCTAGCAAGAGCTAAAGTAACCGTGGGTTACATAAAACAGTTTATTTCTCTTTCTGGAACAGTCTGAGCATACATAGACTGGGACGGTAAGAGCAGCTCTGAGACATCAGGGACCCAGGCTCCTTCTGCCTAGTTGCTTCAGATCCTCAATGCGTTGATCCTACCTTGTGGTCTAATATTACTGTCCCAGCTGCTGCTGCATTCCAGCCATCAGAAAGGGGAAGGATGTGGAAGGAACATGATCTTTATTTGGGGGTATAACATGAAATCGGCATGTTTCACTTCTGTGCATACCCCATTAAGCCAGAATGAAGCCTCATGGCCACCCCCCAGTCTTAAGGGGAACTAGGAAATGAGTCTTTAGTTAGATGGGTATGTATTCTAGGGCTCTATCACTAAAAGACTAGAAGAAAGGATAGCAGAGAACACGAAACTAGAGAGAACCTGCCAACAGCCTAGAAGGCTGTTTTCAGGACTAATTGCCTCTAAAAATGGATAAAGTTTCAGAAAGCTTTTGATTCAACTATCTAGCTATGTGCCTGGGAATTGAGGAAAAAGGGCAGAGCAAAATAAAGCTGGTAAATTCGGTATTTGCTACGTACAGTATTTCTCTCCCTGAAAGTAGTTTGGAAATGAGTCAAACTCCACACAAAGAAAGCCCAAAATCCACAGCCAAAAAAATATATAAGACAATTTGTTGGAGACGATTTCTCCAACACTAACAAATCTTGAAGGTAGAGATGTCAATTCTGAGATAGTGATCAGCTGAAGGTATATATTCAGTGTGTATCTTGAGAAAAGAAAAGAATGGGACAGGGTAAATTCTGCTTCAATAAAAGTGAGAGTATCTTTATCATGTAAAAGTTGACAGAGATCATTAAAAAGTGAAAGCCAGAACCCAATATATTGATGATACCTCTGGAACTTGGCCTTTTAACCACAGGCTGTATTCAGTGGAGTGTGTTTTTTCCTGTCTCATGCAGTGAAATCCAATCTCCTAGAAGTTTTTCTTTGTTCAAAGTGATAGATAAGCCTCCCAAAGTATGGTTTAAATCAATATTCTATTCCCCAAGTTAACTGAAACTGTGGGTTTATTTAATGAATAAATAGATATACATGCAACTTTATAAACACACAGCCATAATAAAAACACTGGGGAGGGCAACCCAGAACAGAACTATACTTTGAAAGATGCACTTGATTGCATTTCTAGTGTTGAAATAACATATGAACATATCCCACATCGCATAACGAAATATCTTACACTGTCTGCTAGCAGGATGGCTTTATGAGTTAGCATGGAAACAGGAGACCTGAGGAGGTTAAAAAGAAATTGACTCAAACAATAACAATAATAGCTCACATTTATTTGGTACTTAAAGTGTGCCAAGGTCTATTCTAAGTGATACATAAATGCTCTGCAACTCAGTTGATCTCCTTAATAATTCTAATAGTGAGATACTATTGTATTTCCCATTTATAAATTCTTTTTTAAAAAGGCACAGAGAACTTGCCCAAGGTCATGCAGCTGTTAAATGGTAGAGCCAGGCTTCAGATCTGATCAGCTAATCAAGAGATCGTGAATGATTTGCCACCCAACAGGTAGAATCTGAGTCCTAACAGAATTTACTGCTTAGCTCTTTGGATTGGTGGTAAATTAGAACAAATATTTCTATCTTAAGGGATTTCTGTATGTAAAAGAATCTTGACCCTAGTGAATCTACTATGTTCATCCCCCCTCACCTGTCCAAGTACCTCTGTCTTAAAACAGTACCCTGATAGAAAACAACATTTAAATAAATTGCCTCAAGGCAACTACAAACCCTAATCTTGGCCAAATAATCCATTTCTCAAAACCCCTGAAATACAATTACGAATGCTTGTCAATTACAGCAAGTTCCTAAGACATTCATTGTTGGCACTGAAACTAACTGGCTTCAAGTGTTCTGATACATCCCAAAGAAGCATGGGGGACAATTACTAAATAACTTCCAGTAATATTTGTACTATTGTTTTCTATAATTTAAATGAATCATATCCAAACTTCATATGAGCTCAAGGTCCCAGACATGAGACATGGTGATAATAGACAAGAGTGGGGATCAGAAAACTATTTCATTAAAGGAGCAGACAGCAATTCTGCCATTGAAGGTAGCAAAAGTAACCATAAATAAATGTAAAATGATTGAGTTCTAATAAAACTTTATTTATAAAAACAGGCATCAGTTTCTCTTTGGTCCGCAGGCCAGCAGGTGGCAGACCCCTAGATAAGAGATTCGCCAGATCTCTTCAAAGTCACAAAATGTCACACAATCTTTATGTTGAGGAATTAGCTTATAAATAGCCAAAAGATGCCCCTTTATTGTTTCTAGTATAGTCCTAACTTCCAATGTTATTTCCTACTTTTCCTCTAAGTGTGCTCAGGCTTGTCAGAAGAATTGCTTTTAGTTCAGAAAATTCTTTTGTCATGCCATCAATAAGGGATGTGTTGCAAAGGAAATTATTGTTATACAATCTATCCCCCCCAAAAAAAAAAAATACCAACTGCTATTTGCAAGCTGATCAAAGACCTTACATGTTATTTTGCTCATGCCCTGCCAAAAGGTTCTAAGAGTACCTGACTCACCTAAACATGGTGTATCCGTTAAAGTTTGTGTTTGGATGACAAGAACAGAGAATCAATGGAGAGAGTTGAGTCCCACCATTCTAATACATAGATTCCATCCTGAAGGACACAAGATAGATACAATATATAATTTCAGGTAGAAAGAAAAGGAAGAGTGAGGAGTGAAAAGATGTCCCCTCTAGCTGAGGGAGCCCTTTTAAGGGGTTCCCATGTGAGTCTACATAAAGACTTCCAAGAGAGACTAGGAACTGCAACCTTTTCATTGGACTCACTGCCACACCAAATAAAATTAGTGTATTTGAAGGAAGAAGGCAGAATAGTCATGGCATAGGCAACCAGCCATTTCTGACACATAAGTTTGACATAGAAATGAGTTCTTTTCTCTCTTTTTTTTTATATTTTGTTTATTCCCAGAAGCTAAGGTCAATTGAATAAAGTGAAACTCCTCTTTCTGCTTAGCATGATTACACACAACTCTATTCCCACCAGTCCTTTTTTATTTTTTATTTTTTTACACTTACGAATTATAAAAGAAAACTCCCTCCCAGGAGATGATGGCCAAACCAGTTGGAGGTAGGGCTCCTTTCCTTTAGGTGAAAGTATTCTTTGAGAGTTGACTAGTCTCTGTTCTCCTTCCTCTCCATCCCCAGTTCTGAGGTTCATTCTCTCTCTACCCTATCTGGCTGCTCTGTGCCTGGAAAGCTAACTTCTGTGCATTGCATGAGTTGGCTTCCTTCCTCACTGGCTTCTGGGTGGGTTCAGCCAATGGGATGATCAAGCAGGACACTGGAGGTGTGGGGGAGACAAAAGAGGTTAGCCATTGTTCCTCTTTGTCCTATCCTTTCTTGTTTAGGGGAGGTTATGACAATAGCATCTGTGGGAAGCTAGCATCCTATAGATCCAGTTTCCTCTGATTGCCCTTTGAGAGCTGGGGTCATGAGAACTTCTCAATATTGCTGGCCACTAGGTGCCTCGGTATCCCCTGATGGTTCCCAAACCCTGGCTTCTCCCTTACAAACATTCTCTTCATTGGAAAGTCTCCTCAGAACTTTTTCCTGCAGAACCCTAAGTGATACAGCTTGCATCTGACTTGTGAGCCCGTTCTACCAAAGATGGAGGAAACTTTGACCTGAGCATGGGAAACTTAGGATTGCACCACATATTCAAAGTCCTCAAGAGATGGTGTAAATCATAGCGATACTAACTGAAAGTAAGAGGGTGCCCTCCATACTCACAATGTAAAGCCATCATGCTGACCATCAGGATAATTAGTGACCACATTTGTGCCATCCTGCCACCCCCAACATTAACACTTGGCTCACTTACCTCATTCTTCCAGGCCATGTGCAACATCCTTTCATCTTTGAAGCCTTTGCTAACTACTTTCTCAGCCTCAAAGGGCCTTTTCTGTGCCTTATAAATCACTTACAGTTATGAGAATGTAATTCCCTATTGTCATATTTAGCTCTTGCCTAGACTATGTGATTCTGAGCAGCAGGAACCCTGCCTTGTATCCTTGTGTCCACAGCATCCAACCCAGAGTCTGACACTCACCTCACTGAGAACTTTAAGAAGCAATGTCACGGTGAGTCATAAGAATGAGCTAAAGCAATGCTGAAAGAGCCATTTCAAAACATGTATGCTGAATTGAATAGCAATATAATTTTGAATCTTAAAATTTTTGAGTCATGAGGAGGATGGTGGGACAAGGGACAGATCAGGAAATCTGGAATGGAACAGTTATTAAAGGAAGAGAAGTCTGACTGATTGGGAACAACTTGAGGCAGGTAGGTACAACTGTGCAGGAGGCATTTGGAGCCCAGAGATCAGCATTCAGAGACACAGGACTGAAGAAAATCTAAAAGAAAGCAATTAGTGAAATGATGAGCAGGAAAAACGTTTCCAAGGACAAAAGCGAAAAATAGGCACAGATTCTTCAGCCACCCCTGCCCTTGTTCCCCAGGTCAGCATTCAGTTTAACACGCCAGTTAAACCTGTAATCCTTACCAACATCGGCTCCAGCAGATCAGAGACCCAGCTAATTTGCTAACACTATTAAATATATAAAGCCATCAGAAGTAATTTAATGCTCATCAGATATGCTTACTCCCTAATAAACCCTCACCTACCCCTTATTTCAGCCTAATGAGCAAAATGGATTCAGAAAATGAAAATATAATGAAGATCCCTTCCATTTATTTCCATGAAAGAATTAGAAGGGGGTTGACAGAAGAGGGGATCGGCATTTAAGGGGGCATTTAGCTGCTTCATTGATTTCTATTTCATTTTGGAGCATGTGACACACAGCTGAGGTTTGTCAACCTTTCATTAGTCTGGGTAGTTCATTATAAATATCATATATTTAAGCTACAAATGCATTCCCACAAGTTAGCGTGTACTGAACTGTCCTTAATTTATAGAGGGAATCACTGACTGCCAGCCAAATAAAAGAGCCAGTTGAATCATCAGAGGGAGCCCTGTGGAGGGAAAGATCAGCACCAGATAACCGTCTGCCCAGGGGGCACTTGCTATCCTGTGCAATGATTTAACCAGTCACAGCCCTTGCCTGCTTTCCCTCAATCCAGGAAAGTCCATCTCTCATTTGTTATTACCCCTCTGTCTTCCCCAACTCTGTTGAGGTGACGGCAAATAATCTTGTAGCTGGAAGAGATGTTGGCAATGACCTGGTTTAAGCCCCAAAATTCTCACTTTTCAAGAGAAACCATGAAATCTGTGTCTGTCACTGGGGCATCCCCCATTCTCCCATCCTTCTAGGGTTACCTGTTCCTATAATATTTGATAAAAATGACAAGCTCCTATGTCAGTGGGCAGTCTGCTCAGTGCCCTCCATGTGTTCTACAGGCTCCCTGGAAATGCTCGCCCTGAGGTTCTGTACTCAGAGAAATAGGTCTTATTTGGGTTTCCTCCTATAGATGCCTCATCTGTTCCTTACACCAAGCCCACTGTGGACCGTGGCGTCTTTTCTGTGACTGCCAAAGAACCTCTAACATAAAACTGCTCATGTCTTCATCCACTCACTAAATACAAATCAAGTTACCTATGGGGTGCCAGACACTGTGCTGGGCACCAAGTACACAGGGACAAGGAACACAGCCATGGTCTCTGCCCTCATGGAACCCGTGGATGAAGGGCTGAGATAGCCACAAAGCCAGGATACACAGTAAGAATGATCACATAATTAGGGAAAAAATGGTAAGAACAAAGAAGAAAGGAAAAAAGGCAATATAGCACCAGAAGCCTCTCTAAGGCTGGGTAGTTAAAGAAATGTCAGATATTTAGGTTGAGAACCCCAGGCCAAAGGTGTGTGGGGGTGAGGAGGGGTGGGAGGGCGTTAGGGGAATGTGGGGAGAGGACACTGAAGAGGAAGGAGTCAGAGAACTGAAAAATGGCCCATGTGTCTGGAGCACAGTGAGAATGGGAGAAGAGCACACAAGATGTGTTCAGGAAGGGCTGTAAGCAGGGCAGGACTTGAGATCATTTTATTTTTAAGATCCAGCTGATGACTTAAAGGATCACGGAATAGGTGGACATGGTACGGGAAAATTTGTATGTGCCGTTGACTTTTCCTTGAGGTTTGACTCATCTTAGGACAATGATGCTGCTCCACAGAACAAACACTGAAAGAAGATTCACTCACCTCTCTGATCTTCAGCCCCCGGCCACACCCACTGTTTCTGGCTGAGTCCTCCCCAGGTCAACCTCCATTTTCTCTTCTTTCTCTTTCCCCAGATCTCTCTCCTTTTCCAGTTTCTCTAGCCCCCATCTCTGTTCTCTCAGACTTGCCTCAGAAACTCAGATTTTTTCTTTTTACGCTATAGAGGGATTCAACTCTCACCTCCTTTACCTTCTTTCTCCTTCTAGACCCTGCCTTGAGGTGGAAGTTGACTCAACTCCCACACCCAAGGCAGCCCATCAGAATCTCTTCCCAAATGATTATTACCCCCATGCACCTTATGCTTTTCTTATCCTTAATCACACGATGGTGCAAGAACAACCAACCATGAATTTCAGGGGGAAATAGGGTCTATTGCTCACACATCTGGGGTGTTCAGCTTGGCATCTCTGCTTATCTCAGCTGAGCCTGCTCACATATCTGGAAGCTCTAGGGTGGCCTCTGCTGGAATAATTAAGAAATTTGTCTTAATTATTCCATGTGTCTGTCTCTCATCCTCCTAGGATAAGTGGGATGTGTTTTCTTCACAGTGATGGCAGAGGGCAAAAGTAAGCAGAAGCACACAAGCACTTCTCACCCTCTGCCTGCATCAAATCTGGTAATATCCCATTGGTCACTTGTCAAAGCAGGCCATATGGCTGAGCCCAGTGTCAGAGGTGGGGGGAACAGAAAATGACTGACAAAGGGTCTAGAAAGGGCAAAGGGATTGGGGCCGTGAATGCACTTAACCTAACATACTTTAGTTTAGGCAGAAGGGAGCATGGTCAGTTTGGGGGTTTTGTTTTTTCATTCCCATTTAATTGGAACCAAGTAGTTAGAGTGGCTTGCCCCAAAGCACACTCCGTAATAAGGACAGCCAAAGGCCAGAATTCAGATCTCTAGCCAATCCAGTGCTCTTCCCACACCACTGTGTTACCACCAGCCGCACAGACTCACATCTTCCTGTGTCCCCTGTAGACCTGGCATGAGATAGTTAAAAACCTGTTCATCAAGGCAAGGAATCACACGGCATACTATGAATAGAGAGAAATGCACATCTAATTTTAAGTCTGTGCAAGCACCTTCTCAGAGTATTTTAAATAACTCAGTAATTATAAATTGCAGTTGTTTACCTACTTTTACTCAGCGATCGCACTGCAGGCTCGAAAAAGCCGAAGTTGTCACACCTACCCAGGGTCCCCAAATGGATAACACTTTTTACATTTTTGCTAAGTGCACATACGTCTTTCCTATTTACGCTCGACAAATCAATGTAAGTCTATTTTTCTGCATTTCATGATGAAAAAGCTCCCCTACTCCCCAATCTGTTTAAACATATGCACTGGAGGCTAGGAACCTGGCAAAAATTCTTTACAGATCTTACTCTTTTTTCTCTCTCCTGACTTTACTCTAAATCCAGGGCTTTCAAATGGGAGCAGTGCCTGGAGACATTCATGATTGCCACATCTCGGGAGCTTGCTGGTGGCATGTAGTGCATAGAGGTCAAGGGTGCCACTAAACATCCTACAGTGCATAGGACAATGAAGAATTATTTAGTCCAAAACGTCAATAGTGTTAAGTTTGAGAAATCCTGCTTTAAATAAATATCAGTGTATGGATCGCCACCTCCAACAAATAATTACAGACCTTTTTTCAAAAAAGTAATTTACTCTGGGAATATAGTGCTTGCTTAAACAACAGAGATGTTATTTTATTTACATAAACTGTAAATGTCAGTCCCAAATTTCATCATCCCAATGTCTAGCTCATCTCTCCACTTTGAGTCACACACTAGTCCCAGAAAGGCAGAAAGATTCAGGATGACTGAGACGGGATATGTAGGTTCTGGGTGCTGGACAGACTTGATGTTGAACCCTGGTTGTGCCAATGACTAGCTGATTGATGTTGGTTAAATTTACTTATACACCCTCTGCAGCAGTTTCCCCTCTGGAAAAGTGGGAATATGGCCACCTACCTCACAGGGTTGTGGTGGAGATTAATTTAGACCATCTATATAAACTACATGGCCCAGAGTAAGAATTCAGTAATTGCCAGTTCCTACTCATTCCTATTAAAACTTCCCTTAACTTTAAATCTGGATCTTATACCGGGTTCTTTGGGACTGGCCAGATTCTACTAAGAGCCAGCAAGTACTGAACACATAAAAAAAAAAAATCTGCTAATGAGATTCCTAACTCACATTTTCCATCCCCAGGGGATATGGCTTTTTCACATGGGATTTACTGGAGCATCTGAACTACACCCTACCCACTTGTTGCTAATAAGTTTTGGTGCTTTTATATTCAGATCACTTCCACATTAACCAGCTGAGAAGTTCAAGGGCCTTTTGTGGAGTAGCGTCTCAAGAATGGTTAAATGCAAGCCTGAAAAGAAACTGGAGGTAAATATATTCTAATACAGCCACAGTGAAAAAGATTGAGAATATAATCCTCAGGCAGAAGTCACTGAGCTAATGTTGATGTGTTTAGGTCAGAACCAAGCTCACTCTTATTCCTCCTGGGGCCTCTTCAGCTTCAGTGGAAATATAAACATCTCTTTGCAAATGCATCCCCTCCAAATTTCGTCTCTTTCCAAATAGACTCACAGGTGAAGAACTGATCAGATAATGGTTATTACTATTACAGGTGTTAAATTCAAAAATCTCCTTGTGAATATTGTGTTGTAATCACATTTGTAATGTAAATAAACTATTACATTAAAAAATATTTTTTTCTTCCTTGGTTTTAGTAGGAATGTGTACTGTTGTAAGATTTCAGAGCTATTTGTAATGTTCCAATCATCTTTGCAAACTAAATTGAGATTTCCTTCAGGCAACTTGGCAAAATAAATTACAATGTGATATGCACAAGCCCTCTGACACAGCAAATCCACTTCTAAGTATCTCTTTTGATTAAATACTTATGAAGATATGCAAAGATATACCCACAAGAATATTCACTTATAGCATCATTTAAAATAAGGGAAATTAGAGATAACTTAAATACCTGTTAGTGGTAAATACAGTTAAATACATGATAGACCATCCATTTAATTGAATACTAAACTAAAAAACAATGAGGCAGCTCTTTGTGTAGACACACACTTGGAGGATGACTATAAAATATTGTTGAATCCAGAAAAGCAAACTTTAGAGCAATATTTACAGTATAACCCTATCTTTATTTTAAAAGAAAAGGTAAAGAGAATTGTGTCTATAAAAAAATTTCAAGGAGGCCATAAACAAGAATAAAATTTTAGCAGTGGCTAAAACTGATTTGAAGAAAAGAGGAGATTGTAGAGATCAACTTTTTTCCTCTACTTCTTATTGTTCATTTTTCACAGTAACAATACATTATTTTATAATTTAAAAGATAACTTCTCCCTTAATTTTCACTTTATACACAAGTATACACATCACATACCCAAAATAGATACAGTTGTTTATAGATATAGTAATTAGACCTTTAATATGTCTTTAAACCAGCCAAAATTACATCACAAAAACAAAAACCATTTTTAAGAATTCCAGAAATTAAATGTTTTCAGATAGGAAATCAGGGGCTTACCTAATAGTTGGGAGAGCTTGGGAAGCAAAAGTCATGGAAGCCACCACATGCAATCTCAGCCTGAAGCATTAAAGTTTTTAAGAGATCACTAAGAAGGTCCTAGAATTTCCCACATCCTCTGGGAATCTCTCACCAACCTTTTATCTATAGCAGCAAAGAGAGTTGTTGCAAAGTTCTTAAATATTCCAATAACTGGCAGCTACTGTTATGGAAACACAATGGCCTCCCATATTCTGCCTCGCATGTCTTCTATGAGTTCCTCTCACTTGCAGAACCATGCAATGAAGGAAAATGTAATTCCCAGATTTCCTTATGTGATATAGAAGAGATCTTGGGATGTGGTTGTGATGCTGAGTTTACAACAGAAAATCCAGTGAAATTTCTCATAGAAAAAAAAAAAAAAACCCTAAACTTTGCATGGAACAACAGAAGACCCCAAATAGCCAATGCAATCTTGAGAAAAAGAACAAAGCTGAAGGTATAATACTGTCTCATTTCAAACTATATTACAAAGTTATAGTAAACAAAACAGTATGGTACTGACATAAAAAAACAAACAAACATATAGGTAGACTAGTGGAACAGAATTTAACCCATGTATATACAGTCAATTAACATTTGACAAAGAAACCAAGAATACTCAATGGGAACAGGATAGTCTCTCCAATAAATGGTGCTGGAAAAACTAGATGTCTGCATGCAGGAAAAGGAAATTGAACTATTTTAAACCATTCACAAAAATTAACTCAAAATGGATTAAAGACTTAAATGTAAGACCTGAAATTTTAAAATGCCTAGAAAAAAAATAGCAAAAATTTTCCTTTACAACAATTTTGGCAACAATTTTTTTAAATATGATACCAAAAGCACAACAACAAAAATAAACAAGTGGGACTATTTCAAATTAAGAAGCTTATGCACAGTAAAGAAAACCATCAACAAAATAAAAGGTCGACATATGGAATGGAAGAATATATTTGCAAACCACTTATCTGATAAGGAGTTCATATCCAAAATAGACAAGGACTAGTTTTCTAGAGGTTCCAGCAAAGATGGCAGAATAAGTAAACACTATGCCTGCCTCCTCCCATGACCACATGAAAATCACAACTGAAATGTAGAACAACCAACCTAAAGAACCATCTGAAGACTAGCTGAACAGAACTCCTATAACTAAGGATACAAAAAAGCCACAACGAGACTGTTAGAGGGACTGAGATGCAAAATGGGTGGGACCTGCACCCACGGATGACAGTTGAGCATCAGAACAGATATCTCGGCCGAGGAGGTCCTCATAGAGAAATGAGGGGCCCCAGACACTTCAGGGCTCCCCAGCCCAGTGTTCCAGAGCCTCCACAAAATCCAGCTGTAAGAATCAGCAGAGATTACTACCATTGGGGTGAAACAGAAAGCTGCTGCAAACCCAGACATCCTCACAAATAGCCAGCGCACAGACCCACTTGCTCACAGGCACTCACCCTGGGCTCCAGCGAAGGGACAGCAGCTCAAGAGGTTCCAGAGACATACAGGAAAAGACTGAGTGGTGTGGCTTCAGGAAGAGGCCTAGAGGGACAGCACCATCAGCCATGTGCTGAGCCCTCCTCCTGTGCAAGACTGCAGGCGGGTGCCATCTTGCCCATGTTGAGCCCCCCCGACATGGCAAATCTGAATCAGCATTGGCCTAATGAGAGCTGCTTGCTCCACCCCAAGACTCCTTGAGACCCCGCCCCACCCAAATTGAGAACTGCTGGAGGCATAGTCAAGGCTGAGAAACCAGCCTCACCTGGCCCTCTCAGCAGGAGGCTCTTTTAGTAGCAATCAACAGGCCTCCATTTGTGAACCTCTAGAGGCAATTCTGGTGGTGGGCAACCAGCCCTGGCCCAAGCTCAGTATCTCTTGAACAAATCTCAGAGGTCTGCGGGCCTGAGTCAGGCGACAGCTAGACTCTGTGGGATCTGAGACTTTTGTGAATGGCCACAGGCTCAGCATGGCACCAAATCTGAATCTGCACTAACCTGGGGAATGCCATACACCCCACCCTGGTGACTTCCTGGGACCTCATCTCACTCAGCTCATGTACCACCTAAGACTTCTTTAGTTGCTAAGCCTTACAGACAGCTAATAGGCAGCTTCAGGCCTGGAGATACCCTAGGTCTTTTGCTAAGCTGTCCCAGGACCAATTCTAGTGGCAGCCAGCCTCAGTTCACTACACAGCCTCTCTCAGTTGCCTCAATATAAGCAGCAACCAACCGCAGATCATTCTGTAGCTCATACCAGGTAGTCCCTGGCAGTCATAGGCAGTGGCTGACATTAGCCTCATGGGGGCCCTTCTAAGGGGCCCCAGAACCAACATACCTGGAAACTTGTCTCAGACCACAAGAGAGCACCACTTGCTTAGTTCCACAAGCAGCATACCAAAACAATGGTCTCAACAGGCACAGGAGCCAGCTGGGGTAAATCCCACTCCATGGGGTCAGCCCCCACACAGCAGCTCATCCCCCATGGGTGTAGCCAGTCCTCACAGCCAGTCATCCTGAGAGTCAGTGACATGCCAACAGCAATCAAGCCTTAATGATAACAGGAGAATACACAAAACACACATAAGGGACACTCCTGAAGCAGCAGGACAAGTGACCAGGGATACTGTGTTATTAGGCCACACAGGGTACCTACTACATGAAGCCACCCTTTCAAGACTGGGAGATGTACCAAATTTACCTAATACATAGAAACAAACACAGAGAGGCAGCCAAAATTAGAAAACAAAGAAGCATGTCCCAAATAAAAAAAAAAAATAATAATAATAATAATAAAAAAAAAGGAGAAAACTCCAGAAAGAGAATTAAATGAAATGGAGGCAAGCAACCTACCAGATACAGAGTTCAAAACACTGGTTATAGATTTGCTCAATGAACATATAGAAAGTATAGATGTTCTCGGTGAAAACTTCAACAAAAAGATAGTAAGCATAAAAAGGGACATACAAACCATAAAAAGAACCTGTCAGAAATGAATACAATAACTGAATTGAAGAATACATTAGAAAGAGTCAATAGTAGCTTTGATAAAGCAGAGAATCAAATCAGCAATGTGGAAGACAAGGTAGCAGAAAGCACCCAATCAGAACAGCAATAAGAAAAATATTTTTTTTTAATTAGGAAAATTTAAGAACCTTTGGACAACATCAAGTGTAACAACATTCTCATCATAGGGGTACCAGAAGAGATGAGAGAGCAAGCAACTGAGAACCTACTTGAAGAAATAATGATGGAAAACTTCTCTAACCTGGCTAAGGAAATAGATATACAAGCCCAGGAAGTGCAGTCTCAAACAAGATGAAACCAAACAGGCCCACATCAAGATACATCATAATTAAAATGCCAAAAGTTAAAAATAAAAAGAAAAATTCTAAAAGCAGCAAGGGAAAAGCAGCTAGTTACTTACAAGTAAGCTCTCACAAGACTGTCAGCTGTTTTTTCAACAGAAAATTTGCAGGCCAAAGGGATTAAAAGCAAACACCTACAACCAAGACTACTCTAACCAGCAAGGCTATCAGTTAAAATCAAAGGTGAGACAAAGAGTTTCCCAGACAGGAAAAAGCTAAAGAAATTTATCACTACCAAGCCAAGTATTGCAAGAAATTATAAAGAGACTTCTTTAAGAAGAGAAAGAGGGGAAAAACATAATTGTGAATAATAAAATAGCAATAACTATATATCTATCAATAATCACTTTAAATGTAAATGGATTAAATGTTCCAATCAAAAGATGTAAAGTAATGAATATATAAGAAAACAAGACCCATACATATTGCCGTCTACAAGAGACCCACATCAGATTAAAAGATACATACAGACTGAAAGTAAAGATATAGAAAACTGATATTTCATGCAAATGGAAATATTTTAAAAACTGGGGTAGAAATATTTACATAAGACAAAATAGACTTTAAAACAAAGGCTATAATAAGAGACAAAAAAGGGCATTACATAATGATAAAAGGATCAATCTAACAAGAGGACCTAACCCTAGTAAACATTTATGCACCCACAGAGGAGCAACTATATATATAAAGCAAATGTTGACCAACATAAAAGAAGAGATCAACAGTAATATAGTCATAGCAGGGGACTTTAACTCCCCACTGACACAAATAGAAATATCTTCCAGACAGAAAATCAATGAGGACACAGTGGTCTTAACACAATAGACCAGATGGATTTAATTGATATTTCACCCTGAAACAGCAGAATATACATTCTTCTCAAGAGTGCATGGAACATTTTCCAAGATAGACCACATGTTAGGCCACAAAACCACTGATTACTAGTAATGAAATAGGATCAGAAATCAAAAAGCTCTCAACAAACAAAAGTACTGAACCAGATGGCTTCACAGCTGAATTTTACCAATATTCAAAAATGAGTTAACACCTATTCTTCCCAAACCATTCCAAAAATTTCAAGAGAAGGGAAAGCTCACAAATTCACTTTACAAGGCCACCTTTATTCTGATTCCAAAACCAGACAAAAACAAAACAAAACAAAAAGAAAATTATATACTGATAGCCATGATGAACACAGATGAAAAAACCCTCAACAAATATTAACAAACCAAATTCAGCAATACTTTAAAAAGATCATATAGCATGATGAAGTTCGATTTACTCCTGGGATGCAAGTTTGGTTCAATATCTGCAAATCGATTAATGTGATACACCACATTAACAAATTGAAAGATAAAAATCTTATGATCATATATATAGATGCAGAAAAAGCAATCGACAAAATCCGGCATCTATTTATGATAAAAACTCTCAGCAAGTGAAAAGAGAGGGAACATAACTCAACATAACAATGATTATATAAGACAAAACCACAGCTAGCATCATATTCAATGGGAAAAAGCTAAAAACATTTTCCTTAAGATCAGGAATGAGACAAGGATGTTCGCTTTCACCACTTTTATTCAACATAGCCATAGCAATCAGACTATAAAAAGAAATAAAAGGCAACCAAATTGGAAAGAAAAATATAAATATGTCATTATTTGCAGATAACATGATATGAACGCCAAAGTTTAGAGAACCCTAAAGTTCCATCAAAAAACTGTTAGAACTAATAACTGAATTCAGCAAAGTAGCAGAATACAAAAATATTATTTAATTTTTTTTAAAGTTGAATGTTTATATATCAATAATGAACGGTCAGAAAAAGAAATTAAGAAAACAATCCCATTTGCACTTGCATCAAAAACAATGAAATACCTATGACTTTAACCAAGGAGGTAAAAGAACTGTTCTCAGAAAATTATAAGTTGTTGAAGAAAGAAACTGAAGGCAATACAGATAAATGGAAGCATATGCCGAGCTCATGCATAGGAACAATTAATTAACATCATTAAAATGCCCATAGCACCAAAAGCAATCTGCAGATTTAATGTAATCCCTATCAAAATACTAATGGCATTTTTCACAGACCTAGAACAAGTATTCCAAAAACTTATATGGAAACATAAAAGAGCCCATAAAGCCATGGCAATCTTGAAAAAAGAACAGAGTTGCAGTTATCACACTACCTGCTATCAAACTATACTGCAAGGCTATAGTAATTAAAACAAAATGGCATTGGCATAAAGACAGACAATAGGACAAAATACAGAGCCCAGAAATAAACCCACACCTATATCATCATTTAATCTATGACAAAGGAGGCAAGAATATACAATGAAGTAAAGACAGTGTATTTAATAAATGGTGTTGGGAAAACTGGACAGATACATGCAAAAAAAATGAAATCTTCTTATATAACATACAAGAATAAATTCAAAATAGATTAATGACTTAAATGCAAGACCTGAAACCATAAAATTTCTAGAAGAAAACATAGGCAGTAAACTCTTTGATGTTGTTCTTAGTAATATTTTTTTCTGATATGTCTTCTCAGGCAAAATAAATAAAAGAAAAAATAAACAAATGGGATTACATCAAACTAAAAAGATTTTGTATAGCAAAGGAAACCATCAACAACAAAAAGACAACCTACTAAATGGTAGAAAATCATTTGCCAAAAATACATCTAATAAGTGGTTAATTTAATATCCAAAATTTACAAAGCACTCATACAAATCGACAGACACACACACACACACACACACACACACACACACACACACAATTCAATTTTAAAAAAAAGGGCAGAGTATCTGCATAGGCATTTCTCCAAAGAGGTTATACAGATGGCCAATAGACATGAAAAGATTCTCAACATCACTAATGATCAGAGAAATGCAAATTAAAACCACAATGAGATATCACCTCAAACCTGTCAGAATGACTATCATTGATGAACTAAAAAACAAGTGTTGGTGAGGATATGGAGAAAAGGGAACCCTCATGCACTGCTGGTAAATTTGCAAAATTGGTAGGTACAGCCACTATGGAAAACAGTTTGGAGGTTCTTCCAAAATTAAAAATAGAACTACCTTATGACCCAGCAATTACACTTTGGAGTATTTATCAGAAGAAAACCAAAACACTAATTTGAAAAGATATATGCACTCCTAGTTTCACTACAGCACTATTTAAAATAGGTATGATATGGAAGCAACCTAAGTACCCATCAACAGAGGATTAGATAAATATGTGGTACATATATACAATGTAATAGCACTCAGCCATAAAAAAAACATGAAATCTTACTATTTGCAATGACATGGGTGGACTTAGAGCAGGGGTCCCAAACTCCCAGGCCACGGACCCACAGCAGGTGATGGAGCAAAGCTTCATCTGTATTTGCAGCCATTCCCCAGTTCTAGCATCACCCCCTTCAACTTCACTTCTGATCATCAGGCATTAGATTCTCACAGGAGCACAAGTCCCTGGTGTCAAAAAGATTGGGGACCGCTGACCTAGAGAGTATTATGCTAAGTGAAATAAGTCAGACAGAGAAAAACAATCATACCATATGATTTTGCTTATATGTGGAATCTAAATAACAAAATAAACAAACAAAATGAGAACAGACTGTTAACAACAGTTATTAACAACAAAGAGATAACAAATGCTGGTGAAGATGTGGAGAAAAGGGAACCCTTGGGCACTGTTGATGGGAACGTAAATTGGTACAGTCATTATGGAAAATAGTATGAAAGCTCCTCAAAAAATTAAAAATAGAACTAATAAACAATTCAGCAATCATACTTCTGGGTATATATTCAGGGAAATGAAATCATTATGTCAAAGATGAAAAATAATCAAGTATCGTCCACCCCACTGTTTTCTCAGCAATCCTATGAAACATTTTTACCCATATCTAACCTCTGAATAAAAGCAGTAATAACGCTATACTTCTGCCTTTCAACTATTCCTTGTAAAACTGAAGATAAACTCACCTTTTCCCCTGAAGAGAAGACACATATCCTACATGTCAACCATCCATCTCTGGGAATGTTTATTCCTTCTCTAGTTCAGTCACAATCCCTCTTTTATATCTTGCAGGTTAAATACCAAAATCTGTGTTAAATACAATTAGGGCACTTTCCATTTGATAGTAGAGCAATGGAAAAGGGGAAAAATAACTAATTATAATAAATAATAATACATATCAAAGTAAGTATCAAACAGCTAAGAACACATATGTAACCACCACAGCCCTTGTTTCTGTAACTGGTCACATGGTCATAAGTTTTGTCACTTACTTCTCTCATTGTCCATTTCATATTCCCTTTCCCCTCACTCATCCCTTTAGCTAGTTATGTGCTTTACCTGTCAAAGTGGCTCAAATCTCTATTCATGAAAGATCTGTGTCTATAGTAGGTTATGTAGCTTTCTATTGACTTTATTTTTTAGAGCAGTTTTAGGTTCACAGCAAAACCTAGAGGAAGATACAAAATTTCCCATGTACCTCCCATCCCTACACATGCATAGCTTCCCTCATTATCAACGTTTCCACCAGAGCAGTATAAATTTGTTATAATTGATGAACCTAAATTGACACATCATCATCATCATCATCCGAAGTCCATACATTTCATCAGGGTTCATGCTTGGTGTTCCATTATATGGTAGCAACCCTAGCTCCACTTGGTAATCAGAATCATCATCTTATCAAGTACAGGGTAGTAACCCCTTCTTGCCTGTTGGGTCAGTAGTACAAGTCTCCCAGAAGGCCAGGTGGACGTCTCGGTTTCCAGTTCAATGGAACTCTTGTTATGTATCTAGTAAAAGAGACTTTTGAGAACAAAGACTACCAAAACAACAGAGCCAAAGTTGCAAAAATAGAAACAAAATTTGTTATTAGGCCATTAAGGGGAACGACGATAGAAGCCACATCTTCCCTCTGGCTCTCAGATCCATGCATTCTGCCTACGATAGAAAGGACACTGTATATTATATATTACATATACTACATATCAGTCCAGAGCATATTCTGTGTTGTGGAGGATATCACCTCAGTCTTGCAATATGTTTCCACCCACCAGCATTATAACGAGGATTCAGCTGGCCGTTCTATTGCTATATTAGCCCAACTTCTTTGGCGCGATGAAGTGTGTATAAGACCAAGGACTTCTATGGGTATGAACCCGTTGCTATACTTTTTTCCTTCTAAAATTCTCAGTCAGAAGAGATGCTGTGTGGAATATCATCATAATAAAAAAGGCATCTCAAAAACCCACACATGGGAGTGCTGGCAGAAGCACTGTAGGGAGGACAAATTTCTGTCCCTTTCATGACAAGCTTCCTGGAGCCATATCAGGAGGTCAGGTTTTTTCTCTAGTGTGGCAGGTCGAGCACTCGTGCTATGTTGCCCCTGATTGTTGAAAACCTCTTCTTCAATAGCTGTTCTTTGGCTAGCATTGACATGGACACAAATACATTCATACTCCATGCTCATTCTGGGAGGTCCTTCCACATATCTCTTACCCCAGACGCCTCTGTCACCAATATTTCAACCTCATTTGTACCAAGTCCTTGACCACTAGCCAAACCATCAACCTACTGGCCAGGAATCGCTATAGCTGGAAACCGCTGGCCACCTCTCCTTCCAGGCAAAGCGAATAGCCAGGTGCATGGCTCAAAGCCCTGCCCACTTGGAGGAGTTTCCGCCCATGCTATTCTTGAGTGAGGCTCTAATGCTGCAACCATTAGTGCTAACAAATGCACTTTGTCTTGCTAAAAGGCACTCAATATTGTTCAAGTATTCACAGAAGTATGCTCAAGGAAGGTAAACCCAATCTCATGGTAAGAATCTTAATTGGTATAAACCCATTCTTATATGCTAGGGAAGGCCACTGACCTAGTTGGTCAATGGGACCTGGCTGGGAGTCTGGGACTTTCAGAAAAGATTCTCTTCGCTCGATAAGGAGAAAGACATGGGGAAAATGTTTCTTTTATGTATCTCTTTGGATATCACAGTATAAAGTAGTGAATTATGGCTCTGTGGCTGATAGCCATGAGAAGAAAGACAAGAGGGTCCATATATCATTGAGGTGTGAACAAACCAGGTGAACAGCTGCCTCCTGTCTCCAAACGTGGTAAAATAATCCCCCATTTTTAAGTCAATTTAATCAGATATTCTATTGCAATTGAATGAAGACCAGTCTTAAAATAATATTTTACATGTTTTAAAATAATATTTACATGTCCTATTACCTTGTCATTGCTTTATATAAATTTATGGTTAGCAGCTTTGCATAATTTAGACACCTTTTTGGACAGTAGATATGGAATAGAAGGGTGGAGGAGATGAGGAACAAAAAAATATCCAGAGCGAATTCTGTTTCCCCAGGGATTAGAAAGAGTAGGAGGTCACCACTCCATATTCCCAAACACTTTCTCTCTCTCTCTTTCCCTCTCCACTAGAATCTGGCAAGAATGGAGTTCTTTAGCTTCCAGACCAGGGTATGAGGCAAGGCTGAGAGCCAAAATGGAGAGAATGAACTGAAAAGTGTGGGCAGAACCCTCGAAGGTGGTTCAGACCAGTCGGAGGTTTGGACTACAGGAGAAAAAAAAAGCAGGAGTCCTGAGGCTCCACACAGCGCTTACGCGTTAAGCAAGGATACTTGGAAAGGCAGCTGTCAGATTCAGTAGCAATTCACCCTCTTGGGAACGCTACAGTCCACGCATATGGAAGAGATAACAGATGAGGTCTGCTACTGGGAATTCTATTTTTGCTTGACTCCTATATCACGTTCCCTCCAAACGAACTGATGAATACAGTTGTACAGTTTATGAATTTATCCTTCTCAAATGAAATCAATATGTTTTTTTGCAAAGGACTTTGCTCCACATTCACTGGTGAATATTGTGTCCTGCTGGGCAGATGTGACAGGAGGAGCAGCCGAGGGAACAGAGCAATCTCTGCTGCCATCTCCTGATGCTAGGAGTGAGGAACAGGGTGTAAAAGCAAGGAATACACACCAGCCCCTTTTCTCTAACTAATGAAGATGCCCTGGGGAAAAGGCTTGAACTGGAGGCACTATCTCCTTGGAAATAATAGAAACAGATTCCTCACTCAGCCCGTAGCACCTACCCATCCCATTCCATCCTGACTCGTTGACCCAACACAGGCTTGACCCGGGTACAACTATTCTGAGTGAATCACCCGAAGCCAGGTCTAGACTCGGTGCCACTGAGAAATGGTGCCCTGTCCAGGTGGTTTGCAACTTGAACTTAACAGGAATGGAAGCTTCACTTTCCTGTGGTTGGTAGGAAAAAGTAAGAGGTTTGGGGACATGTGGCTCAGGTTCCCCAAAAGTGAGAGAAACAAGAACCATTACAATCAGGATATTATTATTAATCCATTCGCACACGCTCCTACAAGCTCTGACATCTGGGGATGTGTACGTCATACCATCTAAATAAGAACTTTTGTTTGATAAGTAAACAAAACTTTTGTTCAACTGACCTTCTTTTCCTCTTTTGGAAAGAAACCTTTCCAAAAGCTGGAAGTGTTCACTCGTGAGAACGGTTTCCAGCTATTTTCCCATATGAAGTTTTTTTTGCTTATTTCATTTCACTCCTCCGCTCTGAATCGCTGGCACGTCTCATCTTTCCCAGTTAATAAAGGCTTGGAAAAACCTATGCACATTTTATTATTTCAATTTCAAACCATAAGGCAGGGCTTCCATTCCATTAACTGCTTTGAATTCTTTCTCTAATGCTAACATTTTCCTAGTCCTGAGTTATCGGAGAGAGCTGAGCTCGGAGTTTTAGGCTATGGCTCCTTGATATGACATGAAGAGGGCCAGAGGCCTTCCAGGCTGCTTTCCAGATGCCTCTGCATTTATAGCCCTAATCACAGGCTGCTCGTTTCCCCAGGGCACTGACCTGACCCGCTCGGTCTACCGCATGTCATTTGACTACTGCGATGTAAAGCCTATGACTATGTCTCCCTTTTTTATGTCCCTTTCTCTTTCTCCCTCTTGGAGAGGTATTCAGCCCTGTGTTCTTGGTCTCGGTAGAAGAATGAGGTGAAGCACACCAATGACATCGTGCTTTTTGTGTCCAAATCCTCAAGCCTAACAGTAGGAGGATAAGTGGAGGAATAGAAAAGACGTATGGAAGAAATGTCAACAGATGGAGCTTTCCCCGAGAACAGGACATGGAGAGACGCAGGGGCGGGGGGCGGGGGTAGAAGATGGTGGGGTTTACACACTGCTTGCCAGCCCCAAAAGAGGAAGGCCATAGGTCTCAGAACATCACTGCCTTCACGATGTCTCTAGCAGACAAGAACACAGATGCTGTCACCACACAGAAACCTCTGTGGAAAAAAGACGAATAAACAGAAGTCCCTCCCCAATGCCCTGGAACTTTCTAAGTTCCCAAACTTTCACATGAACTGGGGGGATAAACAAAAGGTCTCGTGTTAAGTGTCTCGTGAGCTCGATGAGATGGGCGCTCGATATTGAAGGAGAGAAGGTAAAGTAAGCTCCATTTACCATGCATCCATGTGTATGGACCGGGTTCAGGCCACTGCATTAGGTTCCAAGCATGGCATGTCCTTATGTGACCTTGGATAACTCACATGACCTCCTACTGCATCCCTTTCCTCATTGCTAAAAATGGGAGAGTGAAACCTTTTCTGTCTTCTTCACCACTCTGTCCAGAGTGCTGACCGCATAGGCTGGCATGTAGTGTGGATGGCTCCCAAAATGTTTGTTAAATGAGGCTTAACTTATTTAAATAAGTCTAAATTAGTGTCCTGGCCAATTTTATGTTGCTGTAAAAACTAAATGAAATAACACATGTAAAGTCATTTTGCACACTACAAAGCCCTTTACAAATATAAGGAAGCAGTATTATCATTCTCTCTTTGATTTTTACCCTGCACCATTGGTAGTGAAAATTGATTACCTATTAAGTGCTGAGTGAGAAGGTTAGCCTTAATAATTTCATTTGGCTTGCATACAGAAAGCTCTGTTCCCACTGTAACTTGAATAATCATAGGCAGATATTTGAGAGGCTGGCTCCCTACTTCTGCCCATTTCAGCCGAAGGTGCCAAATCCTTCTTCCAATATATTGGATCTGAGATCTGCAGTGTCAGGTCTAATCAAGATAATGTCAAGTTGACAGAAAGGAAGGTGGCTGTTATCTTTCTCCATAGCTCCTGGTGACTGTGCTGTACTATATTAGCAAATAATTCTTATTAAATCCAAGTACATTAGAGCATCATGCTATTGTGGACCCTCTTAGTGGTTTCCTTCGTGGCAGTAATTTGTTTCCAAACACAATAGCATAAACGAGGTAAAATGGAAAGCAGAGAATATTAGGGGTGTGCCATTTGCCTTACATGATGCTTGTCAAATGAATAGTTAAATGAAATCAGAATATTCTCTGGGTTTATATAATAAAATTTCTAGAAACAGAACAAATAAATTTGAAGAGAATCTTGTGCCTATTTGATATAACCCTTTTCTTTTTCTATCAGGTGAAAATTATTTAAAGACATCCAAGAGTTGAAATGTAACTCATCACTTACTGGTCTACTCTTGCAGTTTAAAGGCAATAGAATATAATTTTATCACATATTTTGTATAAGAAACTGGTTTGTTTGCCAATCATTTAGGGCAATACAAAAATAAATAAAGCACAAATCACTGAAGTCTGGCTGACAGGAAAAGGCATGAAAGCATGAGCACACAGACATAGACACACTTATGTAATCTACAACATGGAATATACCACAATTCTGCAATCAACAGTCCAACAGTTATGAAACATACATGTAAGGGCATACAATGACAGGAAGGAAAAATTTACTAGAGGCTTGGAGTTTAGAAGAGTGGAGAAAAAAAAATAAAGACAAACTTCAAGCAATGAAAATGGAGTGCCCTCATCTCACTAAAAAGATCAAAGAAGCTAAAATTGGGGGGACATCAATTGCATACAAGACTCTGCGATGAAGGGTAATACATATGTTATCTCACTAAGTCCTCACACTACCACTGAGGAAGATTCTAGATGAGGAAACTGAGGCTCAAAAAAGTTAAGTGATTTACTCAATATGACACACCTATAAATATGACAGTCTAAATTCAAACCATGATGTATAAGTCTAAAGTTCAAGTTCAAGTCCATGAGTTTGTTATAAGACTCTATGGAGAATGAGTTACAAAAGTGGTCAAATTCTTGTACTAAAGGAATTTTTTTTAATGACAAGAAGAATATGTGTGTGTGTGTGTGTGTGTGTGTATGTGTAAGTGTAAGTGTATGTGTAAAATCAAGTATAAAAAAATTCAATTCTGGATGTTCAGAATTTGGGAAAAGTGAGACACTGTTCAATATGGTGTCAACCTTTCACTTATGGTAATTTCTTATTGCACTTCTACTGGAATCTTCACCTTCTTTACCTACGTTTAGACACACATTATTTAGACACTCTGACAGGTATCATCTAAGGACAAGTAATGAAAGCATCTAATTTGAATTCTATCTTTGCCTTCTGACTTTCATTCAGGGCCATGAAAATCCACTACTGATTGCTGAGGTCACATGAAGTCTCAGTGCATTCCACTTTGACCCTGTAAAGCTTAGCCAATTTGCAATAATTCCGGGAACTAAATCTTAATTACTCTCAGTAACCTCTGGTTGGAAAGAGTCTCAGCTCATCTGAGTGGAATAGAGTCCAAGGGACAGAAAGGAAATCCCCAAGTGGCTTGATAGAGGAAAAAGTACAGACAGGACACGAACAGCCAGGACTTGGAGAGCAGAGGCGGCCCACCATACTCTGCTTCACACTCAGGAGCAGTGCCAGGGAGTGTCAAGACTGAGTACACAGCCCTGAGCACAAGGACTACAGTGTAGAAAGGTCTATGGTATGGATTTCGAAGTCACCAAAACTGATGGCATATGAGGGGACACATAGGAAGATAGATGATGTCACTTCAGAAGGTAATACCCAAAATAGAAAACTATGGTAATTACCTCCCCAAAAGCTGGATCGTCCATTACACAATCAGACAAACATTTCTTAAGCATTTATTTTGTGTCAGAAGCGATACTGGACTTTGAGACAAAAATAAATAAAAGAAAATCTTTCTTCTTAAAAAAGCTTGGAATAATTGGATCGGAGACAGACAATCTTGTTTTGAGGTGTTCAAGATGGGAAGCAGAGAACTAATTAGAAGATAATGACAGACTAGTCTAGCAGAACATAGATAGATAAAATACTTATTTTTTTTTCTTTAAATTAGAGATAAAAATCATCTGTACTTGGTAAGTTAAAGATAAGAAAAAATTTTTTTAAAAAAAGAGTCAAAATTGACTCTCACAGATTTTTAGTTTGGAAAAAAAACAAGAGACAATAAATATTACAGGTATGTATAAATCTATCCATTAAATAAATATTTATTAAATACTTAAATGCCTTGAGACCTCATATTTTTTATTTAATTGAATCTATATAACATAATTTTTCAGACATTCAGATATTGAAAAAGAACCCAATATACAATGTAACCCAATTATTTTAAATAATAAAAAAGTAGGCACAAATAATAATAATATTGAACATGTATACTATAGTTAGAAGTTACATGCTTTACAGAGATCTCTGGCCTTTTTGGCACCAGGGACGGGGTGCTTCTATGAGAATCTAATGCCTGATGATCTGAGGTGGAGCTGAGGCAGTGATGCCAGTGCTGGGGAGCAGCTGCAAATACAGATGAAGCTTCGCTCGCTCACCTGCCGCTCACCTCCTGCTATGCAGCCTGGTTTCGAACAGGTTACAGACCCTACTGGTCTGCAGCCTCAGGGTTTATAACTAATTCTTGAATAACCTTCCAAGGTGACTTTTAGCATTGTCATTTACAAATGAAGAAGCTAAGGCTAAGAGGAGTAAGTGCCTTATTCACAGACTCAAGCCAGATTCAAGCCTAGGCCTGTCCGACTATAGATCCCATGTCATCCCCACTGTTGCTGCCTCCAACGAGGACAGGTCAGCATCCACAGGTCCTTTCAGGAGCAGTGTTTGAGCTAGCACTCCTTTTCAACTATCTTCTTTAGTCCATTGGCTCTCAAAATAAAGCAACATGTGTTACATTTTATTCCGGACTCGTTAATTGCAAAGTGATATGACCCACTGAGGACACTGTCCTCTCCACTATTTTGATTTCTTGTTACAATCTGTGGTGTGCCAGACACACCTAGTTTTGGTTCACAAGGATCGATTATACCCACTTCTTTCCAAGTCTTTCTTCAGCGATGTCACGATGGTAGCTTGGAATCAGTCATCGTTAGAGTACTTACACCCAGGCATTGAGATCAAGGCTATAAATCAAGGCTCTTTTCAGTTTGTTTTTGGAGAAGCAGTTGCGAAACATTTACCAGCATGCCACTGTGTGTAAACATTTATCAATACACATTTGATACACAAAAGTCTGTCCGAGGGCTTTAAATCACTTCCCTAATCTGAGTGAACTCAGCCTTGACTAATATATTTTTATCACTTTTGATGTAACCTGTTGAATAACAGAAAATGATGTAGCATCAGATGCTTTATACACAATGAAATTAAATTCACTTCCATTCAAATTTAAAATATAAATTATCCCAGGATTACTTTTTTGGTACAGATTTTCCTTCCCCATCACATTTGTGAATTCATGTTTCTAAATCATAGTATGTTTGAGAGTTTCTTTAGGTAGATTTAAGAAGTTTAGGAGAGAGAATCTACAATTATTTATTCATAACTGCGATTCCAGGACTTTCCTTTAACAGAGACTAAACCGTCAGCTCTTAGAATTACATACACAATAATCATTACATATGACAATTATGTGTGATCACTGCTGGGATTTAATGACTAGAATGGTTTTTTGAACAATATCGTTCTAAGCAAGGACAGATGCTTTACCTGGAAGCACATAGTTCATTGCTAGTGGCTGCATCGGTTACAAGAAAATTATCTTTCAAAGCAACTCATGCTACAGAGTTAACATCCCATACTTCAAGATGAAGAACTGAACTATAATTCTTCCTTTCATGAGAAAAAAAATGTGCATTTTGATGAACTATGTAGGTACACATTAGCTCAGAATGGTAGATTCAAAGAAAGCATGAATATTAATTTGCAATATTTCGAGAGGGACATGTTTATGGCAATTGGATGATTACTTACTGGTAATTGTGTCATAATAATGTTAGTAGCTTCTATACAATTTCAGAAACAAATAACCCAGGGAGCTTAGCACTGCAATAACATCAGCAGCCCTTCAAAAGCAAATCTTTCTTTGAAGACAAATACCTTAAAGAACATTAAATGAGACCTTGAGGAGTTCTGAATCTCATGAGTACTGGCTCTCCCTGGATGAGCAAGTATCCAGAGCAGGCTGGTACTCCCCGAGCATTGCCATAAACACAGTTTTGACCAAAACCCCAGCCAGGCTTGAATGCTGAACTCACTATTGATTCCCCCAGTCCTTACAGGGACAAGGAGGAAGTCAGAATGGGAAAAAAAGCTGTGGTTTGGGCACAGTTTTGTAAAACCTGTAGGATATTTTAAATTGGGAAATTTAAAGCTACACTTTCCAATCGCTGTAAGTCATTCATGGGTGCAGGTAATTTTTTTTTTTAAATCCAAAAAAGTAGAAGTACAGCTGTTAAAACAATAATTTTTCTTCTCCAGAAAACAGCATATTGGTTGTGTTATAGGACTTTGGAAAGGAGCCCACATCCTGCCACCTTGCATTTGAAAGGACGGGTGTCATGAATCACAGACACAGGACACAGGGACATGTGGGAGAGACTGGATTTTCATCACGTGTTGTCAGTCTCCCAAACCATGCTTTAAAGAAGACATATGTGACACTTTGGGAGTAACCACTCACAGGGTACCTTCCAACCCTTTGTTTCACTTATACGTGGATTCCACAAACATGCATTTGTTAGACATTAGTACACATGATTACTATTGGTTCCAGCTACTAGCATTTAGTTCTCTTTTGATCATGGAATTCCACAGCTATTTTGCCTTTCTTTTCTTTTAAGCATATAGTGGGCACCCAGATTTACTACTTCCTGTCTTAGTCTGGTTGGGCTGCCATAACAAAATACCACAGACTCAGTGGCTTAAGCAATAGAAGTTTATTTTCTCACAGCTCTGGTGGCTGGAAGTCCAAAATCAAGACATAGGCAGGTTAGATTTCTCCCGGAGCATCTCTCCTTGGCTTGCAGATAGATGCCTGTCACCTCTCAGTGTCCTCATGTGGCCTCTCCTTTGTGCTTACAGATTCCTGATATCTTTTTCTCTTCTTGTGAGGACATCAGTCATTTTGGATTAGGTCCCAATCCTTATGTCCTCATTTCTCTTTAATTACCTCTTTCAGGGCCCTGAAGTATAGCAGAATATGCCATCCCAAAACATGCCACTTTGGCAAAAGGATCCGTTTGAGCTGAAGGCAATTGACAGGAAGCAGATGCAAAGAAAGCTGTTCGCTCTCCCCTAGTTTGATTAAAAGCAGGATAGAAATTTACAAAAGTGTCTCTCCTTGCCTCTTTACCAGAAAGGATATAGGTTAATCCCCAGAGATAACTTCAGATCTTATCAATGGAGAAGGCCTTTGCTTAAATCTGCATAACGCACCTTACTCTTATTTCTGGTTTCCTGGTAGCCTCCCCATAACTGGCCTCTCCACACCTTTCTTTCTTTTGTCTTTAGCTAACGACAATATTTAAGCCTCAATTCTAAGCCACCTCAGAGAGTTACTCATTTTTCCCTGGATATCTTGTCTATACATAATTTATACATGTTAACAAATTTCTCTTTGCTTTTCACTTGCTAATCTGTCTTTTATCCTAGGTGTCTCAGTCTAGAATTCAGAAAGATAGAAGGAAAATTATTTTTCCTCCCCTACAGCCCTATCTTCAAATACAGTCACACTGGGGGGTTAGGACCTTAACATATGAATTTGGGGAGACATATTACAATTCACAACACTTCTTTTCTTCACTATAGAGGCAGGAAGAAAAATAAGATGATGGATAGATGGTAGATAGATGAAGATAGATGATGATGATGATGATGATAGATAGATAGATAGATAGATAGATAGATAGATAGATAGATAGTCACGTGCAACTTAATGAAAGAGATAGGGGTAGCTCTGAGAAATGCATTGAATGCATTGTTAGGCAATTTCATTGTAGTACAAACATCACAGAGTGTACTTACACAACCCTAGATTGTATAGCCTGCTACACTCCTAAGCTCTATGGTACAGCCTATTGCTCCTGGGCTACAAACCTGTACAGCATGTTACTGTACTAATTACTGTAGGCAGACATAACACAGTGCTAAGTATTTGTATATCTAAACATACCTAAACATAAAAAAAGATACATTGAATCTCCATTGTAATCCTATCGGACCACCATCCTTTATGTGATCTGTAGTTAAATGTCATTATGCCCATGTGACTGTGCCTCACAGTGATAAATGGCATAATGTAAAACACCAAGGTTCAGAGTTAAAGAAATAAGATTTTAAATTTTCCATCTACATGCCTGGCAATGTCTTTATTGCCCATCGATGCCCAGTGATACCTGGTAAAATAAATTGCATTAGCTCTCTGAGACTGAGTTTTCTCACCTATAAAATATGAATCAGTTAAGTCATTTATTCAATAAATATCAGTTGAGTGTCTGCTATTTACCAGACATTGTTCTAGATACTGAGGGAATGGCAGTGAACAAAACAGATGGAAATTCCTCATCCCTACCCCTTCCCTCAACAAACACACTCCTTGAGCTCATATTCTAGCCATGGAGAGAGAAGATACAGAGTTTCCAAAACCTAAAGATAAAGACAAAGCAGGAAGAGAGGACCCTTCCCCATAGGTAGCCGCAAGGCCAGCATCTTCTGAGACCTGTGAGCCACCTTCCTGCAGGACCTTGTCAGAGCCACACCTTCGGCTCCATCCCACCTTTCCCAACCAAGAGTCACCGCTGGGTGAAGCTCTCTGGAGAAATGTCCCTTAGGTAATCTGACAAGGAGCCTGCAGACAAACCTGTGGCTGCTCTTGGCAGTGGCTTGAGCAGGGGCTTTAAAAACTCACAGGAGCCCTGAACTGCTTCCTCATAGCTGCTACTCAGGTACCCAGGGGCTTTCTTGGGGTCACCTAGGCATCACTCTGGGGGACCCCAGCTGCTGCACGTGTAGGATGTATCTTTTGTTAACCTGTTCCAGATTCCATGGCTAACATTCTGCACCAAATCCCAGCTTCTAGCACTCACAAAATGCCAGGTGTGAGAGAGGTTGAATTTGGCACAAGACCCAGGCCCACTGGGTACCCGTGGGCTGAGTCCTTTACCCTCCCTGTCCTTCAGCTCCTTAAAGGGACAACAATGAGAACCAGAAATGACATTTGAGCTTAAGCTTTTCCCAGGGACTTAATCACTGTCAAAAGATATATTTAGAAAACTGATTTGACTTTTTCCCTTTTTGTTTTCCACCTGAATATCTCTGCAGAGGAAGAGAAGTCCACAGCACAAAAGCTGCATTTAGAGAGCATTAGCTTGGAGGCCAGATTGAAAGAGATGGAGAACCTTACAGTTAAGGACCTAGCCACCATGACATGAGAAGTGCCTCTGCCATGGTTCTCAGCACAAATCACTCGTGTCTACTTTCCTAAGACTACGTCTTTCTGGAAGACATCTTTTTTGTAGATTATTTGGGAGGTAATCCCAGTGAACAGTGAAGGGAGAGACTGAGAAAGTGAAGCAGAAGAAGGAAAGCGGGAAGGGGGTCAATAACAGGGTCAAGATGAGTAAGCACACTGAGTCACCACAGTGGGGAGCTAGGGCTCAATCCTGCTAGGGAATATGGGGGGCTGGTACAGAGCATGCACCCCAGAGATATTTAGATGAAGAGCTAAGAAGTGGAAAATAAAGATAGTCTGCCCATCATTACTCAGAGCCGCTTCTAAGGCAATGAGGCACCGCCCTTGCAGCTGGCCCCGCCCACTGGCTGAGCAGTCTCCAGGGGCCTGGTGAGAAAGCATGCAGTAGCCAGAAGTGGGCAAATGCTCTTGGCCATCAGTACCTGCACCATGTTGCAGAGAGTGCTAAGGGTTTGAGCAGGGCCCCAAGAGAGATGGATCAATAGATATGCATTTGATTGCCTCTTTCTTTGCACAAAAGTTAACCAGCAATATACATTGTTCTGCAACTTGCTACTTTTACTTTACAATAAATCTTGGAAATTGTTTCAAATTCAGCATATGCAGACTTTCATTTTTTTCAACTGCTATATAGTATTCCACTGTGTGAGTAAACCATAATTTATTCAGCCAGTTACACATAGTTGGCCATTTAGTTTGTTTTTAGTCTTTCACTATTACAAACGATAGTATATCTCACATTCTTTGTTCCTATGTATAAGTAAACCCAGAGAAATTGCTGTGTGAATGGCTACTTCTAAGGATATAAAGAGGATGCAGACACTTGTTCCTACCAGCAATGCAAAGAGTGTCCATTTCCTGCTCCTTTACCATGCCTGTGGGCTCTCACACTTGAGCTGTGCATCTTCTGTGCTTTTGACTTGCCAAGGTATGCATGAGACCACTAGGCAGTTGTGATTCTAAGCCGTGTGTCAAGCCAGACTGAAGATAGAAACCACATATGGGGAAATTCTGTGAGAGGTAGTGAAGATAAGGGAAAGAGAATCACACTCATAGATAAACACACACAGTCACACATACACACACACATGCACACAAACACACACTTACAAACACACACACACACACACATGCACACTCAACCTGCCCTGCATGTGAGGTAGCAACCTGGACAAAAACCTTCTCTCACACATTTTAGACACTGTGACCTTAATGGCCCTGGCATTGATAGCTACACATGGCATTATTCTTTTCCGTTGGATACCAGTTTTAATAGAAAGAAGTGTCCAGCATTGGTCTGTTACCAAGTCACATCCATAAGACAAAACGTCTCTTGTGCCCTTTTACAGAACATCCTCTTACATGGATGGTTTATGTATTATAAACTCACACACACACACACACACACACACACACACACACACACACACACACTAAAACAGTTTTTGAAAAAGAAAAGGAAGTTTTTATCTCATAGCACAGGTAAACTGCCTCACCTATTTCACTATGACTTATTAGAAATAAATGCCAGCTGTAATTTTGAAAGTACTAAAAATGAGTGTAATAGTGTGCCCACTGGTAATCCGTCCTGCTCAACGCTGGCTGACAAGGATGAATTTTCTATTCTTATGAATCACCTTAATGCACTCATAGAGGAGATTTGCAGCAGTGTTAGTACATTTGTAAGGCTGGGCTGCTGTAAAGCTTACATTCTGGCTTTGAAATATTTATCATTTCTCTTCCTGTTTGTTCTGAAAACATTAGGCAGCAAACTTGGAGGTGAGTTCAGCATCCTTCTCTCTACTCAGTGCAGAAAACTCTGCCTGTGCACCATGGCTAACAGCAGCCAATACACAACAAAATGAAGACATGAGCATCCTCTCTGAAGCTGCCACAGAATTCCTGTGAGGAAGGGAAAGGTCTGTGTGTGTGAATATACTGTGCTTAGTGAGACCTCAAAGTTCAAGGTCTGGGCAGAACTTCTCTTCTGAGACAAGCGAGGGGGGTTGTTGTGGATCCAGAGGGTGGAATATATGGAGATGTCACCAGAGACATGGGGAAAGCCATGTCCACTCCAAAATCCCAGAGGGTTTGTGTCATTCATTCATATCACAAATATCTTTTGAGTGCCTACTATATGTTTCAGACACCAACATAATGGTGGCAATGGCGTCTGGGTCAAGTTTCAGACCTTCTCTGGGGATTGGGATGACACAGATGTTAACATCTTGGACTCAACACTTGCTGGTTTCGTGACAGTGGCAGGTGACATCGCATTTCTAAGCTTCCATCTTTTGACCACTGTGGGTGACGTTAATAAAACGTCCCCTCACAGGGCTGTTAAGGGGTTAGTTGTGCTCATGAGCAGCAAGAAGTTGCTGGAGAGTTCTGATTAGGACGGCATTCATCATAGTTAGAGAACCAGGTAGCATCATCAAGAATTGGATCAGCCACAGGGAGCTATCCGCATCAAGTATAGACTAGTTCCTCTCAAGCCTAGAGAAATACCTGAAAATGGCCTATGTATTGATAAGTAAAATATCAGAAGCAGGCAAACCTGCAGTCAAATGTTGCCTCTAGTGCTGTGTGTCCTTGGGCGATTCCTTAGCCTCCCTGAGCTTCAGCATCACCAGATCCTCACCTGTAAAATAGGGACAATTACAGTATACATAGCACGGGTTTGTGGTGAAGATTAAGTTAGATGAGGAATTTTACACATGCACACGCAAACAGTGCTTGCCACATGACAAAAACTCAGTGAATGTTAGCCACCATTATGAATGTGTCATACAAAAAGCCTTTATACCCAGTCATTCATTACACTCTAAGAAATGCAATCAGTGCACACACGAAGGTACAGATGCATTTGCTTCCTTATTGGGAAGCTTAAAGGGGAAAGAGCATCGCGCTGAGTCAGAGGAAGTGGTTTACAAGACCCGATTCTGGTGCCAACTAACTCTGTCACACTGGTCATCATGGCTGTCGTTTTGCGAATGACTTTCCTTGCTGACCTACAGTTGCAGGGTTCTGTAAGATGAAGGTGTTTGTGAAGAACACGGTGTGATTGAAGTGTAAGACAATATGATTGTTTGGACAAGGTAGACGGATAGTGAACTTGTCAGACAGACTCAGGTTTACTTTCCTGCTTTGCCACTCAAGAACTGTGTGGCTCTGTGCTAGTCACATAACCCCTCTGGTGAACCCCTATCTCTATAAAACATAGATAATAATAGCTACGGAAAAACGAATCCCAAAGAGCTCTGTCATGTCAAAGGCCACATGGCTGTCAGTTAGGATTGTGATTCATCACAATTAGTATTTCTTTGGGCATCTATTCAGCCCTGAGACATGAAGCCAAGGCAGCAGAAAAAGTGGAGAAAATACGAAGACAGCAGAGATGATTTTTTCAACTTGAGATTTGATAGGACCCAGGCCAGCAGGATTTGGGACAGGAGGGTCTGCCTCTCTGTGGTGGGAAAGTGACCCCCAATCTGACACTGCTGTTGGGGACTCTGGGAGAGCACAGAGCAGGGATCCTAAGTGCTGCTCCCCCACGGCCTCTTTCAAAGGCTGACATGTTAGCACCCCATCTGCTTAGTGCAGAGGGGCGTCAGGCCCTAGAGGGCTGCTGAACAGGGCTGACACGTGCTCGCTCCCAGATAAAAGTCCAGGACTACTTCATGAAAGCCCCCGAGCAGCTTTCCATCCTGAGTTAACTCATTATCTTCCATGAATAGTGCTGCCCTTACATCATGCTTCCGATGCCAAGTCTAGTCTCATGCACAAACATCAATGATGCTGCCTCCCAATGTTTCTGTGAAAACTTCCGGCAACACCCCTAGTGAGAATGCAGAGAAGTAGAAAGGGGAAATCTCTGAAATTGACTGACTTCTAGAGTTTGGGCTCTGAAATGAGCATTTAATGCAGGTTAATTGCTGTGCAATCTTCACGCATCTGATGTATGATCCCCTTGGAAAGAAATAAAGGGATATCAGGAAGGGAAGTTGCTCTCTTTTCAGGTTCTTTTTATTTGTTTTCTTTCTTGTAATGTTTACAGAACCGGAAGGTGGTAGGAAGGCCAAGGTCCATCCCGTGGTGCAGACTCCAGCACGATTTGTCGCAGCAGAATGCGAAGAACCTCCGAGAAGTCCCGCCTTTAGAGCTATTTTCAGTGTCAAAGAGAAAGCAAAGGGCCTAAAAGCCAACTATCATGATCTGAAAATGATGGTTATTACTCACCTCTGTCTGCTGTAGCCATTACCTTCTTATCCTCCCCAAATGCCCTGTTGAGTAAGTATTTAGTATCTTCCCACTGGGGTCCCCCCTCCTTCTGTCCATTCTCCCTGCCAGCTGGAGGAGGGGCATCCACCCCTTCCTTGTATGTCACAGATCCTGTGGTAAAAGAGGAAATAAAGTGTTACCTCACCTGCAACCCTCACATCGCAGAGAGGCTGCAACTTCAGCTCAGCCCCGACAGGTGATTGGCCCTGGCACAGGCTGTGGCTCCTGGACAGCCCTGTCAGCACGAGCCCAAGTGCCCAAGTCCCTTTTCCATCCCCTACACAGCCACAGCCTTCCTTTCCCACATCACCCTCAGGGGAGCGGAGCAAACGCTTCTTCAAAATAATACTGGTCCCACAGACTCTGCCCCAATTCAGAATTTGTACAACAGCTTATCAGGGAAAGGGTTTTAGTTCTAGGACCTGGGGAGCTCGTGTGAGATGATTAACCCCTTCAAATCCAATACTCACTGACGAACAAGGATCAGCACTGAGGAGACTGAATCACCACCCCGTCTTTTCCCCAAACCCCCTAGAGATTGGATCTGAGAACTCTGCCTCCCTCTGTCACAGCCCATGGGCCCTGAAGTGAAGGCAGAGGCTGCAACCCCAAGTCAGTGGGCCACACAGACGACAACAGGTCACTTCATTTAGTGCAGCTGCCCAGTATGCCTTACAATTGAGGAAATGTGTCGACTCGGCCTTTCTCCACAGATGTCATTATCCTAAATACCTGGAAAGATGCTTAAATAAAAGGAGAGATTTTGCCTGCCATCTGGACACAAGATCACATAAGGAGCCCCTTAAAACACACCTGCACTGCTTTGCCGGGTCTCTGGAACAACTTATAAACTGCTGCTTCTACAAAGAAAGCCAAATTCACGTTTGTCACATAATCCTACAGCATTTAAACAGAATCTCAGCGGCAGTTTACCATTTTAAGGAATTTGCCCTTGTTTTCAACATCAAATACCTTTCTTTTTTGTATTTCCTAATTATAAATAATGATACATATGTGTAGAAATCAATTTAAACAGTACAGCTATGAATAACATAGAAAGAACATTCTCCAAAATCCTCCACCTCCACAGACAACTTTAGAGCACATATTTCGGTATATATCCTTCTAGAATTTTTCTCTATGCACATTCAGAGTTTTTAAATAAAACAAGAATGCATATTGTAGCTTTTTAAAATGAAGTATAATTGACGTAACATTACACTTTTCTTCGATTGTAGTGAAAACTTTGAAACAATCTAAATGTCCGTAAGCAAGAAAATAATAGATTACATTATAGGACATCTGTACAGTGGAATACTTTTCAGCTACTAAGAGGAAGAGATAGATCCATATCCACTGACAATGAAAGATGTCTACAGCATATTGTAAGCGAGAAAAGCAAGTTGTAGAACAATACATAGCATTCCAGAGCTGAAACATGTGTCTGATTATTTTACCTCATTTTTCATTACCTATATTTGAGTGAATATGCAACTGCCAGCTCAGAATGTTGGAGGGCCAGGGTGTTCATTCTCTGGGAAGTATCTCTGCCATTCAGGGGGCCACTTGCTGCAGGCCAGCTCTGGCCCACCCACACTCTGCAGTGAAACTCTTGGCTACTATTAAGTTGGCCCCGTGAAAACAGCTCCAGCGCCCTCTAGTGAGCTCCGCCCACAAACCAGCTCAGGCCTGAACCCTCTGGCAAATTTTGTTCACCATCATTACCCTGCACAGTAACTAACAGACATGCAAATTCTATCCTATGTGGTGGAAGTTCAATTGACTTTACTTACTCCCTCAGTGAAAAAAGAAAAAAGTTTGGCCTCCATTTGCAAGTTTGTGTCAACATTCTTTACTCTATACATATTTGTGCTGTATGACTTCATTTTTGAACCAATTATAACACCTGCCTGATTTTCTCATGAGTTAAATAAGCTCTCTAGCTCACATTTATTTTTATGTCTGTAAGGCAATCACAAGTTTTTTAGTTTTCTGAAAATCCTTTTTAACAATGGTAAGAAAGTATGACCAGCTATTAATTTCTTATTTCTGCTATAACAAATTAGCACAAACTTAGTGACTTACAAAAGCAGACATCCAAAATGAGTCTCACCAGCTGAAATCGAGATGTCTGCAGGACTGGTTCTTTCTGGAGGCTCCAGGAAAAAATCTGGCCCTTGTCTGGTCCAGCTCCCAAAGGCTGCTGGCATCCCTTGGCTTATGGTAGCATCATTATAATCTTTGCTTCCATCATCACATTGCTCTCAACTCTCACTCTGAATCCTTCAGCAACCTCATTAAAATGACTATTGTGATTATTATAAGCTCTGATTCTGCATAATCTCCCCATCGCAAGTCCTTAATCACAAAGGTCCTTTTGCCATATCAACTAACATACACATTAAGGGTGACTATTATTCGGCCTCTTACATCAAGAAAAAGCAGAAAAAGCAGAAACTAGGGTGAAGGGAGGAAATATAAAGAGTTAAAATCATGCTAAGGCTCTTCTCCAAAGGTTTTAAAAGTGCTGTGAATAAAAGCATTATCAAGTCAATTATAATACAGACTTCTGTAAGTGAAATAGAATGCAGCAGTTATAACAAAGGAATTAGGTCATCAAGTATTGACTTTACATGACAAGAAAAGATTTTCATAATACAATAAGTGAAAAAAACAGTGGAATTTATTTGCATACATTAAAAAAGAATAATGTGTGTGTGTGTGTGTGTGTGTGAGAAGGTGGGCTCTAGATACACAACAAACAGACGTGTGCGATTTGTTGTGTATCTAGAAGGGGAAAGTGGGATCAAATAGGAATATAAAGGGAAACTTTCATGTTTTATGTATGTACTTGGGAATCATTTGAATATTTATAATACTATAGTTTGCATCATGAATCATTTTTTTTTAATCACAGTAAGGCAAGTGTTAAGGACAAGCCAGAGGGGACAAAATGTCCCTCCCTTCTCCTTTGGACATTCGTTTTCCAGCCCTTCTAGAAGTGGCATCAGATGGGCCTTCCTAGCTGCTTTAGTGAGCAAAGAAATTTTCCCATCCTGCACAGGCAAGATGTACAGGGCAGGGCAGACACCGGGATCTCTCCCCAGAGATGCTTGCTCGATTCCTAGGCAACAAGAAACCCGCAGGTAAGGAGCTTCTCATTACAGTCCATCCTCCAGTCTCTCTTCTTCAACTGGCAAACGCTGAACCCAGCAGCCACACTTGCTGCTGTCGCAACACTACACATTCATGTGGATCATTTCCTCCTTTGATATCCTGCCACTGTTAGCTGAGTTCTAATTAGCAGCTGGTACATAACACAAGGCAAGATCTAGAAATATGCAGACAGTTTCCACAAGCATCCTGCTTTCCTCTTATGATGTTAATAATAAAGATATTCCCCCGGTACCTTGGGACAGAGTAACTGATAAAAGCCAGAAGAACAACTGCATGTTTCAGACATTTATGCTGAATAAACAGAACAAGCAGAGATGGAAACAGCTCCAATATAACTCTTCACACGAATACAAATTGGTAAAAATTGCCATTTAAAATCCACTTGTGTTTTCTCTATAAACTGAGCACACTTCACTCCCTCAAATATCCAAGACTAAAATGGAGCCTGAATGGGGCCCACATTCGATTATCTCTCTGCACCTGAGTATAGCAGAAGCCAAGTAGCTTATTTCTACACCCTTTGACCTACTGTAGGAATCAAAGTACTGGCTTATCTTCAGACCCACAAAGAAGCAAGCTATGGAACTGAACTGGCATGTGCATTTATTGAGCACCATTGGGTAGCTGGTGCCAATCGAATCATCAGTCTTATGCTCAGCTCACACAAGTGTAGAAGTTCCAAGACTCCTTGTCAAGTTCAAATACCCATCTTTAATGAAAAGCTATCATGGGTCCCCATGACATAAAATATCTATTTTTAGCATTTATTGATTTTTAGAATATACAATGAAGAATTCAGTGATGAATATAGCAATTCTTCAAAATAAATTGAATTTTATAATCAAAACAGCATTTACGTATATTTGAAAATATTTCTATGCTTATTTTTGATGCTGTCATGAACTAAATGTTTGTGCCCCACCCTCCTTTAATTATGTGTTGAAACCCCCCTATTCTCCAAATGTGATGGTGTTAGGAGATGGGGCCTTAGGAAGGTGATTAGGTCATTAATGGCATTAATGCTCTCATAAAAGAGACCCCACAGAGCTCCTTGGCCTTTACTGCCATGAGGGTACAATGGGAGGTCTGCAACTCAGAAAAGAGATCTCACCAAAACCTGACCATGCTGGCACTCTGATGTTGGACTCCCAGCCTCCAGAACCGTGAAAAATACATTCCTGTCATTTATAAGCCACCCAGTCTATGGTTATAGCATCTCACACAGACTAATACACTTATTATTTATCCAATCCACAGATAACAGACTCAAAGATCTCTGGTAATATTTTCTTAAGCCATTGCTCCATGGAGTCCTCAGTCCATAACTTAGGAATCACTATTGTGACTATGTAAAAGGGAAAGTGGCCTTTGCCCTTAAAGATCTTAACATTTTTTGCAAAACCTCTGGAGTCAAGTTTCAAGTTAAGCTAGTAGTGGATGAAAGGAAGAGAGCTGATGGAAGCCTAGAAGAGACCATGGCAATGGAGACAGAGAGAAAGTGTACAGAATGGATGTGGCAGTACCTTCAGGGGTCCATGGCCAGCAGAACAACAGCATGTGAGGTGGAAGGAGGATTTCAAGCAGATGTTCCATTGAGGGCTGAATGATGGAGACTTTGTCCAAGACAGAGCTATAGGAGGAGGAGAGGGTCAAACATCTCTTTCCCCAAGTCAAACATTGATATCCCAGTGGATCTGGATAAAGACTTACAAACCCAGATGTCTAAAATGGCAGCTGGAGGGAGGTGTGTGGAGAGAATGAGAGAATTGGTGGGGAGAGGAGATAGAGTTATTAATTATTCATGATCCCCAGGACTTTTTAGCTACAGCTGGTGCAAAAACCTCATGTCTCCCACAAGCTAAAGACTCAATTCTCCACCACCCCCCTCACCAGGTTGACAAGGAGAAAAGCTGACAAATAAAAACCACTGTGAGTCTGGTGCACAGTCACAACTCCCTAAATGGCAGTTGTTCTTATTATTACAACTCTCAAGAAGACAAAACAAATGGATCCCAGAGCGACCCAGATGACTTAAGGTGCATGTCTCATTTGGTTTTCAAACAGCAAATACCTTCATCTCAGTCCAAAATTATCAGTGTGTTAAGGCTCGTTTCCTCTGACAATAAATGGAAGGTGAGGTGATATATATATATATATATATATATATATATATATATATATATATATATATATATATATATATATATGTCTTTATTTATATAGTAAATGTGTGTGTATTTATATATTCACTTGATAGTGGTTTTAGTCAAGTTGATACCAACACACAAGCTGAGAGCTTGGGAATAAATTGCATCTGAATTGCTCCCTGCCATTTACTTCATGCTGCTTTGAGATTGCTACCTTGGGCATTGGATGAGAGCAGGAAATAAGCTCTCTGTAAAAGAAAAAAAAAAAAGCAGTTACCCCTTAGTGGCAATGAACAGAACATCTTGTAAATGATTTCCTTTATGTAGTCTATTTAGCAAGATCAAGACAGTATCTTTCTTAACAAAGCTTTTCTCTTTGTCCTCCACCCACCCCACCCCCAACCAAAGAAAAGGCCTTTCCAAGCAGACCTGCCACCAGATTGCCTGTGAGGATGACAGCAAAGCCCACAGGTGCACTACTCCCTCCCTCCAGCAGGAGGAGCTCTAATTGATCAGACAATCCCAGCTCCCAATTTATAACCCAACTGTCTCTGCCCGGCTGGAAACGTTATGAACACACATCCCTAGGTAGCTTTGATGGGGGGCGGGGAGTGGGGAACGAGGATACTATACAGTCTCCAAATGTTTCTGGTATAGAACTAACCCAACAATGACTTCTCTGTTGTCCGAAGTTTGCATACTGGACAGTTCAACACCCGCTAAAAATGTAAAACAGGAAAGCTGGAAGGGAAGGAGGGAGGGAGGAAAGATCCAATCAATTGAGTCAGAAGCCTCAATTTTTAACCTGCAAGTATGTGCACAAAAGTGAGTAAAGAAGGAAGGGGCAGAAAAGAAAGAGGACAATGACAAAAATCCACATTAAAATGAGATTTTGAGGGACAATTGTAGCTTTGGGCAGTGAGATGGATTAATCAGGGGAATATGAGTAAATTCAGCTGGACAATTGAGGCATTATTCTACTGAAGTCTCTGATACTTATTACCCAGATGTAGTCACAATCTGAATTTTGGACTAAACAGACAGGTTTGAGATGAGGGATAATGAATCGCCCTGTGGATACAACAGCCTTCACTCCTGACGTTATGACAAGTGCAGGGCTGTCACAGAAATTTTCTGCAGGCCTTTTCACCCTGCAATTAGCACGGTCTTCCTGCTTTGATCCAGACACGGCTCCTCTCCTGCAGCTTTGCTTAACACACCTGATACAGAGGTGAGGCAAACAATTGGTAGATCATCATAATCAAATGACCAAGAAACCTTGGATCTTGAAACTTAACACCCTACCTAAAAGATGCTCTAGAGAGATACACATCCTGTTCTGCAACTCTGCACAACCTCTCATCATGCTCAGGGGGCAACGCGGAGCAGGGCTGATGGAAGATTACTAGTTTCAGAGTGGTCTAAGGTCAAGTGTATGATCTATGGGGAAGGTGCTGGCCACTGTAAAGCTAAGTCCAGTGTCTGGAAACTTATAAGTGTTTATGGAAATCAGGGAAAGGTCTGGGGGTCCATCATTGGAGAACTCAAGCAGTAACCATGCAAACTTTATTTCAAAATAAGAAGGCAATTTTATTTCCCCCAAGTTAAATTGAACTTGAAATTGGGGAAATATGTTCTCTTCCAAAGGCTGGTTTTCCCTGTAAAACACGGGGTATCATTAAGAAGGAGAGGGAAGCGCTCTGGGAATCTTCTGTTCCTCTATGGTCTGGGGTCCAGTGGTTCACTCCAGCCTTCCAGGGCTGGGGGCGGAGGATAATGAGAGAGTAGAAGAGGAGAAGATGGAGACTTTAGTCTAATTCTGACTTGCCATACGGTCAGTTAAGAAAATGCTTGTTTAGTGGAATGTGAAATTCATGAGGATAATTATCTTTTATATTCAAAGAGTAGCTAAAAAGCTGTTAAGTCTGCAGCCATATTTAATGATGATGCCTTAAAGTGGGAAGGCACTTAAATTCCCCTGTGAATATTTGCTCTTACAGGGTTTCAGAATATTGAGGTTTTGCATTACCTGATGCAACCAGCTTTAATATATACATAAAAATAAGTATGAAATACTAAGGTCCATATTGTTTATATATTGCTGTGGCAGCTTAAAATAATAATAAATATGTATTATTTCACACAGTTTCTAAGGTGAGGAATTCAGGAGCAGCTTAGTTGGCTTAGGGTCTCTCATGCTGTCGTAGCAAGTTGCCAGCCAAGGTCCCAGTCACTTAAAAGCTTGACTGGGCTGGTAGGAACTACTTCCAAGGTGGCCCGCTCACACAGCTGACAAGTCAATGCCGGTTGTTGGCAGGAGGCGTCAGTTCCTCATCACATGGACCTCCTTGTAGGGCTATATGAGTGTCCTCATAATATGGTGACTGGCTTCCCCAGATGTTCATAATAGGACATGACTATATTTGCTTACATAAAGTAGAAATGTGTTCTTTCATTTATAAAAAAAAAAAAAAAACTCTAAGGTAGGTAGTATGTGATTGACAGACATAGTAGCTCAACAAAGTCATCAGGCACTCAGGATCTTTCTATCATTCTGTCCACTATCCAGAAGAACTGAAGGTTGACTCTTTTCAACATGGCTACTAGACAGCCAACTATCAGTCCACGGTCTAACAGGAAATAGAACATAGAAGGGAAAGGCAAATGTGGGTCCACACCAACCATCTATCTCACAATTCTAGTTTCCCAAGGATCGACTCACTAACTTCTGTTTCTGTGTCATTAGCCAGAATGGCTGTATGGAGGCTGGGAAATTTATATCTTAGACAAGTATATTGTCACTCCAAATAAAATCAGCTTTTGTAACGCAGAAAGAAAAAAAAAGTGGACTTTGGATCCGCGACAAATAGTTTCTTTCATATCCATTTTGTAGAGATTCCCCAGGAAGTGTCATGACAGAATGCTCACATGCTATTTTTTACAGATTGATATATTTTTTTCAAAGCTGGTGAGAAAAGGTCAGAGTAGAGACGAATGGAGAAAATCGGTAGTGAGAAGTAGCCACAGCAAAAGAGATGTCGTGTCTTTGGTAAAAGCATAAATTATCTTGGGAATTATCTCATTGTAAGGATCAGAAGGTTGCTATGTTCCCTAAAGAGTTTTAATGGTTCCAAGAAATGAACTAGAAATGACAGGTGCTCTGTAGCACTAGCCCCCATAACTGGATTATCTCTTTTCCAATGTAATTGTGGACCCATTTGAACATTAGGCTGAAATCCAAAGTGGTTTTTTTTTTCATTCTTTCTCCATGATATTTATAGTAAAAGGCTGAATAGTCTGCCTAGTAAACTGTGAGGCACTATCCATAGTGGGTGTTGGAAAATGATACAGAAACAAACATTATTTATGCCAATGGAAATAGTAAATCACTCTTTCTTTGCACCTAAATGACACAAGTGCAAATCAAAAGTTCTCACACCTCAGAAAGGAAATAATCCACAAATTTCGCAGAGAAAGGAATTACCTATCTGCTTATATAGTGCAATAAATGTTTCTTTTAAAGTGAAATAATTTCTTAGCTCCTCGGCACAAGACCTATGGTGAAAGAGACAGCACCAATATTAAAATTTAATATGCCCAATATTGTCATGTAACAATAAATCAACCAGTAAAAAGCAGCATATAGTTTTTTTCTACTCCTAAAAAGAGTTACAGTGTTTTAATATGAATGGATGTCAGGTTACGATTATGGGTTATGATGGTGAAATGTATGAATTCGTGTCTCTATAGCAATCAGGTGGAGTTCACAGAGCAGTTTATATAACACGTAGTGTACTACTCTGTCAGTGTCAACGAGTATTCCTGTCTCTTATTAATTCAAACGACCATAAAGATGACAAGTTTAGATGCTGAAATAATGATAAAGTGAAGGCTTTGAATAGTTCAATCTCTGCAGTTTTTCACGGTGCTTTTCAAGGGGTTTTTAGTTCTACTCAGACTTGGGTGTGTGCAGATTAGTTTGTGTATGAATTAGTAACAGAAGAAAACTCTCAGGCTCGGAAGAAAAAACTCTTATAGTAGGTAGACTTCTCAATCCTACTGTCTATGTAGTTGAAGGACCCTGTTTGGACCTTTTCTCCATAACCAGAGTTTGGAGTCAGACAAATCTGATTAAATTCTGGCTCTGCCACTTAGCAAACATGTGTAATCTCGGACATGCTACTAAATCATGGTACTAAATGTAGGTATGAGGTACCCTAACTTGCAAGGTTGGCAGAAGAAATACCTTGTACAAAAGGAATGAACCTCATGTAAATACCAAATAAATGCTAAGCTCTCTCTCCCTTTCTGAATTTTAAAGTCAGGATTCTGTCTCTAGTTTGCATTCATCACCACCAAATAGGTCTTTGACCTGCTTCCCTAGTTCATTATTCCTGAAAGATTAAATACATCTATAGGTAAAGTGATTAATGGTGCAGGGTCTCTGGCAGTCTCATAAACATTAGCACTCATCAGCATCATCATCATTGTCAGAGGTTGCTGGGTCCTATCTATGGTGCTGCCAGAAATTATGTAAATGACTCACCCATAGATTCTGCCTTATGGCACGAATGTGGGAGGAAAAGAGGAGGAGAGCCTAACAAAGCATGACTATTTTCACTACTAAAATTTGTTCAAAGATTATTTTTTTCAATTATCTTATTATTATAATTCATCACGAAAGACTAAACTGAGGCCCCAGGAGGCCCTGGCTGCCTGACCTCTGGGCTGTGCTGGTCATGTTCTGATTTATGAGAGTTCAAGGATGCAAAAGAACCAGCCACAAAAGCGTATATTCACTCTGGCCTTAATCCTGGGGCAGACAAAAATGCCACCACCTCACCCAGAGAAGAAAGCATTGGCAGGACGTCTGGGGTCCCTTCAACAGAGCACAGCTTTGTGGAAAGAGAACCCTCCTGAAGCACTGTCTGAGCAGCCCTCAACCTGCTTCTCACACAATGATTTAGAGAGCACCCGCACCCTCCATCAGAGGCCAAATGGGACAGCAGCCCACTGTCATCTAGGCTCATTTGTTAGCTAAAGATCGATCATCATGGCAGACAGGAATACAGTGGAGATTAGAACTCACATAGTAAATATGAGCACCTTCGCTGGCAGGGAGATGCAAGGAGGGGTTCAGAAGAGAAAAATGATAGGGAAGACTAAACAGATAAAGTTTCTATTGTGGCGATGTTAAGTTACCCTTCACCCTTAAATAGAAAATGTGATTTATTTTCCCCAGACTGAGGACAGGCAAGGCAATGCTTTGGGGACCACTTTGCTGCTAAGACTGCATTCAGTAAAACAAGTTTTCGATGCCTCGGCTGGTGCAAAAAAGCAGCCAGTGGGCACCAGAATAGCTACTATTTATTGAAGACCAAGCCCTGAGCTAGGTGCACATATCCCCTCAATTCCTAACAATGATGCTAAAAGTTGGTAACATCATTTCGATATTACAGTTGAAAATAAACTCAGGGCCGGTGAGTCAGGAAGTTTATAGATGCTTACTGGGCATCTATTAGGGACCAAGCACTGACTATTCTATGTGCCAAACATATAGCGGTGACTATGAAAGACACAGTACGCCATAAGGAACTGACGTTCTAGTGGGGAAAAATAAAAAATAAACACTTAGACCAAAAAAAAGCCACATTATTTCAAGTACCACTAAGCACGGTAAAGAGAATGGAATAGTTTGGCTTGTCGCGGGGCGATTTGTTAGAAGGGCTGCCGCTTCAGCAAGAGTGCTCTGGGGAGAGGTGGTGACATGTAAGCAGCGTGCTCAATAATGGCAGTTTGTATATGAAAATATGGTAGAGAGGGCTTTTCAAGCAGAATAAAGAGAAAGAGCCAAGGGCCTGAGACAAAAGCAGAAAGAAAGCTAGCATGGCCAGGAGGCATTGCATACCAGGAAGGGGCTGGATGAGGCTAGAAAGATACCCACATGCAGTTAGGAAGTGACAAGGCCAGAGCTGTCATCCAAAACTATTTCAGAAGGTTCTGGGCAATCTACTTTTACACACCAAGCTACTCACACAGCAATATCCAGAGAAGCACAGCCCAAGGGTTTAGAGTCAGCCTGACCAAGCATAAACCCTAACCTCATCAAGTATGGCATGTAGGACCTAGCCTGGGGCAGGTAGCTGACTTCTCTAAGGCCTCAGCTTCCTCATCTGAAAAAAAGAAAATGACTATGTAAGCATTGAGCAATATTGTTATTTTTCTTACACATATGGATTTTTCTTTTTAAAAAATCAAACCTTTTCCATTCTTGCCTCAAGAGTTAGCCAGGTCTTGATTCTTGAAGACTGTGCTCTCTCGAAGAAGGCAATAGCTATTCTCATTTAAGATCTAAAAAAACAAATTTCCCATTTCCTTGGAGATGTCCAAATAAGGCTTTATTATTCCAGTAATTTCAGGTCTGGTCTTCCAAAAAGGCGCTGTATTAGTCAGGATTCTCAAAAGAAATAGAATTAAGAGGATATATACATATAGAAAGAGAGGAAAAGAGAGAGAGGTTTATTCTAAGTAATTGGCTCCTGCAATTATGGGAACTGATAAGTTCAAAGAGCTATAGTCAGCCAGCTAGAGACCCAGGAGAGCTGATGTTTTAGTAGAGTCTGAAAAGACCAATGTCCCAGCTTACAGTTAGGCAGGAATTTCCTCTTATGCAGTAAGTTTGCTCTTTTCAGGCCTACAACTGATTTGATAAGGCCCACTCACATTTGGGAAAGTGATCTACTTTACTCAGACTACTGATTTAAACATTAGTCTTATCCAAAAACACCATCACAGACATACCTAGAATAATGCTGAACCAAATGCCTGGATACCCTGTGGCCCTATCCAGTTGACACATAACACTAACCATCAAAGGCAGTAAAGCTGATTTTCTTGGGGTCGGAGGGCTGGGAGATGCAATTCCCAAAAGTTTTGAAACCCTTTAATTGCAACAAGAGAGAGGTTTGGTATTTTCACCAAACCATGAGGGCACAGTGTCCAGGGGTGGCAGGACCCCAGATGAGAGGACTATGAGAATTGTCATAAGTTACATGACCACAGAGCAGCAAGGAGGGTCTTCATGGCCAGCCCAGCAAAGAGTGAGGCTGGCCACCAAAGGAGCTGTCCAGATTTGAGGGGTGCCAAGTGCCAAGGCAGTGACCATCTTCAACAGGGACCCCCTCTATTTTATATACAGAGGCTTCTTGCCCCCTTTTCCTGAACTCTTTTAGCCCTAGGTTCTCCCTAGGTAAAACCCAAGAGAAAGAAAGACTAACAAGGTAGACTTTCCCATAACAATTCAAACTGCAGCATTAGGACCAGAGTTGATTTAATTTAGGGGGAGGGGGTAGTGACAAGGTTTCTACCATACATGTTTTAGAGAAATTCATTGTGCACATAAAGTGTCTTAGAAGAGCACCAGACCCAGACCTGGAGAGAGCTTTAATAAATATGAGCTGTGATGGTTATTGTAAACAATACCAGTGGTGCAGTTCTCTCCAGAAGGTAGCTGTTGATACTATATAAAAGTACAACAAAAGTCTTGGGTGATGCCTGGAACTACCTAGGCCAGAATCACCTGGTACTTGAATTTGAGTCTGTCCTAAGTAGTTCATCTGAAGAAGGAGAATTTGGCAAAAAAGATGCTGTGATTGTCCCCATGTTCTGTTTGTGTTGTGACCAGTGACCAGACAGGCCCTCAGTTAGTAAGTGTCCAGGACAAATAATGCTGCCCATATTATTTAAAATTTTTTTTTGCGAGTGTAATATTTTATCTTAGGGAAATCTTGATAAAAGTGTCAGTCGTGATCTAGAGCAGGGGTTCCTAACCCCCAGTACTGGTCTGTGGCCTGTTAGGAACCAGGCTGCACAGCATGAGGTGAGCAGCAGGGGAGTGAGCAAAGCTTCATCTGTATTTGCAGCCACTCCCCAGAGCTATCATCACTGCCTCAGCTCCACCTCAGGTCATCCGGCATTAGATTCTCATAGGAACACTGGTCCCTGGTGCCAAAAATGTTAGGGACCACTGATCTAAAGGAAAACTGAAGCAGCTCAAGGATATCAAGCATGAGACCTAGATGACATTGCCAATGAGTGGCAACCTTCAGCCCTAGGGTACAGAGATACCGTCGTTGCAAAGAATCAGTTTTGGACATCAGCTGGAAGAGAAAGCAATCATCTCTGCTTGTCTTCAGATTCCTTGAATCATTCTAGTTCAAGGGCCTGGTCCTTCCCATTGTGCAGACCCCCGGAAAGAATGGCCATGACTGTGTCACAGATTTCAGGAGGAAGGTGCAAGGGTTAATGGCCCTACAAAGCAAATGTAGGTGCCAGACCACCACCCAGGTGCAACTGGGGCAGGTCTACCCTCTGAAAAACCAGTTGCAAATAGCTCCTTGCTCTATGCAATTCTGTGTCTATTAGCCCCTTTTTATATCCTCAGTATGTGCATTTGTGAAAAGCGGGGGAAACAATGTTTATACCAATGGGGCCCTAGATACCACTGATGATCTTCATAAGTCTATAAACTAAACCTTGTTTCATCTTAGGCTGCCTGCAGCCAGGCAGTTTGTAACCTCCAGGTTTCTCCCTCATTTCATGGAACTGTCCCAAGCAAGCTAGTTTTCCTGAGCTACCCTCTCTGAGCCATCCTCATATCTCAAGGTTTCAGGTAGACGAACTGAGTGTAGCATCCTATACTCCAAAAAGAAGGAAGGTCCAAAGGAGAAAAGAAAGTAAGAGTAGATATGGGTGCCTATGTATGGACATTTTCATTAGTATCTTTCTTTTGCATTTTAATTATTTTTCATATGGGCACTATGCTCACATGGAAAAATTTTCCAATTATACCAGATGGCTGGAGGGTGAAATGTGTTTACTCCCCATTTCCACCTGCAAATTCCCAATCTATTTTCCCAGCAATAACTATTGTTACCAGTGTCTCAGGTATCCTTCCAGAGATATAGTCTACAGACATAAAGCAATTATCGGAGTTTCTATACATTGATCCATGACGTATGACTCATAATGATGTTTACATTGGCCTTGAAGAAGCAGAACTTGAGATGTCAAAAGACACCACCCAAATGTACCACACTCAAATGACGGTGCTATTAGCACCATTGCCAAAAAGAACTTTCCCCTCAAACACATCACAATGAACACAAAGAGACTACTCCTCCAGGCAAAGAGGAAAAATTTCAGGATTTGTTTATTGAACACTGACAAATATAACGTCCTGAGACAGGCACTGCAAGCACATCTAGAGAGAAGACGGGGTCCTTTCGAGCCAGCCTCTGGACACAGCACCAGAGGAGAGTGGGTCGTATTAATCCGTGAAACAAATGATGAAAACAACAGCAACGACAATCTGTCCGCACCCAACAGGGAGTCATTTTTGGTTTGAACAAAATGCCTGTTCACCTCCTAAATGACATCCTCTACATACGGCAATCCAACTTTTTCTCCTAAACAAATAAAGCATGCATCAAGAGAAGTCCTGATGGGGGACCAGGGCCCTGTGAGGCAGGCAGAGCCTCTGAGTAGTGGGTGCTACCTGGGAGAGGGATGCAGAGGGCAGAGAGCACTGTTGTTTGGCTGCTGGTACCATCTTGCAGTTTCCCTGCTTCTTTTTCAATGTCTCAGCTCTCCACAGGTAACCAGATCTTACTGTCATTAATTATAGAAGGAATGCTTTGGAATGGATACATCACATTTATTAAAAGAAGAAAGAGCCCTTGATCAACACTCTGACAAATGTGCGCCCAGATGTATAGTTAGAAGTGGGGAAAAAGTTCTTTCTCAAGAAGAACTGATCAGAAGCAGGCATCATGAGGTAAAAGATGATTTTATCCCAGCAGTCACAAATCCAGGACAGCACCATAATAGCATTCCTCCTGGCTCTCAAAGTAACAGATTCATCCATCTATGAATCAGACACCACCACCACCACCACTGCCACCACCAAAGCCATACCCCCACCCCTGCCTTACACAAAAGATTTTTTTTTAAGTCACACATGTGGACTGGGTAGAACAACTACTTTGTACAGCTCTCCTTTGCCTAGAACTTTCCAATAGTATTAAGTGGTCTTTACTCTTAGACTCTATGCCAAAGTAATCTTCCAAAAGAAATCAGCTTTGGACAATAAATAAAGATTTATTGAATGAACACATTGTAAATCTTTGAAGAAAAGCATTTTCCTGAGGGTTTTTTTTTTTTATTTCTAATCAAAACCCACCCTCTCGGTCTCCTCCCATTCCCACCAGCATCTTCTTGTCTCAGACACCACTTCTGGTCCAGTCCCAGGTGAGTCAGAAGCAGGTAAAATACTCAATCCCACTTAAACCCTCAATTCTCCAATAGAGAGAGAAAAAAAACAAAGCGCTGAAAAACCTCAACATTGGAAGTATGACAAGAAAATACAACATCTCTTCCTCCGTACCCACCTGTACTGAAGGCAGCTGCATCATCTTGGCAGATTTTTAGGGAGATGGAGAAAAGGCTGTTCACATAAATTTTTAACTTACACTCAGTGAAGAGTAGTGGATGGGTCTAAAGTCATTATCGTCACTCAACCCATCAAACTGCCATCTCATGAACAATGATTGCCCACTCTGTACTAAGCACATACAATAACAAGGTATAAAGAGGTACCAAAGACCAAGTCCTTGCATTAGTGAGTTCTCAGTCCAATGCCAGAACCAGCTTAGAAACAGATATAAGCCATATGCTGTGCCTAATACAATTACGGGGTAGGAATGAAATTCTGGGGACATAGAAGAGATTTCTGTGGACACTGCTAGGCCCTGGGAACCTTAAGGGGTACAAACCAGAATCCCACTCACAAAGGATCACAGAGCAAAATTTTGCAAAGGGAGTTTAAAAGAGGAGACATAAAAGAGTTCCAGTCAAGATGGTGGGGTAAGTAAATGCTGTTCTCATCTCCTCTCCTGACCACATTAAAATTATGGAACAATCTACCTGGAGAGCCATCTGAAGACCAGCTGAACAGAACTCTTATAACTACGGATATGAGCAAGAGGCCACATTGAGACTGGTCTGAGGGGTGGAACACAAAATGGGCTGGCCCCCGACCTGCGTGTGGTGGCCGAGTATCAGGAGGGATACCTCAACTGCAGAGGTTCCTCTGGAAAAGTGAGGGTTCCAGCCTCACACCAGCGCTCCCCATCACATGGTTCCAGTGCCAAGAAGAAGAGTCCTCACAAAATCTGGCTGTAAAAATCAGTGAGGGTTACAAGCAACTGGGTGAGATGGATAGTTGCTGAAAACCCAGATGTCTCCTTATAGGGCCCACACACAGACTCACTAGCAGAGACTCACCATCGGCTCCAGCTGAGGGACAGCAGCACAGGAGGTGCCAGAGGCAAACAGGAAAAGAATGAGTTGTGTGGCTTCTGGGAGAGGGCTGGAGGGTTCAGCACAAGGCTCCTGTGCAGCCTGCTGTCGGGTGCCATCTTGCCTGTGTTGAGCCTCCCACCTCAAGGCCAAATCTAAATTTGCATTGGCCTGGTTAGATCTGCTCACTCCACCTCATGACTCCTTAAGACCCTGCCCCGACAAATTGAGAATCTCTGGACGCATATTCATGGATGGGAAAAAAGCCCCACCTGGCCCTCTCAGCAGGAGGCTTTTTTTAGTAGCAATCAACAGGTCTCCACTTGTGCACCTCCAGAGGCAATTCTGGTGATGGGCAACCAGTCTTGGCCCAAGCTACAGTATTTCTTGAACAAATCTCAGGGGTCTGCAGGCCCGAGGCAGGCAGTGGCTAGACTCAGTGTGATCTGAGACATTTGCAAATGGCCACAGACTCATCTCTGGCACCAAATCTAAATCCGCAATAACTTGGGAATGCCACTTGCCCTACCCTGGTGATTTCCTGGGACCTCACCTCACTCAACTCATGTACCACTCCTTCAGCTGCTAAGCCTTATGGGTAGCCAGTAGGCAGCCTCAGGCCTGGAGGTTCCCCTGGACCTTTTGCTAAGCTGCCCAAGGACCAATATTGGTGGAAGCCAGTCTTGATTCACTGCATGGCCTCTCCCAGGTGCCTCCAAGTCCGGCACAGGCAGTGACCAACTGCGATCACTTTGTATATCCTACCAGGTAGCCCCAGGCAGTGACAGGCAGTGGCTGACATTAGCCTGCTTAGGAGCCTTTCCCAAGGGGCTCCAGAACCAACACACCTAGAGGCTGTTGTTAGACCACAACAGAGCATCACCTGATTAGTCCCAGAAGCAGCATCCCAAAACAATGGTCTCAACAGGCACAGGAGCCAGCTGGAACGAATCCCACTCCATGGGGTCAGCCCCCACACAACAGCTCATACCCCATGGATGTGGCCAATCCTCACAGCCAGTCAGTCTGAGAGTCATGCCAACTGACATGCCAACAGTAATCAAGGCTTAATGATAAGAAAAGAGAACATACAAACCACATAAGGAACACTCCTGGAGCACTCAGCACAGGTGACCAGGGAGACTGCACCACTGGGCCACATAGTCACCTACTACATGAGGCCACCCGGCCAAGACTGGGAGACGTACCAAATCTACCTAATACATAGAAACAAACACAGAGAGGCAGCCAAAATGAGAAAACAAAGAAACATGTCCTAAATGACAAAACAGGAGAAAACTCCAGAAAGAGAACTAAATGAAATGGAGGCAAGCAACCTACCAGATACAGAGTTCAAAACACTGGTTACAAGGATGTTCACTGAACGTAGGGGAAGAATAGATGATCTCAGTGAGAACTTCAACAAAGAGATAGAAAGCATATAAAATAACATAAAACCATTTTTAAAACAGTTGGAAATAAAACTATTATGAGCAATTGTATGCCAACAAATTGGATAACCTGGAAAAAAATGGAAATGTTCCTAGAAATGTACAATCTCCCAAGACTGAGTCAAGAAGAAATAGAAAATCTGAAATGACTGATTACTACTAATGAAATCAAATCAGGAATCAAAAAACTCCCAAGAAACAAAAATACTGGACCAGATGGTTTCATAACTAAATTTTAGCAAACATTCAAAAAAAATTAACATCTTTTCTTCTCAAACTATTCCAAAAAGTTCAAGAGGAGAGAAAGCTTCCAAACTCATTTTTTGAAACCACCATTACCCTGATTCCAAAACCAGACAAATACAATACAAAAAAAAAAGGAAATTATAGGCTAATATCCCCCAATGAACACAGATGCCTAAATCCTCAGCAAAATATTAGCAAACCAAATTCAGCAATACATTAAAAAGATCATACACTATGATCAAGTTTGATTTATTCCTGGGATGCAAGTTTGGTTCGATATCTGCTAATCGATTAATGTGATACACCACATTAACAAATTGAAAGATAAAAATCTTATGATCATACATATAGATGCAGAAAAAGCAATTGACAAAATCCAGCATCCATTTATGATAAAAACTCTCAGCAAGTGGGAAGAGAGGGAATACACCTCAACATAACAATGACCATATATGACAAACCCACAGCTATCACCATACTCAATGGGGAAAAGCTAAAAACATTTTCCTCAAGATCAGGAATGAGATAAGGATGTCTTTTTACCACTTTTACTCGACATAGTATTGGAAGTCCTAGCCACAGCATCGGACTAGAAAAAGAAATAAAAGGCATCCAAATTGGAAAGGAAGATAAAAATATGTCATTATTTGAAGATGACATAATACAATATGTAGAGTATCCTAAAGGTTCCACCAAAAAACTGTTAGAACTGATAACTGAATTCATCAAAGTGGCAGGATACAATATTTATATTCAGAAATTGGTTGTATTTTTATACACCAATAGTGAACTATCAGAAACAGAAATTAAGAAAACAATCCCATTTACAGTTGCATAAAGGAACAAACAAATTGTTCTAACAAATTGTTAGTTATAAAATAGTCACAGGGATGTAAAGTACAGCATAGGAAATATAGCCAATAAATTTAACCAAGGAGGTAAAAGACCTGTTCTCAGAAAATTATAAGTTGTTGAAAGAAATTGAAGACAATACAAATAAATGAAAATATGTATACCGTGCTCATGGATAGGAAGAATCAACATCATTAAAATGTCCATACTACCCAAGGCCATCTAGATTTAATGCAATCTCTATCAAAATACCATTTTTTACAGAACTGGCATGTTTTACAGAATTGGAATTTTTTACAGAACTAGAACAAATAATCCAAAAAGTTATATAGAACCATAAAAGACCTCGAATAGCCATGGCAATCTTGAAAGAAGAGTTGCAGGTATCATGCTACCTGATATCAAACTATACTTCAAGGCTATAGTAATTAAAACAGCATGGCACTGGCATGAAGATAGACATATAGATAAATGGAATAGAATGGAGACCCCAGAAATAAATCCACACCTATATGGTCATTTTACCTATGACAAAGGAGGCAAGAATATACAATGGAGTAAAGACAATCTATTTAATAAATGGTGTTGGGAAAACTGGACAGATACATGCAAAAAAAATGAAATTGGAGTACCTTCTTATGACATGTACAAGAATAAACTCAAAATAGATTAAAGACTTCAATGTAAGACCTGAAACCATAAAATTCCTAGAAGAAAACATAGGCAGTAAACTCTATAACATTTCTCTTAGTAATATTTTTTCTGATATATCTTCTCAGGCAAAAGAAATAAAAGAAAAAATAAACAAATGAGACTACATCAAACTAAAAAGTTTTTGCACTGCAAAAGAAACCGTCAACAACAGAAGACAACCTACTGAATGGTAGAAAATATCTGTCATTGATACATCTGATAAGTGGTTAGTACCCAAAATTTATAAATTACTTATACAAATCAACACCAGAAAACCTCCCCCCAAAATCCAATTAAAAAATGGGCAGAGGACCTGAATAGGCATTTCTCCAAAGAGAACATATAGATGGCCAAAGACATGTGAAAAGGTACTCAACATCACTAATCATCAGAGAATTGCAAATTAAAACCATAATGATATATCACCTCATACCAATCAGAATGGTTATCATCAATCAATAAAAAAACAACAAGTGTTGGTGAGGATGTGGAGAAAAGGGAATCCTTGCAAACTGTTGGTAGATTTGCAAATTGGTACAGCCACTATAAAAAACAGTTTGGATGTTCTTCAAAAAATTAAAATAGAACTACCTTATTGACCCAGCAATTACACTTTTGGGTATTTATAAAAAAAAAAAACAAAAAAAAACAAAAAAAACAACAAAAAAAACAAAACACTTATTTGAAAAAATATACTCACCCCTAGGTTCACTTCAGCATTATTTAAAATAGCCATGATATGGAAGCAACCTAAGTGCCCATCAGTAGAAGACTGGATAAAGAAATTCCATACACAATGGAATCATACTCAGCCATAAAAATTAAAATCTTACTATTTGCAATGATATGGCTGAACCTAAAGAGTATTATACTAAATGAAATAAGTCAGACAAAGAAAGACAAATATATAATTTCATTTATATGTGGAATTGAAAGAATAAAATAAACAAAGTGAGAACAGACTCATAGGAAACAAAGTGGTGACTACCAGATGGGAGGGGGTTCAGGGTCTTGGTGAAATAGGTGATGGGATTAAGAAGTACAAATTATTAATTATAAAATAGTCACAGGGATGTAAAGCACAGCATAGGAAATAATAGCCAATAATATTGTAATAACTATGCATAACATCAGGTGGGCACTAGACTAATTGGGGGGATTATTAGGTAAGTTACATAAACTTCTAACCACTATACTGTACACCTAAAACTAATATAAAATAATATTAAATGTCAACTCTAAATGAAAAAAAAAAAAGAAAAGAAAAAGAACAGGGTATCAGGGCAGGGGCAGGGGGAAGAGGAGAAATAAATGAGGTGGTAAAAAAATAACAAAATAAAACCTGCATGTGAAAAGTGGAGAGAGAGTCACATCAAAATAGAGACTTACCAAATAAACATCTGGGAGAGATGATGTAAGGAAAATAAAGAACCCACCTGTTGTAAAAAGACACTCAAATCCAAGGTCAAGAGGCTCAGGAATTTTGATCCCACAGTGTTGAAGGTGAGCCTGAGGCCTCCAGTCAAGGAGGAGGTGTGGCTTCCTGAGTACGACGATTCAGAAGAGATCTTGCAGGACCCACAGAACCTGTGAAGAGCCATCACTGTCCTTGAGGAGGTCCCGGCACTAAAAAAGATGGAGCGCATTGGCACCGTGTAATAAGAAACAAGTAGAGGTCAGACACCAGGGCTGAGAGACCTTGGGGTAAGAATGACATAGGACACCCGTTTATGACTTCTTGTGGGTCTCTCTTCCTTGTAGATGTGGACTCCTCAAGGGTGGAAAGCACACCTTTTTCAATCTGAATCTTCAGGACCTAGATTCTGCAGGTACACGATAATATTGTGTTAAGTCTATAAATAGGTCACTTTGTAGTTTCCCCAAGGTTTTCAAATCCCTTCCCTGAGACAGCATGCCTAGGAAATAACAAATCCCCGTGCCACCTGTCTACCTTGGCAACCTCCCCAGTCACCTCTCACCACCATCACCATATCAGCTCTGTGGATTCCAGCCATGCACTGTGATAGGCTCTCACAGCTCTGCCTCCCTTCATCCCTCCTCTGTTCTGCACTTTCACCAGGCATGAGTGTGTGAAGCTTGTAGGTGCCAGAGACTGAATGACATGCTAGACATACAGTGACACAGAGCTCCTGCCTGCATGGAGCTCGTTATTCCAGGAAGGAGACAGATAAGAAGCAAGAAAGGACATGCGTGAACAAGATAACCTCAGCAGGTGATAAGAGTGACAAAGACAATAAAACTCAAGGTTGTGATAGAGGGTGACAGAGGAGGCCAGTGTATGACTCTCTGAGAAGAGAGATATCTTTGAGCTGAGACCTGGTGAGAGGAATCGCCCCTGGGAAACCTGGGGTGGAGTGTCCCAGGCAGAACGAACAGCATGTGCAAACATTCTCAAGTGGGAAGAGCTGGACTTATAGGAGAAATGGGAAGAGGGCTGATGTGGAAAGGGCATGAGCCAGGAGGAGGGTGCAAATGGATGAGTAGGGAGAGGAAGCAGAGTCATGTCACTAAGATTCTTGTATAGAATGTGAGTTTTAGGCCAAGTACATGGGGAGCCATTGTTAGAGATTTTTGAGAAGGGGAGTAAAATATTGTGATATAATATTTATGCCACCATCTTACATAAGGTGGCACTAGCTGCTGTGTGGAGAATACAGTATAAAGACCTCACTCAAGCACACAGAAACCATGCTATGTATCTCAAGCAGGAATGGATTTAGTATGAATGGATGAGAAATGAAAAGCCTGTTGGAAAGTCTGGGGGATGAGGTCACAGAAGCTCCATTAGCATTCAGGAAATCATTGGCAGGTGCTAGAAGTTCAGGAGACTGTTCCCAGGGACTTCAGTGGCCTGGAATGCCACCAGAGTGGGTGACTCACAGGATGACGGGGTCCTCTGCCAAAGCCACAGGAGCGGGTGCAGCTCCACTTCCCTGCAGCTTTCCAGGCTCACAAGGGAAACCAACCGGGAGTCCTGCCAACAGGGATTCTGAAAAATGAGGTTCTCACATTTATAGTCCTTACAGAGAAGGGAAATGGTCTCATATTGCCATTAGACTCTCCAGCACGGTGGACAAGGAGTCTACTGCCACGGTCCAGATAGGAGCTGAGGGTGATGCAGATGAGGGTGGTGGCAATGGAAACAGGGCTAGAATGATCTGGGGTACATTTGGGAAGTAAAGTCAAGAGGATTTTTGATGGGGTAGATTTTCTTATTGTCACTCCCTGAAATGTTCTCTCCCCAACAACCTTCTCTTCAGCTAGTCCTCTGGTGTCACTGTTTTCTTTAACAAGTTTATTGAGATTTAATTCATATACCATACAATTCACCCTTTTAAATGTATAATTCAAGGACTTCTAGCATATTCACAAAGTTGTGCATCCATCATTACAATCACTTTTAGAGCATTACCCAGAAAACAAATCCTTCTCTCAATCTTCCCATTTTCCCCAGCCTCAGGCAAACCATAATCTATTTTCTGCTGCTATAGATTTGCCTGTTCTGGACATTTCAAATAAATGGAATCATACAACAGTTGATCCTTCGCGACCAGCTTCTTTCACTTAGCATAATGTTTTCAAGATTCATCCATATTGCAACATGAAATGATACTACTTTTCTTTTTAATGTCAAATAATATTCCATTGTATGGATACTGCATTTTATTTACCCATTCATCGTCTGATGAACTTTTGGATTGTTTCCACTTTAGAGACATTATGAATAATACTGCTATGAACATTCGTGTACAAGTCTTTGTGTGGACCTATGTTTTCATTTCTCTTTATATAACCTGGGAGTAGAATTGCTGAGTCCTATGGTAACTCCACGTTTTATGATTTGAGGAACTGCCAGACTGTTTTCTAAAGTAGAGGCGCCATTTTACATTCCCATTAGAGTGTTCTCAGGTGTCACTTTTGAAGTGTTTCCTCACCTCTTCTTCCCTTAGGTGTTACCCAAGCTGAATTAGATGCTTCTTCCATTCTCACCAACACCCTGTGCAAATCCCAATGATACTTCTTTTCATGCTGTACTGTCTTCCCTGACTCTCCTAGCTCTGTGAGAGCATCTTTAATCGAGACTTGTTGGGAGCCATTCTTGATGAATGCCCTGCAGACAGGGTTGGAGTTGCCTGCAAGCTAGAAGTTTGCAGGGCAGGTAGGCTTGTTTACTGAAGGAGGAAGTTTGGCTTAATGGATAGCTGGTTAGTGGAGGAGGAAGTTTGGCTTAATGTTGAATGTTTCTTGCCCCAGGGAATAAGAGACAAAAACAGGAACAAGGATGTTTTGCGAGAACTTACATAAAGGTCAGTGATCATTTGCATATGGGTGGGTATTACTTCTCCAAGGGTATATATATGCTGTGTTAAATAAACTCGGGGCGCAGTATTCACTGTTAGCCCTCCTGACTCTATCTTCTGTCTCTCTCTCTCTCTCTTTTTCTCAATCCTCACTCCCTCTCTTGGGAACTGTTTGATCTTAGCCGACTGGCTCTGGAAGAGACTGTCTCTTTCGCCTCTTTATACCATCATCTTGCATAACTCCTGGCACAAGTTTGGTTTCCACAATTGGGTCAAAGAGAAAGTCTAGATTAATTGGAACATACTCCCAGAGACTTTTGAGCCAGTCAACAAGAGGTCTGAGGTCTTCAGGAATGCTCAGAAAAATAAAAACAAAATCTGAAAGCAAGCTGATACAGATCTGAGACTAGAGGGGAAAAAATTACCTGCTCCTGTAGCTGCCTTCCGACAGATGTTATAAATGAGTAATTTCAAGTGTATAAATCACAAGATATCTATGACAGTGTCCAGAATGCTGATTCAGAGAAAACTGGGAGACAAATGAGATTTCTATGAGCTTTCTGTGTAGGTTTGTTGTAGTGTTGGTTTCTCAGTAATCACTAATAGCTTCCCTGGCCACTCCCAGTCCTTCAGGCTGAAAAACACGAATTCAGAAAGGACTCCAGTAATACGCATTTAAATAATTATTTCACATCTGACAAGGTCTACTCTTTGGACATGAGTACATAATCTGTGTTTCCCTGGCAGACACAATAAACCCACATGGGCAAAGGATCCCTTAAGAGGCTTTGGTGTTTAGGAAAATCTATTCAGTTTTCACAGCTTTGCATTTTATCCACGTGAAGAGCAAATTGTCATGGGGTGATCCATTGCTGAGGATGCTGGGAGACAGTCTGGAGGTTAACGACTTAGGCCAGGGAAATGAGAATAGTGGCTGGTGAAAAAACTGGAAATGGAGAGTAAGAGATGGATCTGAGATGTATTGTGGAAGTAAAGATGATGGGAATTCCTGATTAATTGCATGTGGGGAATAAAGACCAGAGAAAAATCAAAGGTGATTGTGAAATTTTTGCCTTGAGCAACTACATGAATGATAATTTTATTGAGTGAGCATGGGTAGACTAGGATAAAATTAATTTGGAGGGAAAAAAACTTGGAGTTTCATTTGAAATCTGTTTAGACTATTAGATGTCAATTGGCTGTGTTAAATTTTAGATATTTAGGTGGCATTGGCAGGGAATGTTCATGCTTGCTATAAAGTTTTAAAAGTTAAAAAAAGCATATTTTGAAGAGTTCAGAATATTTGTATTATACTTATGTTATAGACGAAACAACTTGAATGAAGAGAGACCAATAGAGTGCCTATGGACATTATGAAGGAAGGTGAGAAAATAGGGTTTGAAGCTATGTTTTCTGAGTCTAAAGTTCATGCTCTAATCATTATAGTATTCTTCCTCTCTTAATAGTCTCAGTTTAATAATTTTTCCCCCTAGAATTAAGTTTCTAGGCAATAAAAATAATAAAAACATGCTATTATCTGAAACAAGTTTGGAGATATTTTAGGACTATTTATAAGTGCCATAGGAGTCCAACTGGTCCCACACTGGGGTTTCTTAGTCTAACAAGGCAGACAACTGATTTGTTATCACTTTGAGTTTTAGATATGCCAATGAACCAAATTGACAGCCACCATGCTGTTCACTTGTTCATTCCGAATAAGAAAATAGCTGTCAAGCAGATATGATAGGGTTATAGGAGGATCAAACCATTCTCTCTCTCTGTAGGCAAATCCACATGAGGAGCAAAATTATGAGCAATTTACTTAAGAAGGATGGAATAAAAGTGAGAAGACGAGAACAAAGATGCTGATGGCTGATGCTCCAGGCTCCTCCAAGGCAGGGGGCCGGAGGTGGAGTTTCTCTCCTGCAGAACCCATCTGGACAGGCACTGCCTCTCTTCATGCTGTTTCTGGTAAGAATTTTCTTTCTTTGCTCATGTCAATGCCTATAGTCAATCCTTCATTATGTCTTAGCCAAGAAAACATTTGATTTCTAAGTTGATCTAACTCAGTTTTATAGCTTAAATCTCAGAGAACAATCTTACCTATTTTGAATTCTTGTGAGGCATTTTGTGGCCCCTATATTCTGTCTACAAGAATGTTGCTTAGTCTAAAATGGGAATGAGGGGCAGGGGAAAGCTCTCAGATGGTGATCCAGGTCCTTTCTAACTCAATTTCAAGCCTTAAATGAGCAAGGGGAAAATTTTTTCTTTCCCTTTTTCCCCCTGTTCCTTCAGAGGCTTAAATCTGGTACCAGCAATAAGGCATCCTCTGCTTATAATTTGGTCTTAACTCATCATTTATGACAGTTGATCTTACAGCCTCCCCTGCTTGTACCACAGTGAAGAGAAAAATTGATGGGCAGTTAGGGCAAAGAATATTGCCCATGAACATGCTTTCTCCTTTCAACTCTCTCCCTGACCAGTTTATCTCATGACTCAAAAGCCATAGGGAACCTGGCAGAAACATCTTAAGCAAGGTTCTGATTCTCAGAAAGTCCCAGAGCCATGTTTTTGGAGCAGCCTCAAGGTAAATGTCATCTATCCCATTTTGATCAGAGAACATTTTCTTGGTATTGGCAATACATGGAAAACAAAGTCCTGGAAAAGAGGTTACCCTTTGAGAATTAAACTAGTAAAACACACGGTATGATAATGATTAGCCATCTGTGAGCATAAAGCGAAAGATAGCGTGGGAATGTGCCACTGAAGAATTTTCAGACACCCAAATCTCCAATAAAGATGATGGGCTTCATCTCAGGGAGATGAGGCTGGAACTTGACAGCAATTTAGAAAGCAAAAAAAAAAAAAAAAAAAAATCAATTGCAATGTACTCTGCCTAAGAAAAGCTTGGGGAGGGGATGAGAGCATTCAATATATACTCTCCAGGAGTATCACCATCCTGAGCCAAGAAGAGAGAGAGCACCAGGAAAAAACACCCTGTAGCTCCCTATACCTGAAGATCTTGGGGGAAGTTATATTAAAATAAAAGTGAATATTTTATAGAGTACACAACTACTAGGAACATTTTATGAACCTTAAAGTTTACAATTGACAAGAAGAGAATATTTTTCTACTGCTTTCCCCAATTCCCTCTGTATACAAATTGAGAAGCATTTCCTGAAATGTTTGTGTGCTTATTAGTTTGATTGTTTATGGCTGCCACAAATTAGCTCGTTATTTATTTATGTACTTCCTCTCTCTCTCATATTCTCTCTCTCTCTCTCTCTCTCTCTCTCAGAATTGTCACATCCAGAGCAAGGGACTCTCAGCTGGCCCAATTCCTTGCATAAATTTTAGTGTCATGTGTCAATCAGACTCTGGTCAGAAGAAGAACTATATAGTTCACAAGGCCTAAAGTGTTTACTCTCTGGCCATTTACAAAAAATTTGCCAACCTTTGCTCTAGAGAATATAGAAATAGTAGATATAGGGAACAGTTGCCACCTCCAGGATGACAAAGAACCATCTGGGATAAAAAGTACCCCACACACCAGGCCGAGATCCAGACCTCACTCAAGGTGTGAGTAAGGCCCTGTGAACAGCAAAAAACATTTACTGAGGTGTCACAGACCAGTGCTGGCAAGTTGGAAACTGCTAGCTAGGTTGTGACAAGACTCACTGGGAAGCCATGCATTAAGGTGCCACTGAGACTTACTAGGAATTTGCCAATAGATATCTATAAAAGCCACTAAATGGCTTGTGTCACTGGGTGTCCCACGTGTCATTGGCAGTCTCACACCATAGGAACCAGAGCAGGTACCATAAAAGTCAGGGGTGAGAAACAAAGCTGAAAACACAATACATTAGCCAGCTGGGGCTGTAAAAACCAAGCATCATAATCTGGGGGACTTAAACAACAGAAATTCATTTTCTCACAACTCTGGAAGTTAGAAGTCCACGATCAAGGTGAACTCAGCGGAGTTCATTTCTTCTGAGGTCTCTCTCTTTGGCTTGTAAATGGCCACCTTCTGTCTATGTCTCACATAGTTTTCCCTTTGTAAGTGGTCCATGTCCAAAGATTCTGTTATTAAAAGGACACCAGTCATATTATACCAGGGTCCACCCTAATTATTTCATTTTAACTTAATTACCTCTTTAAAGACTCTATCTCCAAATAGTCACATTCTGAGGTACTTCATCATATGAGTTCGGAAGGTATATAATTCAGTCCATAACACATAGGAAACAGTCAAAAGTCTTTTTGTGAAGTGGTTGGCTCTCCATCTCCTCCTTCACTTCATGAAGTCAACCAACTACCCACAAACACATGTACACACACATACACATGGGGGATCAGTGGTTTATTCCCAGGAAAAGTCAGATGAAGAAGGCTCAGGACATTAGTCAAAATCTAGGGAAGAGACAGGTGAAGAGTTGAAAGCAGGAGTCTAAGTGAAATTTCTACTGCTAGAAGTAGGCCGGACAGGCAGGAGATTTGAAAAGTCTCTTTTTGAGAAACCTAAAATCCTCCAATAAAAGCTGCTGGATACTGATATCAGATCTACAGATACCTATCAATCCCAGGATCTTCAACATTATTTATGAATATGTTCAATCTACACATGTAGTACTTCTAATCAGCTTTTTAATCATCACTATTAAATGTGAATGGACAATCACACATTTGAGAAAAAGCATCCAAAATGAGAAGAAGCTAAAACATAGCAACTCAAAAAATAAAAGGAAAATGAAGAGGAGGGGAAAAAATTATCAGCTATAGTGAATAAGCTAAAATAAATAAAATAAAATAAGAACAGACATCACAGATATAAGAAAAAGAGGGGATGAGAAAAGTGAAGAAAGAACAATTAGAAAAAAACTGAAAAATTATTAGTCAAAATTTTAAAGAAACACAAAGATTAGCACGTAAAAATTAAGAAATATTTTACAAAGTAGAGCAAATAAAACAAAAAGAAAAAACTAGGAGGAAAAAAATGTAGGAAACTTAGAGTATGGACACAGGAAGACTCTCCAAAAAATTAATAAAATAGAAAAATATAAAGAGGAAGTAATTTTCAAATTCATAACAGAGAACATCTCCTAGAACCAAAGGGTATATGAACATCTGGATTGAAAGAATAGCCCACTCTGTTCAGCACATAGAATGAAAGAAAGCAAACACACAGGCTCTTCATTATGCAATTTCAGAGTACCAGAGAGTATAAGAAAAAAATCCTGTAAGTTTTGTGGGTGGTGGAAAAAAAGGTTATTGACTGAGAGTACAGAATAGAATTTTATCAGGCTTCTTGATAACAGATCTGGAGATTAGAAAGCAATGGATAAATGATTTCAAAATTGTGTGGCAAAACGATTAACAACCTAGCATGATAGACCAGCAAAATTATCAAGGAAGTATGAAGGTAGAGTAAAAACATTTTCAGAAAAACAAGGTGTCAAACACGTAGTGATCACGACGAACAACTCTTTGGGAATCTAGGATCATGAGTTCTAGGAAAGCAAGGGGATAAACACAGAAAGAGTTTCTTAGGACACAATGGATCCAACACAAGAACCAAAAAAGGAAGTCCACGGTGAGAGCCGTGCTGCAGGCCTGGGGCAACTGTCCAGATGGAAACACACACAAGAGGGGAAGCCTTTGGAGAGAAGAACCCAGCGAAAAATAACGTGTTTACAGATTATTTTATTTATTTGATCATGTGAAAAAAAAATATGAGTGGATGTATAAGAAATATGATGAAACATTAAAAAATTAAATACAAGCACAGAAAAAGGTAAGCAAATGAAAAAAAATGAGAAAAATGTTAACTCTAGGGGAAAAAATGAGATATTTACAAGAAATAAGAAATAATTTGACACAGTTTTTTGTTATTAACATTTTTTATAGTCATAATAATGGCAGTCTTGACTGTTGATGTGATAAAAATTTTTATGTCACTTAATGTCAGCGTAGGAAGAGAAGATAGGTGGAATGGGAGTGGGAGCAGGGTGAAAGCTAGATCCTCATCTATCATAAGAGAATGTGAATACATAATGTCTAAATTGATCAACTGATAAATGACAAGGCACACACTTTATTTAGAAAAATGGATGTAAGTATAAGAAAATCAGAGCTAAAAGAGTTGAAAGCAGTTTCCTGTGGGGAGTTGAACTGTAGAGTAGAAAATGATCAGTTGAGGACTTGTGTTTTTCATTATAAGTCGTTGAGTATTTGAATTTTGAACCAATGCAGGCATTACTTTATTAAAAATTGAATTTAAGAAGCAAAGAATTGGGCTAGGAGATTGAAATGAGCGATGACAGGCAGGTACCTGGGAACTGACGCACCTTTGGAACCTTACGAATATTGGAGTGAGTAGTGGACTTCCTGCAGGTCTGTGGAAAGGGGGCTCATGTTATTTTAACTGTATATTAAAGGGAAAAATGAGGCCAGCAGACTAAGGGACTTAAGAATATACAAGCAGAACCCAAAATTCATGAACTTTAATAAATCGTAGGGCCCTTTATGGCTTAATGTTAGCAGACTAGTAATCGAAAATAATTCAAAAGCAACTCCATTCAAAAAAAGTATGAAGGAAAATTCAATTCATAACCCACAACCATTTTTAAAGCCCTTCCTCCTGTCTTCACTTCTCTTGCTCTTCCCAGTGGGTTTGGATCCCCTAAGTCAAATCCTCATCTCCCTGCACCACACATATACATGATCAGCCCTCGATCATGCAGATTGATTTGTCTTTTATTCCTTTTCTCCACATCTGTGGTCTGCCCCTCTCTATGTATTCTTTCAATTTTATATTCACAAAGTAGGCTAGTGAGACCTTTCCCTGAGTTAGCAGGATTGGGGAAGAGAGAAAACCATAACAAGGTAATAAATTTTGTCCTTATTCCCACTTGTAGAATTTTCTGGGTTAGAATTGAAGGCATGGAAAACTATTTCGCACACAAGGTTGTCCTTTGTTTATGTTATTCCTCCAAGATGCTGCCTCAGCATGCTCCTGGGATGAGTTTGTGGAGCTCTGAGCAGAGAAAATGGGAGCCCAAACACTGGTTGTGACCAGGGACAAGAGGCCCAGACCTCAAGGCTCCATCACTAGAACATACACTCGTTAAGGGCAGGGAATCTGTCCACCTCATTCATTGCTGGCTCCAGTGCCTGGAAGAGAGCCTGCCTTGAACTGGGTGCTCGGTCATTGTTGAAAACTTGAAACTTTGGCAGCTAGCATCCTAGTGAGGTCACGCACCAGCATTTCTGGGTCTCACTCACCAAGTGAGCATCTTCTCTCCGCAAGGATCTGGCACAACACAACACTAATTGTTTGAAAGGGAGTGCTTCTCTTATAAACTTAGTAATTGAAGTGTCAGGCTCCGCCATAGCCTCACAAGCTGGTTGACACAAGGTTATTCCCCAGTACAGTCTTAAGATTCTAAGAGAGGCTGGTATCTGAGTATATCCCACCAGGCACCTGACCTCAAACCAGAGTGAACTCACCTAGGAAATGCCACTCAAGAGGCCCCTCGCAGCCTGCCAGCCTCCGCTAGTGATACGACCAGCTTAATATATAACCTGATGTTTACAGAACAAGATCGCTGCTGAGCTATGAACCATGAGACCCAGAACTGAAAACCAAACGCAGTTGCAGGAGAAATAGCCGCAAGAACACACACAGCAGAAGAGCAGAATCACAGAGCCATGGAGCGATTATCATGTGGGAAGAATCTGGAGCTCCCCTGTCTCTGAGAGAAGCATCATAGGATAGAGGGGCGGGGTAGGGGGTGGTCAGCCAATACACATGACTCCAGTAAGATTCAACTAGATACAATCTTCAAGGACATGTCAAAATGACAGAGGGAATTTTAAAATGCATCTCTGTCAGATGCACATAACTCACAGATGTATTTTGAAATAAGTTATTTGATACACAGTCCCCTTGACCCTGCCCTGAGTTGACTCTATTTTGTTACCCAAGGTAGAAAGCATGCCACTTTTTTCAGGAGGAAAAGGAGAAGGAAAAGAATTTCTCATTATAACCTGCTCTCTTTTGTTATTTTAGTGCCTATTGTCATCTAAGTCATTTCAAAAACCTGAAAAGAAGTCTTATTTTTAAATTCATAATGTTGACCAAAGAGACTTGCCTTTATTATGTTCATAAATCATTCATACCTCCTTCATAACAAAAAAAATTATTTTTAATTTTTATAATGCTTTTTTTCTTTCTTCCCAACACGAGAGGAAATGAGAATAATATTTTATGTTAATAGGAACAAAATGTTCAAAATGTATGCATGCCCTGTATAGAAATCCTATAAAATGTTTCAGTGGAAACATTTTTAAACCAACAAAGGAAATGAAACACAAAAAGCCACATTAAAAGAACACTGATGATTTTTGCTTTAACGAGGAACCTGAGAGGAGTGGATTATGGGTGGGGGAAGGGGCGCTCTGAAGGGAAATTGTGTTCCACGGGGCTCATGTGGTGCGGGACGTCCCAGGTCTCAGCAGGGACCCAGCCCGGTTCTCAGGTGCACTCCTTGCTGGTCAGCCCCTTCCAGAGGCCAGGAAAGTCTCCTGAGATGGGTCCGAATTCCTGAGCTCAGCCTCCAGAGACTGAGGCAGGTGCTGTCACATAGAAAATCGTCTGCCAAAAAGATGTCAGGACTCCTTAGATGAGGCATTTGGTCCAACCCAGAAGCTCACTTTCACCCACTGAAGCATTAACAGCAGGGAGGAGGGAGAAGTAAATCGTTCATCGTAAAGAGAAGGGAGCCCTAGTGGTCCATCAGAACCCACGGCATTGGGGGCAGTACTGGTGGGAAACGAGATTTGGAGGAAAGAAAGTCATTTCTTTGGCACTGTCCAAGCGGCGTGTGGCTATTGCAAACACGCCAGTGAATGCAAAGGCGTGTACATGGCAGTGGGACTGTTTGCATGCAGTAGAACAGAAGTCTGGGGCAACCAGGCTTCCCAGCTTTCCAGAGAGATTTATAGCCCATGTTTTCTGATTTCAGCACCTTCCTGTGGGAACAGCCACACTCAGTCCTACAGGCCAAGGTGAAGTGGCCCCCTGAGCAGTTCGGGAAGGAATTTAAAGCCAAGGCAGGACGGGCCAAACAGACAACTACTCCGTGGCACGTACTCAATGGAAATGAGCCCTCTCCTTCCCACCACCTCTGAGGAACTAACTTCTAAGATATCCAGAATGCTTGAATTAGTCTCATCCTTGTTAAAATGCTTCTGTAAGCAATCACAGTTTCTGCAATAAGTGAATCACAATTTTGGGAGAGCAGATTTTGACAAATGAGAAAGGGGAAAGAGGTGAAAGGAACCAATTATATGCCAATTAATTTGCCTTGGTCCTTTTTATAGTTATCTCATTTAATTCTCACAATAGCCTTTGTAAATAAGTATTGGTTGTTTGCTGTTTGCCAGCTTTCTTCATTCTTTCTTCATTCTCCCTGCATCCATTTTCTGCCATGTGGAGAGCATCACCCGTCTCCCATTTCTGGGAGGGATGGGCCCATGGTGGCACTGGTGTAAGATCACAAGGTAGAAGGAGAGACAGAGCACGGTGTTTCTTCCCTATTCTTTCCATATTTTCAAGCTACCTTTGCTGTTGGCAAATGTTTCACTTTAGAAGTCCTTTAAGATTTGACCCTTAAAACTATTGTTTGCATTACTTTTAAAACAATTTTTAAGAAATGAAGAATTGGGCTAGAGGGAGGAGATTGGAGAATGAGGTGACAGATAGTGACCTGGGAACTGAAACACTCCTCTCAGAACCTGGAAACTCTCAGGGACTAAGACAGAAAGCTCGTGGGGTCCATGCTACATCACACACAACCTCACCAGCCCAGAACCAAAGGTAACCCAAATTGTTCCCTTCATTAGAGTGGTTTCCCTGTCTTCCTGCTTGGGGCAATTTTTATCTCTTCTCTTTATTCAGAAGTGAGAAACTTGATGGGACCTGTGGGCCAAAAAGCCCCCCTCACTGTTTGCTTCAAGAAAAGGTAGACAAGTGATAACAAGTGTTGGAGAGGATGTGGAGAAAAAGGAACCCTCGTACACTGCTGGTGGGACTGGAAATTGGTTCAGGCACTATGAAAAACAGTATAGAGGTTCCTCAGAAAACTAAGAATTGACCATATGTTCCAGCAATCCCTCTACTGGGTATTTATCCCCAAAGACCTGGAAACCCTTATTCAAAAATGATATTTGCACATCAATGTTCATTGCAGCACTATTCACAGTTGCCCCGACCCTCAGGGCAAAACAACGTGGGGCGAGGAGGAACCTGTGGAGGATGAAAGTAGGACAGGAGACACAAAGAAATGGAGGCAAGACAGGGTTCTGATCAAGCCTCGTTTATTGTAGGTAGGGGTAGAGTATATAAAGGGGAGGATTTGCATAAGCACGGTTGCCTTGGATACCGAACCACAGAACATTCCATTTCCTTATATGACCCAAAAATGCAGAAGGGTCCCGGGAGAGGAAGGTGCTGCAAGGTCAGATTAGTTTAAGCAAATGGCTCAAGGAGCCCAGGGCAAGTCAGGGCATGTCAGGGCAACTGATTTTATGCTGTCTATCCTATCAAATAGCACAGGGTGAGGCAGACCCTGTCCCAAGGTGACGTTGCCTAGATCTCAGGTATGAGAGCCTTGATTAGAACAGCTCCCGACACACAGTGGCCAGGACATGGAAGCAACTGAAGTCCTACGATAGATGGTTGGCTAAAGAAGCTGTGGTACATATATACAATGGAATATTACTCAGCCGTTAGAAGAGATAAAATACTGCCATTTGCGACAACATGGATAGACCTTGAGATGATCATGCTAAGCAAAATAAGCCAGACAGAAGAAGTTGAAAAATCACATGATATCACTTATATGTGGGATCTAAACGTAAAAGTAACAAATGAACAGGACAAACAGAGACTCATGAACATGGACTATAGACTAATGGTTACCAGAGGATCAGGGGTGGGGAGGTAGACAGGGTAAAGAGGGTCAAAGAAAAAAAGAAATGGAACTATGGGAGGTGAACACACAGTGTAAATATATATATACTTATATATATATAAGATATATATATATATATATATCTTATACTGATATATATATATATATATATATATATATATATATATATATATATCTTATACTGATAAAGTGTACAGCTGAAACTTATTGGATTTTGTTAACCAATGCCACCATAAAAAACTTTTAATTAATTATTTTTTTTTTTTAAAAAGAAAAGGTAGGTAGTTCTCTGACAAGTAGAAAATCTGTGTCCAGCTCCAATATCTGAGTTTTCTTCAGATTCCGTTTCCACCGTGACTCATGCCATACTAGAATGACCTAATGAAACATAAATGATGACCAGTGCTTGCTTAAGTGTCTCTTTATTCCTACTGCAACAGGGAAAAAAAAAAGGCCCAGCCATTGTTGTTTCACTAACAAAATTAAATAAAATTTAAACATTTAAAAGAACATTGGAGTTTTAGTGCCCACGTAGAAATGGAACAAAGTAAACATGACGCATAAATAACAAGAAGAACATCAACTATTTCCATATTTCTGGGATTTTGTTACCCAAAGTATGTTTTATTGAAAGACGATCATTAATATAAAATATGATTTTCCATTTATGATGCTCATTTGGTTTCGAATTTGATGGGCCTATTGTCTGAGACATGCTTTTTGATGCCGGTAAATAAAGATGCTTTTAGCCACTCAGTTCTTGTAATGTTAGCAGAGCAGCTGTTAGTCTGAAGAAATGGGCCCCTTTAGGGAAGCCATCAGAATTTTACTGTGCAAAAATCAATACTTTTGAATGGGAGCTCTGGCTTGCAGTTAACCAGGAAGGAGTCTTCTCACGGTGGTAACAGCCCCTCACCAGTTAAGACTGTCCCCAAAACCGACCTCCCGGAAGGCAAGAAAGACCAGGGTGGAGAGTGAATGTCTGTCAAGGAGAAAAGAAACAGCCACAAACTCACAATTACACTGAAAGAGTGGGACTTACATCAGGAAGGATCGCTTAGCTCATCAGTCTATCTGTAGGAAGCTGAAGAATAAAGTCTATAGATGCCGTTCTTTGTAAATAAAAGAAGTGTGATATATCTTTTTCCTAAAAAGCAGTTTTATTAAAGGTGCAGAGTAAAATGCTATGAGCTCCAGTAGGCACACTGCCACCGAGACAGAACTTTCTAAGAAAGCACTTAGCTAAAGCTCAGAAATGTTTAATGTTCCTAGTGATAACCTAATGACCTGGGACACCACATCACCTGAAAGAGCTTTCAGACTCAACTTGCTTCCTGCGGGCTTTTACTGCTGAGTCTGTTACTGTATCCTGGTTCTCAGTGAAGCTGTAATCCTGTACAGTGGCCATCATCCTGTTTCCACAGAAAACAGACTATTTTAATAATCTGTGCAATTAACTCTTGAGCTAGGTTTGTGAAACTTTGCTTTCAAAAAATATTTCAGTGAAATGTTATATAGATAGATTAACCTAGACAATTTAAATTGCTCCCTGTGGGTGTCAATTAAATGTCCTTTGTCGCAATATATTGTCATAATTGTAATGGTTAATTTTGTGTGTCTGCTTGACTAAGTCACCAGGTTCCCAGACATTTGGTTAAATATTATCTCTGGGCGTGTCTGTGAGCATTTTTCTGATGAGATTAGCATTTGAATAAGTAGACTGAGGAAAGTAGATTTCTCTCCCCAGTGTATATGGGGTAATGTAATCCTCCAGTCCCTTGAGGGTGTGAACAGAACATAAGAGCAGAGGAAGGGGAAATTTGCTCACTAGCTCCTCCTCTCTTATCTCTCTCTGCCTAGCTGTTTGAGCTGGGACATCGTTCTTCTCCTGCCCTTGCACTTGTTGCTTCTGACTCTCAGGCCTTCAGGCTGAGACTATAACTTGCACCATCAACTTTCCCAAGACTCCAGAATGTAGACAGCAGATCATGAGGCCTCGGCCTCCATAATCACTGAGCCAATTCCTCATAATAAATCATATAAATCCTATAATATATATTCATTCTGTTTCTCTGGAGAACCCTGACTAATACAATCATCATCATCACCATCAATCATCATCGTCACTGTTACAATATAAATAATAAAAATTAATGCTAATAGTTACTGAATGCTTACCCTGTGTCTGGCACTGTCATGTCAAATTTACAAGGACTATCTGAGTTAAGTGTCACAGAATCCATTAAAGTGGAGAGAGACTATTATTATCCTCACTTTTCAGATTTAACATTCAATGGATATTCACTGAGCCCTTATTGTGTTTCAGGCACTGATCTGAGTTTACAGCTGTAAACAAGTTTGACATGGAGCCTATTTTCTCATGTGAAACATACAATAAATAAGTAAACCAGTAGATAAACAAGATGATTCAGGCAGAAAAAAATTCCATAAAGACAGTAAAATGAGAAAATGTCAGAGAGAATCACCATGGGGACAGGGAGTGATTAGGGAAAAGTTCTTTGAGAAAAGATATTTAAGCCAAAGCTGAGGAATGAGAAGCAGTTACCCTGTGAAGGCTCTGGGAAGACGGTTGGTCAGCTTAGTGTGTGGTCTTAGCGTTTCACTGGATGTGAATCTCTCATATCAACCAAAACTTTAGTGCTCCATTAGGCTTCATTTACATCCACTGTATTATTAGTCTCTATACCCCAAAGGTTTATGTTGCCCTAGATTTGTATCCCGTGAACTGAGTATTTACAGATCACTCTCATGCCTCTCCTTTCTAATGATGCATAAACAATCACCACCTCTAATCTCCAGTTGCTGTTTTTATTATAATTACATTTTCTTTCTAATATCTAGCATTTTAGTTCTAAACAATGCAGGTTAGAACTACTGTGTGTTATCAGAACCAGTTGTTTGGCTATTTTCAACTATTCTGAACAGACTAAGAAGGAACAGAAGCATAAAGGTACTTCTGATGAATAAAGAACAGACACACACACACACACACACACACACACACACACACACACACACACTATCAGAATGAACACTAAAACCAAACAAATCTGGCACAGCACTCATCAGTTTCATAAATTCTAGAAATATCCACATGCTTTTTGTTCAGCATGATATATTTTTTTCAAGAGAGATGCTTTAAATTTTCCATTTTGTGCCAAGGTATGTTTTATGCCCCTGTAATGTACAACATATGGATTGTATGACATTATGCATTATTTGCATCCCAATAAAACAGTTCATTAATCAAATGACCTATTGTAACCTCCAGCTGCAGAAATCACAAAACACACCCAAGAGGGAGGGTCATTTTTAACTCAGGATGTGTCCTTTTAAAATAATATCTGTCTGATCACGTTAAGCAGTGGTCAAAGGTACAAGAGATATTAGTGTATGAGGAAGGAGATGGTAATAAGGACACGGCCAGCCCCGAAACACACACAGCAAATCTTTTCTCTGACTTTGAGCCACGTGGTTTACTTCTCTCCATTTGATTTTGAATAATATTTTTTATAAGGTCAAAACAAGGTCTTTTTGTAGCAACCAACATTTAACTATATTAAAGTTAAATTAGGAGTAGCTAAATTAGGAGTAGGTCAATCATTGAAAAGTTCATTAGAAAAGTAAATTGGTATTTTATACCTATATTGATTATTGCAAACTCACCAAATCTAATGAAATACGCAAACAACACCATAAGCTCTAGTCTACTGATTCTTTCATATCAGGTTTTGACAAATATGTCAGCCACAATCCTAATGACAAGCGATAAAAGTAAACTCCAGCTAACTTCAGCAAAAGAGGATTTACTTGGGAGGATATTTGGGGAAGAGTGTAGCTTCTAACACAATCAGTGAAAAACTGGAGGATCAGACTTGGAAATGCATAGGGAACTGGGGAGCTCCAGAAGGACATGAAGCCGGAAGCAAAAAAACACAGCAATGTCCCCATAGCTTAAACAGCTCTGTCAGGAAGCCCCGGCTGCCATTTCTCCTGACGTAAATGACCTCTGCATCTTCTGACCTTGCATGAGTCACTCAAGTTGCAAAATCCCAGAAGGGAGTGGCTAACTCAGCTGAGTCCAGGTCATGGGCCTGAATGGTATAGGACGAAAATATTCCTCTTGGCTTCCTGGATGCCTGGAGTTATTCTTCTACTGAGACCTCTACAATAGTGAAAGAGTACCAGTATGCTTTACAAAGGGTGGTGATTACCAAGTTGTGCAAAACATTGATTATCAATTGCATGCCAAGAACAATGCTAATTTTTAACAGATGTGATTTTTTAATGACATTTAAAACCTCACAGCCATCACATGGCATTTTCTACTCACTTCTCAGATGGGGACAATGAGGACTGGGAATATTAAGTGACCTAGACACTGTGACAGTGTTTAGTAAAGTGCAAAGTCAAATGTCCAGTCTTGGTTTCCTGACTCCTGGTCGCATATGCAGAGCTTGAGCTACAAATTGGAAGCTCTGAGTTCATCCCTTTCTTTCCGTAGCTCCACCAGGACAGTTAGAAGCAACCAGCCAATCTCATAATACTCCATAGTTTGACTAAAACATTCTAAGGTACCAGTCAAAAACATGGTCACCCAGAACCTCCCTTTTTATACACATTCAGTGGATACAATGACTATATTTTGTGTATCACTGTTGCTGCATCATGACACAGATTACCAGTGCCCTCTTTAGCAGGGGAAGTAGTTATCAGTGACTTTAAACCTAATCAATCTAATTAGACTAGAGAACCAATTCCTGAAAACCTAGAATCAACTCAAACATATCCTTGAGATTCTGTATGTCTAGAACCACTCCTAGGACCCAAATCCCTTTCAGTAAGCAATCTAACAGAGAGAGAACCAGTTTAAATATGAGAGATAAATGGAAAGATGGAAAAAAGGAAGAAAGGAAGGCAAGAAGGAAAGAAAGAAAGAAAAGGAAAAAAAGAAAAGAAAAAGAAAAGAAAAGGAAAGGAAAGGAAAGGAAAGGAAAGGAAAGGAAAGGAAAGGAAAGGAAAGGAAAGGAAAGGAAAGGAAAGGAAAGAAAAAAGGAAAAGGAAAGGAAAGGAAAGGAAAGGAAAGGAAAGGAAAGGAAAGGAAAGGAAAGGAAAGGAAAGGAAAGGAAAGGAAAGGAAAGGAAAGGAAAGGAAAGGAAGGAAAGAAAAAGAAAGAAAGAAAGAAACAAACAAACAAACAAACAAAGAAAAAGAGAAGAAAGGAGAAGGAAGGAAGGAAGGAAGGAAGGAAGGAAGGAAGGAAGGAAGGAAGGAAGGAAGGAAGGAAGGAAGGAAGGAAAGAAGAAAGAAAGGAGCTGGCAAATCCAAAATCCAGAGGTGGGACCAGCAGATTAGAAACGGCAGGAGCCAATGCTTTCTTACAGAGGTGTAAGAAATTTCTCTTTCCTTGATAAAACCTCAGTTTGTTCTTAAATTCTTTCAGCTAATTGAATGAGGCTCACCCAAATTACCAAAGATAATCTTTTTTTTTACCTAAAGTCCACTGATTGTAGATGCTGGCCATATCTACAAAATACATTCACAGCAACACCCAGATTCATGTTTAACTGAATAACTGGGTACTATACCTAACCAAGTTGACACATAAAACTCACCATCACATTATGGTCTGCTCAGAAAAAGTGGAACATTAGAACATATGACATTTCAAGAAAATGAAGTTCATGTGATAGTCCATCATTCCAAATGCTGCTCTGGCATTGAACGCAGTCCAGGTAATTCTGGAAATAAATCAAAATCCAATAACTGAGATGAGCCCAGTGTTGATCTGTCCAGGACAGCACCAGAGCAATGAAACCTGCATCTCAAGATGGTTAAGCCTTTGGGATGCACATTGGTCACTTTGCAGGTCAGCGTTAAGGGGCCCTCCTGCCCCAAAATAGTTCTGCAGCATTAAAGCACACTGTTTCCAGGAGTGGCTTTTTAAAACTATTCCAGAGAGTGTTCATATGATGTCATTAGTAAGAATTATATTAAATATTAACTAAGACTTTGGGCCAGTATCCAAGGAAATAAAACACAGGAGTGTGTATGTGTGTGTGTGTGTGTGTGTGTGTGTGTGTGTGTGTGTGTGTTAATCAAAGCAGAAAGAGAAGGAAGGGGCCCTTGTTTGAACAACTATTTAACTTTAAGACCACATTATATCCCTTTACATTAATTCATCTTATCCTCAAAATAACCCCAGGAACAAATATTATAATCCCTGTTTAAAGTAGGGAAATTGAAGCTTATAGAAGGCAATACTGAAAGTTACTCCATCAGTCTGGCTCCAAATACACTTTCCACCATGTCTAGTTCCTGTCCAACCAGAACGTATCTCTAAGAGATGCAGAAAGCCCAGGAAGGGGAAAGGAGAGGTCCAGGGGAGAGCTGGAATCTGTTTCACTTCTGACATCGACCACTCTAATTCTGTTCTTGTCAGGGAACCGGGTGAGTCATCTTTGGGGACATTCAATCATTTCCAACCTAACATTAGACCTAATTCTCAAAGTCTTATAATACCCTTTCAACGGCAGCCAAACCTGCCAGTCCCGGCCCTAATATTTGCAGGGCCTGTGGCAGGAGTACAAATGAAGGCCCATATACCAGAGCTATAGACTTTGAGCTGTTATAAACTAAGCAAGCAAACTGTAATATAAAACACAGTCTATTTTCCTACCTTGACAAGCGTGCCGTCAGAATGACCGAGAAGGCCAGTTCAACTTTGCCAGGCCCAGACTCTGTGGAGTTTTATGCTAGAACGTGATGGCACTGAGGGGGCAGTTGGCTGAGCCCTCAGCCCAATGCTTGCCGCGCTTTTCTGTCCTCCAGTTCTGCGGTGCCATGAGGACTTCCGCGTGCACATGCGTAAACACCCCACCCAGCATCTAAGCTTTGTCTACACCGTTACTAACAGCTCTCTTTGGCCACCCCAGGGACTGGGGGTTCCTACTTGCAGAGTGATCTTTCCCAAGGAGGATGGACTCCAGGAAGAGAACTTAGAGGTGGCTTTGGGCTATTTGGGCAGGGAATTGCAGGGACTCTGTAGGTTGCTGGAGCATGGGCTATCAGGATGGATAAGTATATCCCCTTGCCTCTCAAGCTCTACATCCACTGGAGAAGGACCCAGCTGGAAAAGGGCCAGAGCAGGGCCCTCTAAAGGATGGGGACCCAGGGCAGGGACCCCTTTTGCTTCGAGGCAGACTCAAACGGAACTCCCTAAAAAACTGGCTGCAGCTGTTAGTCCCTCGGCTACTACTGTACACGGTCCCCTCAGTTAGCCTGCCCCTCTTATTCACTACCAATTCCCAACCCATTAAGACAACGTAGTGTCACAATATTCATTTTACAGTAACATACACGAGGCATGAATTCAGTCTTAGTGCACTCTCAAACAACCATTGCTAGAGGAAATGGTCTTGCGGGATTTTGCACTGCAGTATTTATTGTAGCAATAAACTAGAGTGTCCCCAACAATACACACACACACATGCACACAAACACACAGCATCAGCTTGTTCTAGAATCCAATAAAAGGGAGCAACAAAGAAAAAGTATATATTCTATTAAAGTCACTAAGTACAGGCTTTTCCTTTTAAAAGGTGGGTAGGGGGTTGGTAAATAAAACAGCCTAATTTGGTTATGCTTTTATTTCTCTGGATCACAAGACATAATTTTTTTTTAAAATAGAATTTTGAAAAGTTTAGGGAAAAACTGTAACATTTCTAAATTCCTCTAGGCTCCTGGAACCTCAGGGGTTTATTTGTGATTTTTAATGCTCGAACCAAGCGCTCTAGCCTTTGCACACCATTGTTTTTAGTTGTAGGGATGACTCCTGTGGATGTATTAAGGGAAATTGCTGGCCAGTGCCTCAGGCATACTGGCAGTGCTCACACATGGAGGGTCTGGGGCTCCTGACACTTCTGTTCTTGTCCTATTTTTGTCTGTCCCATCGGATAATTTTTCAGCACTTTGACATTTTCTCATCACTTCATCTAAATTATCTTTCATTTTTATCCATGTCTTCTGAGTATCACATGAGGTAGTCCCTTATTTTCTATTTTTTGATAAGTTACAATAAAGCTCCTATCATAAAATAATTTTCACTATTTAGGCACATGATAAGCCCGCACATGGTATTTTCAAGCCATGGGCATTAGGATGCTTTCTCCGCACAGGAGATAATCCGTCCCCGTGACTTATACCATAAAAATCACTTTCTCATTTTAAGTAAACCCAATGAGAGTTAGAAGTATCACAATCCATTCATGTCTATGAATTAAAAGATGCTTAAATCATGAAAGGAAGAACCAGTCACTAGTCAGGTTAAATGTATTGACCCCACCACTAGCCATAGGTGTTTTTTCTTTACTAGTTCTCAGGAATTAAAACTGTTTGATGTATAAAATGATTTTTGTGTGTGTGTGAATTTTTGCTTCTTTGGGAAGTAAAATGATAGTAAAGTAATAGAAAAAGTAAAATAATAGAAAAAAAATAGATCACTTAAAATCTCAAGTTCACACTGAACTTGTCCTATGACAGTGGGCTAAAATGTCTACATGCTTAGAGAGTCTGCTCTGTCAGTAAGTGGAGATAATTTCTACCTAAGAGAGCTGTTTTAGAAAAAAAAAGCAATATGTGCCCTGGTACAAAAGAGACATTCAATAAATATTAGCTTCTTCCCTTCCACTTGGGTATAATTAGTTCAATGTACAGTGACTCCCCACTTATCTGCGGTTTCACTTTCCATGGTTTCAGTTCCCTTCAGTCAAATGCTCTCCGAAAATAGTAAATAAAAAATTCATCAGTAGTTTGGTGAAATCTTGCGCTGTCCCGATTCGTCCGGCATATCCATGCTGTAGATTCTACCCACCTGTTTGTCACGAACTCGCCATCTCGGTAATCAGATCGACGACTTTGATATCCTAGTTCAAGCGACCCTTATTTTGCTTAATAATGCTACATGCACATAATTTTTATTACAGTATATTATTATGTTTCATCTTATTATTAATTATTATTGTTAATTTTTTACTGTGACTAATTTAAAAATTAAGTTTTATCATAGGTATATATGCCTAGGGAAAAAACATGGTATTTATAGGGTTAGACAATTTCAGAAAACCACTGGGGGTCTTGAAACATATCACACACGGATAAGGGGGATCTCCACATGCTAGTAGATATGGCATAGGTGCTACTGAAATCAGAAAGACCAAGGTTCAAATTCTACTACTTTCTGTCCAACCTTAGATGAATTACTCATCCTCTCTGAGCCTCTCTGATAGCACCCACATCAAAGGGCTGTGACGAGGTAAAGAGGACATGGCTGTGGGATCTGTCAGTTCGGTGCCAGGTAAGGAGCAAGGACTCATTAAATTCCAATCCATCTGAGTACATAGAGTGGAACAGATCAAGTTCCAAATGCTAACTCCATCACTTACCTACTCTGCCACTTTGGGTAAATGAACCTGTCTAAAAATCATTTTCTTGGTAGGTATTCTTGAAATAATAATTCTTACCTCACCAGTTTTTTATGAGGTTTATGTAAAATAAGTGTCATATTCAGAATATACACATATTAAGTGTTAATAAATGATAGCAATTATTAATACATTTTCACAGGAGAGATTAAAAGCTACCAGGGGAAGGAAATTATTAGATCCCAATATTGCAGACTTATGTGTTTAAATTTGAAAGAAATAGGTACAACTCAAAATCCAAAAAGAGATAACCTGGAGAGTTGTTTCAGGAAACTTCCTCTGAATATAATATATATAAATAAATGTATAAATATATTTAATATCATGTTAAATATATAAATAAATATAAAAATATTTTTATATAAATATATTATATAATTATAAGTTGTATAATTATATAATTAGTATTATATAATTTATAATAATTATTATAAATTAAACAATTATTCTAGGGCAGGAGTATTCTGTTACACTGCCTGTTACACAACACTAGTGCCCTAGAATAATTGTCAACATGAATTGAGTGAACCTTGTAAATTCCTCTATTAAAGCTCCTACCATCCCATATGATAGGGAGAGCTGCTTGAGGCCATATACTATGTGCTTTCTCCCTGGAGGCTGTTCATCAAGCCTGACACACATAGCTACTCGGTAATTTTTAAATAAATAGTTCTATCTCTATGGGTCTGTATTGCTATCAGAACATAAGCACCTGGAATGCATGGATGGTACATTTCATGTCCGTATCCCTTAGATCTAATAGAAAACCTGACACATAGTGGGTCCTCCGTAGGCTTGAACCATTAGTTAATTAATTAGTTAATTTAATTTAATGCCAATTAATTTAACTGAATTAGTGAAACTGACAGTACAGTGTTTTGCTTGTCCTGGGACTCTTCAGAAGCATGGAAATCCAGCCACAGCATTTTCTTGTTTACACAGCTATCAGTCAAATGATAAACTGCTGGGCCATAAGTAATACAGCCTTGGGATTGTGCTCTCCTACTGTTAAAACAAGCATCTCCTAATAGGCTGGACTTTTCAGCAAGCTACCACATGCTGTGATCCCACCAGATAAACTAGAGGGGTAAGGATAAAGCTAACCTTGCAGAGATTAAGTCACGGAGGCCCACAAAACATGTCAGAGGCAGGGATTTACCATGCAAGCACTCAAAGAAGTAGGAGGAAAGACGGTGCCGGATGCAGACCCAGGAGAACCTGACTCTGTTTCCCTGGCCCATGAATTTGAGAACTCACGGGATTAAGACCGATGGTAAAGAAAGGCCAGGACCAATGGAAGGGCAAGGCTTCGCTGTTTAGAATCTTGTGTTTGCAAAACAACAAATATCAAAAAATAAAACTGTCATTTTTTTCAAATCATTTAATTTCTTTGACAAGAAATCTCAATCAACTCATGATCCAGGCTTCCCTTCCCCTCTTCCCCACCGCAGGATGGTGCCTAAATTCTGGGGGGCTAATGCAGGATGAGGGGATTGTTGCAAGGTCTAGAAGAGGTTCTCTGAACCTCATTCATTACCTGCCCATGCTGGCGTCAGGACATGCCCCCAACTAGTCTCCTGTCCTCAGTCTGTACCTGTCCTCAGTCTATACCTGTCCTCAGTCTATACCTGTCCTCAGTCTATACCACTCAATGCAGCATTGGCCCTTGTTCCCGATTCCAGGGCCTGTTTGGGTCCTGCTTTCCTCATTTTCTCTGACTTCTCAGAAGTGGGAGATCTCGTTCCTATATTGCCCTGAGGCCAGGACCATCTGCCTCTGACATCTGCCTCTGATATCTGACTCTTCCTTTGGTGCAGGCGGATGGCACCATCAGTGTCATGCCATGCTGGGGCTGGGTGGGCTGTGAGTGAAGCTGCCTTAGGACCACCTACCTACTGGACATCCCAGCAGCCATCTCTGTTCTGAAGCCTAATACCTCTCGAATCTTTACCTGAGATGCGAACACTAGACTACAGGCTTTTTCTCCATTCTTGGCTTCTCCAAACCTCACTGAGGTTTATGAAACCCTTCTCCTAACCCAGCTGCAAGGCTCGGCCTCTGAGTGAATCTTCCTCTTCTTCTCTTCCTGTTTTCCCCTCAGCTCAGGACTCCAGAACTGGGACGCTGGTCACCGCTCTTTTGCTGCCTGAGGTCTTAGGGACATAAAAGGCAACACTCTGGCTACTTGGTTGTGTGCTCTGTTGTGCTATCCTGTCCAGACGCCATGAGCACTGCTCCATGGGGCAGGTGCCTGCACAGGATATCTTACTAGAAAAGGCAGAGAAGTCTGAACTCAGAGGTCAAAGAGAAACCTTCCACAGCAGCTCTGACTGACCCTGGTAAGGAAACAAAATGGTCCCAAGCAAATGCCCCACCAAAGCTCTGCTGGCCCAAGCCTCATTTTCTTTGTTGTACAAAATGGGACATTCCAGAAAGGGTCCAGCTGAAGAATGGCCCAAAATCAGGTTAGGAGAGGATGCAGGCAAGTAGGTGCCATTCAGGAGTTCTGACCATGAGACTGAAGCCAAACTGAAAGCTCTGGCAGGCCCAGAGTCCCACCTGAAGGCCAGAGTGGGCTCCAGAATCCCACCAAGTCAGGCATGCAGGGAGGGGAGGGAGGTCAGCTGTAGGCAGGTTCTAAAAGCAAAGCAATTTAGGCCAGAATTTAAGCCAAAAAAAGTTTTTAAAAAATAGATGCAGTACAGAGTTCTGAGCCTGAGGCTGGGAAGAATGAGTTTTAGATTAGCTGGTGGATGCTGACCCGTGGGTGGGCTCTTCCTTTGTTCTGCTCTGGTTGGACATGACCTTCCCAGAGTAGGCAGAAAGAGTTGCAGGCCTGCGGTCAGGCAGCTATAGTTCAAATCCCAGCTCTGCCTCTGACCTAAATAAACAAGTTGTTTAATCACTTGCTGTGTTTCTGTTTCATTATTTCTAAAATACACACACACACACACACACACACACACACACACACACACACACACACACGCCCTATATAAACAGAATCAGTCACTCGCTCAACCGGTGCTCTGTCTTCAGAGACTCAGGAGATTGGTAGTCATTAGGTGAAATAAAAACAGCCTCCTCTGGGCATCTCCCAATGAGGCACCAGTTTGATTCCCCAGCTGAAAAGGCCCCTTTGACTCTCTTCCTCCTTCCTGGCATCATCTCAACCCCGTAAAGAAAAATAAACTCTATTTTACTCCATGACAGTCACAAGCCCACCTGGAAATGAAGTAGTAAGGATAGATTGTATTTAGTGAGCTTTCCTAATTAACTGGGTGTTTGCAAATTCCACCTGTGCTCGTGATCAGTCCTGGGCCTGCACTAGTCATCATAAAACATAATGGCCTGCAATCTAAATGCCTAACAAACACCCAATGGAGGCCCCTGGGGGGAAATAGCATGTGATCATTAACCTATCTTAGATATGCAGGACGTCCTTTATTTACTTTCTTCCCTGGCCCGTGAGACCCAGCACTAAGAAGCAGCATTGAGCAATAAACAGAGAACACTGAGTGGGAAAGAAGGAAGCAGGAGAGCCGAGGAACAGGCCATCTCTGCAACAGTCAGCTCCCACATCGCCTGTTTGTGGATGGATGGTTTGAACTGGATCAATGGTTCCAAAAGCTAATCATCAGAACCATGACAACAACCAAGATTCCTGAGTTTTCTATCCACCTCAGACCCAATGAATCAGAATTTTCAGGGCTGGCACCCGGAAATCTGTAATTTTCAAAACTTTTCAGGAGATTCTTAAGACCTGTCAGGTCTGAGAGAACCACTGGACTCTATAGTAAAACCCAGGCCACTTCAGCTTCAATAATCACCTTGCATCGCATTTACATTTTAGTTCTTGCCCACTATGAAAGACCTTGTTGCAGTGAGTAGTGTCCTTCACTATTTGTAGCAACCAGCTCATGCTAGAAGTCTGAATGGTCTGTCTTGGAGGAACCAGCTGATGTCACATTGAAGATGTGCAAGGTGCTTCATAGACACCTGGGGGTTTATTTAGAACTAAAATGTTCTCAAGAGGGATTCTGTTGGCATAGTGAACTGGCCAACTTCACCTTTTAGAAAATTGTTCCAAGCACTGTAGCATATAGCACACCTGGCTTCTATTTGCTAGGCACTTAGAACACCTTCAGATTTACTGTGGCGATCAAACACACTTCTCAGGTGAGGAAACCAATGCCTCATGTCGGGGATGGGTAGAAGACTGGGAATAACTCCCACCTTACAGGAATACACTGACAAACCCATAAACAAATGCATGTAGGACACTTATTAGCATAATGCCAGACACTAAAGTGTTCAATAAATGTTAACTATTAATATTATGACTAAGCCGGAAACAATACATTTTCAAATAGATGAAAATGTCTCTATAAATCTAACACAGAAGTTGTAAAGCAATCAAACATTGACTTTTGCTCAGTCTTTCAGTCTTTCTTGGACCATACTGGTCCATGAATACAAGAATCCTTTTTCCCTCATCCCACCCCCCTCATCTTTATGTTATACCACAATCTAATATAAAAGATATACACACACACACATATATGTGCATATATATATAGTAAATACACTGCCTAGTCAACCATGTTAGTGATAATGGGCAGAAATGAAATTTTCAGGAAGCTACCTCAGCACTTATTAATTCCATAGTATAATCTAGCTCCCTCCCATTTCCTTCACCCTCCTTTATAATGATTGCCCTTCACCTCACCCACCACATCTGCATGCACATATTTGGAGTTATTTCTCTCCAGTCTTCTTGACACAAGGCTGACACGTTCTGTCCTCTTACCGTTTCCTCAAGGGTCTTATTTTTAAAACATTTTTGTTACTCTCCACTGAGCTTCCCTAGGTAGCTCACAATGAGGAAATTTGTTTCCACTCGCATCACCTGTGGAAAAGAATTCGGGGTGGGGCGGGGGATGTCAGGCCAAGACTGAATGCTCTGGTGGCTCTTCACAGCTTCAGGGGTTTTTCTCTTTAACAGATGGCTGTGGCTGCTCTTTTACAATTTGGCCCCCCAAATCAAGAGGATAAAATTCAATACGTAGTAAAACACTGTTAGAGAGAATCACTGCATTTCTTTGCATTAGACCAGATACTTAATAGATGAGGGGAGGGCAAGGGAAAATTTAAGAACTTTATAGGAGGATTCCACTGCATTCATTCTAATCTTTTCCCCACATTTGCATCAGTAAAGAATTGGCTCTCACATGGAAAATGAAAATGAAAATAGCAAGAATTACTTGCTCAGAGCAAAAGGCACGTTTAATAACCAAAATCAAGTAGGTACCGCAATAAAGTTAATACAAATATCTCTGGACTGAGGGTAAGGAGACTTTAATACTGTGTTTAATATCCTAAAATGGCTTTATATTAGCTATGCGGCTTTGGGTCAATTACCTATTCTTCCCCTATATCCGTTACTTTATCTGTAAAAAAAGAGGTAATAGGAATAGCCTGCTGTGTAGGATTGTTTTAAGGACCAAATAAAGCAATGGATACAAGGCAACACTGGCACTTAGTAGGTATCAATAAATGGGTACTGTTATTATTGTTGTCAAAAGCATTTTCTAGCACTGGGAAAGTGCATATCACAATATGAGGTATATAGTAGGTGCTTATGTAAATTCCTCAACTATGAAATCTCCATCTTGAGCCTTCACATGCTTCATTCAGCTTCTTTACTTACAAGTGTAAAAGCAAATAAGTAACAAAGTAAAAATTTCCTAAAAATAAGGAGTTTGAGCGAGGCAGTCATGATACCCGCTTTACTGTGTTTGGAGAACATATACTAATCTCTCGTGTTCTCATTTTGTCATCTTGAAGTTCAACGAGCAGATACTAGGAAAATACACTCAGCAACAGAAACAGGACGTCTCTTGCTTCCCATAGAATCCATTTTTGAGATGAGACTTTATAGAGCTCTGTTTATAGTGAAGTCCCTGCGGAAACTTATCATAGGGTGATCTCATCTTTATCTTGTTGCCACAGACAGCTCCTACCATGCCATTTTCTGAGACTCCAGAGTATAATCTATGCATTTCCTGTCTATGAAGAAATTCAGCTCTTTCTTTCCTCCAATTGCTCACTAACTAAATTGATTATTCTACTAAGTCAGGCAACACCTCATTTCTTGACTGGGACCTGCTCTCCTATCACGTGTCTTGAAAGTATGGAAAAAGTCATTAGACATTTATATTGGAAACCACACTATCTCATTCCATACTGCATTCTAAACACTCACTGGCAAGGTTAAGCAGAAAGTAATGAGAAATGTAAGACTTGGGAGAAAAGCCTTTCCAAACACCTGAATCATTAGGATAGTCTGTTTATAGCCCCTTCTTTTGTCCGTCACTAAAAATAAGCTTTTGATTTTTTTGTCATATTATGAAAACAGTACATGCTCTTAGTAGAAAAAGAAATGCAGATAAGCAAAGAGAAGGGAAAAAAACAACCTTACATAAATAGATAAGCAAGGTTAATCTTAGTGTGAGTCATTATTTATGATTGCTGTATTTATCAAAACTAAAGGAGATGACAAAAAGGACTATCAGAAAATGGCCATTTTCCTACTGGGGTAAGAGGGCAGGAGAGAAATGAACAATAAGGGCCTTCATCCAGAACAATTGGAAGTAGAGGACGGTGCTACCAAATGCTGCTTTGTCAGCTTCCCTCTATGATATATGTCTAAAGTCTCCTGCACCTAGCAGGCTTGCAGGGATTGAGGGAGTTGAGGAAAGAAAGTGGCCTTGGTTCCACCAGTTCTCCTCTAAAACATGATGGTGGTAACAGCAGCACAACCAGTTACAGCATCTGTCCCTGAGTTTGAAGGTGACTAGCAGGGAGACACTGGCCCAGAGCAACACGTAGTTACCAGCAGCCAGAGGAGGAGAGAGCAGCTGTGTGAACCGTGTTTGGTGGAGGAAAAGATGTGAGACAACTTCCCTGAGGGGGAAAGGAGGTGAAGGTAAAGGTAGGCAATGCAGACACTGTGGCCCAAGCAAAGGGGGTGCAAAGCAGGCACAGGCAGGGGAGAGCAAGGGGATGGCAGCCTGGCAAAACACTAAAAAGAAGTCACATTTTGAGAAGCAAAAGAGAGACTACATTCTTCTATTACCTGAAGAAGACCTTAGCTACAGAATATGGCCCAACCAGGTGGCCAGTGCTGGTCCCACATACATCTTTGAAGTACAATTCAAATGCTTCCTGTAAAGTATGAGGGAACATACTATAGTCCTATTCAAGGTTATTTCCGGAGGCGGCCACATCAGTCCCTTGTGTACAGATGCTGCTCCACTCTTAGAGGACCCCTCTCCTCAAATTTAGGTGGCCTTGTATCTTGCCTTTACTGATAATAGAATAGTGGAGGTGATGTGTGCCAGAGGGGAATGCCGATGGCCTCTAGACAAAATCTCAGGAAGACACTTGTGGTCAATCAGAATTTGAACTCCCGATTAGCAGCGGTGTGAGAGAGTACACACCATGGGAAGGTGTGGAGTGTCTCAGCAGAAGGATGTTTGTTGGAAAGGACTTACAGAGGCTGACTTTGTGGTGGGTGATTTGGAGCAGTTCAAGGAAGTGGCATTTTTCTATGGCTTGGATGCTGTTGGAATGGGTGGTATTTCTATGAGTGAGTACCTTAATTTTGACCTAGATGCTATAAAGAATGGAATAAAGCTTACATTATAATTAGTAAAGAAGCGGTAGTTATTTGTATCAGCCACGATGTTCTTGTTTTTGTCTGCATTTGAACATAATCGTGAAGTAAGCTTTTATTTCTTTATTTTTTTTGTTTTGCTCCATCCTGGTCATAGAATGACCTTATCTGATGTTAATCTTAAGTAAAAAAAAAAAAAATTATATTTAATAGGAAAAACTGTGAGTATGGGACAGCTCTTAGCAACAAGATTTATCTGAGAGTGACCAGCCAGCTCCCAAACGTCAAGAACTATTTTTCTCTTTCATAGGAACATAAACTTCTTTTTCATTAAATTTACTGGAGTGACATTGGTTAATAAAAATTATATAGGTTTCAAGTGTACAATTCAATAATACGTCATATGTACATTATATTGTGTGTTCACCACCCAAAGTCAAATCTCCTTCTGTTACCATATATTTGACCCCCTTTACCCTTATGTACCTCCCCTCCCCCCTTTCCTTCTGGTACCCCCCACACTGTAGTTTGTGCCCATGAGTCTCTCTGTGTTTGTCTAATTGGAAAGCCACATGCAAAAGAATAAAACTAGACTGCTATCTGTCACTATGTACTAAAATTAACTCAAAATGGATCAAAGACCTATATAAGACCTGAAACAATAAATTGAAAAGAAGAAAACATAGGTACTAAACTCATGAGCCTTGGATTTAGCGAGAGTTTTGTGAATTTGAGCTCAAAGGCAAGGGAACTAAAAGCAAAAATAAATTGATGGAGAAGAAAAAATAAATAAAAATAAAATAAGTGAATGGAATGCTATCAAGCTAAAAAGCTTCTGCACAGCAAAAGAAACCATTAACAAAACAAAGAGAGAGAAACTTTTGCTTGGGATAAGCCAGCCACTATGTAAGAAGTGCAATTACACCATGCAATAAGGAAACTCATATATGTTTATGATATGGAGAGACCAGGCTGAAAAAAAATGTGAAATCCAGCTGAAAACAAGAACTGTGGCAGCAATCATATAGCTGTAGTCAAGCCACCCCATTCTGAGGGACCTCCACTGATCTTGGAGCAGAGATAAGCTGTCTCTGCTGTGACCTAATAAAATTCCTGGTCCACAGAATCCTGAGAAATAAAATGGCTATTGTTTTTAGTCACTATGCTTGGGGATGATTTCTTAAACAGCAGATAACTAAAACAAGTAGCAAGCAAGTGGTAAGTCTTTACCCAATTGAGACTAAAGAGCTGGATACTGAGAAAATCATCATTTAAAAATGTCTAAAGATTCATCACAGGTTGGTACAAATAATAATTCCCTCATCTTTATCCTACAGGAGTAAATTTTAGTAAATTGTATCTCTTGAAGAGTATAATTATTATTAATAATCTAACTTTATACCTGTGAATATATATATAGCACACTATTGTGAGAAAACCAAGCAAAAAGAAGGCATCTATCGACCTGTGGAAAATCAGCCAAGCGCATCGCAACCTGTGGAGACGCAAGTATATCCAGTCACTGTGGGTTTTCTAACTCAGCATAGATTAGTCTAGAAGACTGTTCTGAAAACTAGGGGGAGCATGCAAGAGATTGGAGCCAATATTTAGGCCCATCCTAAGCAGGCTTGTCATGACAGGGACAATGCGAGAGATGAGCCTGCCCCGAGCCTGACATATAGAGCTAATCCAGAAGTACCAGTGTCAGGTGGGCTTGACCTTCTCAGCCTTGACTCAGCCACCCGGGGCACACCCATCACATCAGGACAACCACCCCATTTCACTTGAGCCAGTTCCAGGGCCTCCTGAGAGACTGTGTTCTCAATGCTTGTCATTTCTCAATACTTGTCATTTTCATGGCAGCCAGCAGATAGCTATGGGGTTTCTAGTCAACCATCAGCTCACGTGTCAGCTTGATTCTGGTGATAGCTGACTTCTAATTATAGCAGAAATAGAGGAAAGCACAGGCATATTTTCCCATCTCAGCTTGTGTTTGCAGCAGGGGTAGCTTGGGTGGGGTTGGTTATCTTTTGCCTGTTGGATAAAGTTGTACCTGTAGCAAAAAGATGAAATAGGACAACTTTCAAGCACTTTTTTGCTGCACTTCTCTCTGACTTTCTATCACTATCCCCTTCATAAGCTGTTCAAGGGTTTGCAATGCTTAATGTAGCATAATTAAGCCACAAATGGGAACCACGCGTGTAATTAAAAATTTTACAGTAGCCACATTAAAGTATAAAGAAACAGATAAAATTAGTTTTAATAATAGTTTTATTTAACTTACTATATCCAAAATTTTATCATTACAACATGTAATCAATATGAAAAAAATTAATGAGATATTTTACTTTGGAGGAGGTTGTGCTATAAAAACCCAGTGTGTGATTTATACCTACAGCACATCTCAATGCAAACTAGCCACATTTCAAATGTTCAGTAGCTTTGTGTGGCTCTGGCTAGCATTTGGACAGCATGTCTCTGTTTAATTGAAACTTATCTATCTAGCATTCCATTCTCATGATAATTAGCTGGTAACTTTGCCTGATAAATCAATCCAACTATGAGAAGATGTGCCTTCAATGCAATAAGTGGGCATTGACAGAGGTATAGAATGCTTTGATAAACACTTCGAGATTTACGGCACCCCACCAAACAGTCAACCTCTGTCATACCTCACATCACACAAGGAGGCTCCTAGAACTACAAATGATATCATTATGAAGGAAAAAATAAGAAGCCTAAAGAAATTTATTACACAGCCCAGAACTGACCCTGATTTAGTTTCCCGTTAAGGTAATTTCTTTTTCTAGAAGAATTTGTGGAATAGCAAGTAAATACATCCCTGAGGAATCCCTAAGCCTGAACAATGATGTACATTCTTACTTTTCTAATGACCTACCCTATCAGGAAACAAATGTCCTCAGGAAATTCTCCTGAGCAAAACGGCAACATCTGTAAAAAGCATAAACTGAAAAAGGACAAACCAAAAGGTGTAGGAGACACCATATGGTTGGGAAAAGACCACAAGGACATGCATTGAGAAGCACAGCACTGCCGTGCACTAACCTTAAGCTCCGAGAAGGCTGCTTTGCTGAAGTCAAGATGATCTTGAGGTAGTTGCCCATCAATTAAATATAGCAAATGGTTGCTTCTAAAACTGCCTTAAAATTCCTGTGAGGATTATTTTTAGCAAATCTCTTTCCTCCCGTAGCTATGATGAAGATGAATTCCATGACTTGCTCATGTGGGAGCTGATATTTCTGAGTGGTTAGGTGCAGAGACAAGAGGTCAGAGCTCCTGACTTGGAAGCTGCCACCGCCACTAAATATCTGTAAACATTGGGAAATTTCCTAAATTGCCCAGTACCTCAGTTTCCCTATATGTAAATTGGAGATTAAAAAAAGGACGCATATATGCCACATCACCCATCATCAGAAAAATGCAAATTAAAACCACAACGAGATATCACTTCATGTATATCACTGGCTATAGCAAGAAATAACAAGGATGTGGAGAAAAGGGAAGCCTAGTGCACTGGTGCAGCCACTACAGAAAACAGTATGGAGGTTTCCTGAAAATTAAAAATACAGCTGCCGCATGATCCAGCAATCCCACTCTGTGTATGTATCCGAAGGAAACGAAGTCAGTATCTTGAAGAGATACTTGCACCCCCATGTTCACTGCAGTATTATTCACAACCTAAGTGTCCAGAAATAAAACACACACACACACACACACACACACACACACACACAATGGAATATTGTTCAGCACAAAAAGAAGGAAATCCTGACATTTGTGACAACTTGGATGAAGTTGGAGGGCATTACACTAAGTGAAATAAGGTAGATGCAGAAAGACAAATACTGCATGGTATCACTTGTATGTGGACTCAAACTCACAAAAACAGAGCAGATTGGAGGCTGCCAAGGTCCCGGGGGGTGAGGGAAATGTTGGTCTAAGGATGCAGACTTTCAGCTGTAAGATGAGTACGTTTTGAAGATGAATGCACAGCCTGGTGACGATGGTTAACAACTCTGCACTTGACAGTCAGTAAGAGAGCAGATCTTAAGTATTCCCAACACACACACACACACACACACACACACACACACACACACACACACAGTGGTAATTATGTAAGGTGTGGCTGTGTTAAATAACCTTATAACCTTATTGTGACCTTATCATGGTAATCACTTCACCATGTATATGTATATCAAATCATGACATCGTGCACCTTAAACTGACATAATGTTCTAAGTCAGTTATATCTTGATAAGGCTGGGGAGGGCGGAATACCTATAAATAAGTACCTAAGGATATTAAATGACTGATCACATGCAAAAGACTTAGAAGAGTGCTGGGCACATTGTGAGCGTGCAGTAAGAGTGTGTTTATTGTTATACACTGAGCATTTGCTGATCTTTGACTTGCAAAGGTCAAGGGCTCTGCACATCAGCGACCTGGGTTCAAATCCCTCTGCTCCTATTACCTGTGAGTCTTGGGCAACCTCCTTTACCTCTTCCAACTCCAGTTTCTTCATGTGCAAATGACAACGATAATAGCACTTGCCTCTAAGGGGATTTGCACTCAGAATAGGGCCAGACTAAAAATAAATATGCATCGAAGGTTTATGATTGTTGTCATTATTTTTGTTATTACAACATGGCTGCCATGTCCAGGGGATACAAAAGTAAATAAGAAACTTCAAGCATAACCCTTGTCAGAGTTACGAAGAAACTGCAAATGTAAAACCTTTGATTTAATGAGGTTTTACAATGTCCAGTCATCTTTGAAGAGAAAAGAGAAAAAAAGAAATTATGTCAGTTGCTATCTCCTGTATCGTGAGTCATTAGCTTGGTTTACAGCAGTTATTTTTACTCTTTGCTTTAGGCCTCTCATTTGCTTAAAACTGATGGCTTGAAAAGGAAAATTCATCTGGATTTCCTCACCACACTGACAGGCCACTGCCACTGTTATTACAATGATTTATCACAATTCTTTCTTCCTTGTTTTTGACAGGTGAGGGAAAGGGTTTGCTGTCTTATGTCTTAACTTTGATAGACACATTTCCCCCCCAAAAAAAGCAGCTTACATTTTTGGATCTCATATCATAAAATCTATATTCTCTGTTCCAGATAAGCCAAAACTTCCCAAATATGTGCCAGATAGAGCACAGACTCCCATTTATCTAAGTAATTGTCAGATACATTTCACAGACAAAAATTCAGTTTGTCAGATAGTTACCAAGTAGTAATTGCTAACGCATATTAGCACATTTCTTCAGTACCATTGTATTTCTTATAGAGATTTGGGGAACACAACCCCCAGTTTCTGAGAACATCTACTTTCAACACAGCACACTTCGTAATGGCCCTCCCTGAGAAAGTGACTCTTATGAATAGAGATTGATGCTCTTGGAAGTCATTAATATACATTGTTTGTATTATTTGTATGTGTTGACAGACACACACACACACACACACATTCATGTAAGATGGCAAAAATAATTATTAAAAAAGGAGTTTGGAAATATTAGGTGTAAGTAGGGGTTTTGAGGTAATATCTGTATTCGTTTCCTAGGGCTTCCCAAATGAACTATCACAAACACTCATGGGTTCCAGAGATTAAAATGTATCTATACCTTGGGATAGAGGGAACCATTCAATCTACTACAATATCCAAAGTACAAAAGTATCTGTAATTTTAATGAAAAAGTAAGTAAAAGAGTGGTCAAGAAAGAGCCAGTGAACACTGAAGGGCAAAAGGCCCATCACCCGATCAAGGATGTAACTCCAGCACAAACGGCCTCAACTTACAGATATTGCTTCATTTTCAGATTACGACCAAATAAAAAGGCTTTTGAAATTGAGCCTGCCTCTGCAGATTGGGGCACATTGTGGATTATTTCTACACAGACTTCTTGAGAAACACACCTGACTGCCTACCTACCTGTCACTGAAGAGAGAGACCAACAAAGCTGCTTAGACACATCTCAGCATCCACAGCATCTGCAGTTCTTCCAGAATAATGTAAGAACCAGATTTTAAAAGCGTGCCTATAACTTCTCTCTTTTCTTCAAAGCCTTGTTTCTTTTCTCTGTTGGTTTCTGCACAAATTAGGAAAGGAAAAGAAATCGAGAATCCTCTAAGAAAGCCATACAAGTTTTCATTTATTTGTGGCTCCTAGGAAGTCATGGAAGAAAATATATTTGTCTGTTCCAGAAAGGAAAAAAAAAATGCTTAGGAATTAAATTTGTGGATTTTGGAGAATCTACAATAAACCGAAAGGTAGGTGTTACTTTCCCCATCATGCAGATGAAGACCTGAGACTTAGAAGGTTAACGGACTTCCCCAGGGCACAGGGAAGCTGGGTGCTGGGAAGCAAACCCAGCTCATGTAGTCCAAACCCTTTTCTTTCGGAACGAATCCCACAAGTGTTTTTGAACTCCCTTTCCAGATGTGTGAAGATTTTAAATCAGCTCTGGGAGATGAGGAGGAAGAAAAGAAAGTGGAGTGAAGAATCATTCTCTGAGGCATCTGAAACAGAGGAAAGGACTCTTCGTGCAAGGAAGAGTGAAGAAGCTGGCTGAAGAACACTGAGCAGTTTACAAAAATGATGTCTTCACTCTCATGGGAATTATTCTCCAGGCTTATTAGAAAAAGCTAGAGCAAGGAGCCCAGAAGACATCACATGACCTGGGGACCACATGCTTTTAATTCCTGGCCTCAACCAAAGAGCAATGCTGCTACTCTTACGAGGGGTGTTGGCCTTTTGCTTCATGCTACTCATTCACTCAGAGGGAGGCTGGTGTGCCCAGGGGCCAGGTCAAGACACTACTAAGCACAAATGGTGTTGACCCTGATCCCCAGTCGGCTGGTGTCCATGGACAAAATTGCTTCACTCTTTGCAGATGTCTATCTCCCAAATCCTCCTCTCTCAGCAGCTGAACACAGGCCAACCAGCCAAGAGTCACTTATGAACAAAAGGACTCTGTGCAGAAGCCTATACTTCAGGGCCCCCAAACTCCCCTACCTCCCTTTTCCACTTACAAGGACCTTTGAGGTTATACTGAGCCCATCTGAATAATCCAATATAATCTCCCATCTCAGGGACAAATGATAGCAACCTTAATTCCATCTATTAGCAACCTTAATTCTCCTTCACTATGTAACCTAACACATTCACAGGTACCAGGGAGTAGACTACGGACATCTTGGAGGCGGGCCATTTTTGTGCCACCGGTCACTAAGTATTTTCTTACCCCCTTAACTCCTCTCTCTGCCTTAAATTGACCCCAAAGGAGCCAGGAGCAGCCTGGCAAGTGCAGGTGAAGAAGAAGTGCTGAGCTAGGACAGAGAAAAGAAGTCAACTTCCCACCCATGCCCAACACACACTTGCCCTTCTCTCTCCAGGGACCAGCCAGAAGTAGGCCCAAGCCAGAGGGTGAGGAAGCTTTTATTTAAATAAAGGTGAGTTTTTACTACTATACTTAATAATCAAAATAATTGAAGTTGTGTCTGTGACTGAAAGTAATGGGAGGCCTTTTTATTATCACAAAAAGACATGAGAGTTTCCCTGGGTTTCACCCAAAAAGAAGAAACTAGCCCCGTAGGATGGATATAAATGGTTGGTGAAAGAAAAGAAAAAGTTATTTTCATGTTAGTTCAATGTATTAGTTATTATTATTCTTATAATTATTATCACTGTTACCATCTTCATTAGACTTTGGGTGACAGGAGGGCAGAAACTCCACATGGTGCATCCGTGTATGTGTAGCACCATGGTGTCTGAAATACCACGAGTAATAGATTACATTAATATTCAGTGAGTGTATGCCTCCACATCCCCTAATAATTGGGGGCTGAGTACAATTCCTAATAGAAGCTCCCAACCAGATCTGCCATCTCCCAGCCTGGAAAACCCATCTGCCAAAACGCAAACCCTGTATTTATTCCCTTCTCAATTGTAGTCCTTGTTTTGATCCTGAACTCCAGATTTGTATAATTATACCTTCTAACATATGGCACACACACAGCTCCCTGAGAAGAAGGCACCATCAAAATGTATCAGGCAAAGGGTTTTCATCTCTGATTTTAAATGGCTTAACCACCAGAATTAGAGTCATTTTTCTATCATGGAGGAAGAGGAGGGTGTTCAGGAATTCAAGAACAATCAGGGCGGGGATATCCAGACACTGTCAGCTTCTATCTCTACACTGGAACTGGAAGGTGGAACCAAGGTGGTGTGGGATCCGGAAGGAGGGAGGTGAACATGTCACCTGCTCAGGGCTGACTTGATTTTTCACAGAAGAGGGAGGGTAGGGCACAGGAAAGGGAGAGAGCCAAATACAGAGAAAGGGAAAGGTGCCTCCTGAAGAAAGTGATAAAGCCACCTTCTTAGAGTGAATGGGGTAAAAAAATCAGCATGTGATAATATCAGCAGTCCCACCCAAACTGATCACCTAGCCGCAGGGTCTGAGAAACTTTCCAAAGCAATTGAGGAGATGGAGTTTCCTGATGGTTACTACAGAAAGCCGTAATCCAGGCAATTTCAGCAAGAAGAATGATGCTAACTAGATAGTCTGCGTATCTAGAAAGGAGAGTCAAGGGCACTATTCTGTGGAGGTGTAGCCAGCACAGACCAGGTCAGAGAGACAGTGCCCAGCGGACAAGAAAGGTGGACTCTCTCTAGATCTTCCAGCAGTCTGGACGGATGGTCCATCAAAATCATGTCTCATTCTCACCACATAGTCTTCTTCTTATCAGTTTACCTTCATGGATTTGAGGGAAAAGTTTGAAAAAAATCTAGGAATTGACAATTAATAATCTCCTCTGTAATTTAATAGACTTGTGTTTTGGGTTATACAGCTGGTCTTAGAATAGCCTGAGTCTTTCTCTAAGAATTTCTCTGGGCTTTCACAGATCCTCAGCAGAGGATAACTGATGGAATCACAGAGATCCACTATTTTCCAAAACTTTTTAGCTGAAGAAAACTTGCTGATATGGAAGCCTATTTGTAAGCATAAAAAAATAGATCTGCTCTGTTTACAGGGGCGAGAGGGGAGCCGGTAACCACTTCCTGGCCTTCCCAAGTCACCCCCAACGCCAGGAAACCTCTCATACCACAGTCTGAAAACCACTTATCTCATCAAACTCTCATTTTACAAATGAGAAAACTGATACAGAATCTGATGTCAGAAAACAGTTTATACAATTGTTTCATGTGGTTCTCCCAAACTGCAGACAATAAATAATATGACATTCATATTTTCCATTCCCAGCCTTGGTAGGCATAACTAATCAATCCCAGATGGGGTCTCAGAATCTTTCTCAATATAGATGTCTAGTAAACTGCTAGCAATTGAGTTGACAGGTCAGATTAACTTATTTACCATTTCCATTCCAAATATTAATTTTTTCCAAAAGGTTAACATTTTATTTTATATCTTTTTGTTATATTATCAACTTAAGTCATTAATATATAAACATATATAAAAGGTTTTAATATAATACATAAGCTGACAGAAATCCCTATTTTACATCATCTCTCCATTTAAATAATGGCCTTAAATTATACATTTGGGGAATTTGCCTTCCAAGTTTAGTGGTATTAAGTAAACAGTAACTGATTACATTTCCTTTCCCAGATTCAAATATGAAAATAAAGATGTTAGAGTTATTTCTTGTGGATGATGGGCAATGCCAGTTTAAAATAGAAAGATGGGAGGACAGCCTTGTTTTAAATTGTCTTGGGTTTGATTGATTCAAGCTTGAAGTGAGTGAAAAAGCATGGCAAAACATTCCAAATTCTGATCGTGTCTTAATCATTCTTATTTTTGAAACATTCAGCTCTTCCTTATTAAGATTTGCCTTTGTGGGGAAAGACGTGAATGCCCTTTATCTATCAGCAGAGGTGATTTGCACATATCAGCTGTGGACAAGACACAGGCAAGCTTGAAGGCACAGCATACATCCTGACTGCCAGATCTAAGAACAAGTCTCTCTCCTTAGATTCTTGTGATGGGGTTTAGGATGTGCTACCCCAAAATTAGTATCTTGGTATATTAAAGAAGCAGAAAGTTCACTCAGATCTCCCCCACTCTTCCCCCATGTCCTTCTTTTCTGAAACGGGTCATAATACTCCCCTGGGAAAGGTACCCATCTTGTACAATGAGGAAGGAAGACATTCTTATCTCCAGAGACAGGGAACCGGGGGGGCCAAGGACACTGAACAAACAAACCCTGTTCATCTAAGCCTTACCTTCCTGGTGACTTCTTCACCATTTACTACCCCTCGCCCAAACCCCTTTGTCTTGTTCATATCTTCACGAATTTGTTTCTTTGCTTAAAAGGTGTAAAAGCTTGCAGCTCTGGTCATTTCTGCAAATCTTTGTTCTCTTGTGCAGGCTTCTATGTATATGTAAAAATTCAATAAAATGTATATACTTTTCTCCTGTTAATCTGTGTTTTGTCAGTTCAATTTTTAAATTAAACTTGACCCCTAAGAGGGTCAAGAAAATCTTTTCCTCTCCTACACCTGCCTCGATGAATAAAATAGGTGAGTCTTCCGTCTTGGAGAAACTTGGGAGAAAGTCATCACTCTTCTCAGCACCCTCTGACTCATCCCCTCACTAAGGTGGAACCACTCACATCTACTTGAACAGGTTAGGACAGAGCACTTACCCACCTGGTCAAGTCTTTACCAGTCACTCTCTGTGTCTCCTACTCTCTGGCCTGCTCGCTCCTTAACTGTATGCTAGTTCTCCTCCTCTGTGCAGTCAGCCACTAAGAGAGGCTCTTCCTGTGTCTGGGTTGGTGACTTCAGTGGGAGGTGGAAGGGAGCATTTGGGCCTCAGGTTCAATTCACAATACCCAGTTCAGTTTAATCAGCAGTCCAACTGACAGACTTTGTGGCTCTTGGCTGTAGAATTTGGAGAGGACAGTCACCACGAAGTCTCTTTGGGAACCCAATACTGTCTAAATACTGCGTGTGCGTGGCGTTTGTGAGTGCACTGTGTGTCAGCACATGTCTTTTTATTCGTCATGGTCTAGACCACTGAAAGACCTTCCAGACTAGTAAGGCAAACTTCGAATGGTGTTTATTATCAACTAGTCTTAATCAATCGGAGAAATTTCCATTCTCTCTAAGGAAGAGGCTCCTGGGTGTGGTCCTCCATCACCATCACCACCCACATGCTCCTCCAAATGCACTGGTTTGTGGAGCTGTACCAGCATCCCTTTATTCCAAGTCACAGGAGAACCAGGCAAGATTACCCATCCTCACTCTGTTACTGCCCTCACCATATATCAGTTGACTTCTTTCCAATAGTAGCTTAGATTCAGACTCTCGTATCTCTCATGAGACTAGATTATGAAAGTAAAACTTGCTCTCCAACCATGCTGCCTCCATGCTCTCACCCAGGTGTCCCTCTGTCTGTCATTACTTGGAGGGACCATGCAATGCCTTAGGCCCCTGCAGCTGACAGTTTGAGGATACAGATCTTTCCCTTCTCTGGAATTAAGGTTGAGGAAACCTTTCTTGTCACCTGTTTCAATTTCTAGCAGCAAATCAGGTTTGGGGGTTTAAACCATGGACCTTGAAAAGATTAATTTCTTGGGAGGCAGATATGAAGCTCCCTGTTTAGCTACTACATATATTGATATACATAATGGTAAGGAGTGCAAAGAGTTTCAAACCCTTGAGTTATCTCTGAAATCAGAATATATACCCTTCAGCCACTGTTTCAGAGTTAAACTACCTATTAGCTTATAATAAACTCTTCCAAAAACCTGCTTGTCAAGTACATTGACTTAGAGGCCTATGAAAAATATATAAATTTTTCTGGGATCTTGGAAAACTTTATGGAAAAATTTCCATTTCTATAAATATAAGTATCAAAAGAAATATATTTATATAATAATATAAATTTAAATAGTACTAGATGACTCAAAAATGTTTTTCTTCCCTCTCCACAACCAGTCATCCTACTCCTCATGCCCACTCATAAATGTGTAACTTTTTTGTGTAACTCATATCAGTTTACCTCCATAATACTCAATTATACACATATGATTTATTTTTTAATTTTCTAACTTTTAGCACTATATATTAACTCCCTAGAATGAAAAATGAGGAATTTTATTCATTTATATTGCCTTCCAAACTAGATCTATATTTCTGCCAGTCACATTTTTTTTAATTCTGTAGGTTTTATTCTTAAGTCTGAATCATACATTTTAAGTCATTGAACCATTAACTTTATATAATATCTTGAACCATTAACTTTAGACAGCATGTTAGAACGAGGAAATTAGTGCTTCTGCATTTGCCTTAATATTTCCTCATAGCCTTCCAACTCCTGCCTCCCCATCTGCCCCTTAGTCCAAAATGTCATTAACGTGACATGGTCAGTGTTGAGGTTTATGACATTTACATCAATGTCAAAATATAACTAAGGCCTTTATGCTTTATTTATGTTGATTCTCCATTAGAAGTCAATAACTGGCATTAACAATATATGATTATGTATATGTTACTCACCATAGACCATGAAGTCTGTAATTGGACCAGCAGAGGAAGTACTGTAATACTACTACACCACAAAATTGTTCTGCTTAATTATCAAAATCTTAAAGGAATAGAGATACAAGAGAAGCATGTTTCAATTATCAATATATAAAATAATTAAACAATACACTTTCACTATATTGCTAAGACCATCCAGTCTCTTCATTCCACTGTGGGTATAATTTTCTTCTTGCAGATATTTTTCAGGAATTTTTCTACTCCCTGTTCTAATGTGGACTAACTGACTTCCAGGCCGAATGGGTCTTCATCATCCTAGGATTTGCTACTTCTACCGGATTGTGTCCACTTTTTCTTCCATCTGTGTCATATATTTCCTTGGATTTTTTTTATCATTACTATTAAACTTCTGATTTTAAGATGATTGAAGATGCATATGCAGTTATAATAAATAATATAGAAAGATCTCAGGTACCTTTTACCAAGTTTATCACAATGGTAACATCTTGTAAAACTATAGTGAAACTTCACAACCACCATAATGACACTGATACAATTAAGATACAGAACCTTTCCATACATGGTGCCCTTTTACTGCCACACTCACTTCTCTCCCACCTTAATCCCTTAACCAATTATCTGTTCTTCATTTCTATAATTTTGCCATTTTAAGCACATTATACAAATAGAATCATATAGTATGTAATCTTTTGGGGCTGGCTTCTTTTCACTGGCATAACTCTCTAAAGATTTATGCAAGTTACTATGTAGATATAAACTATATAAATACATAATTTGTTCCTTTTTGATGTATCACTGGAATAAATCTCATGCGGTCATTCATTTTATAGACTGTTGAACTTATTGGCTAATATTTTTTCAGGATTTTTGCATGTATATTTATTATGGATATTGGTTCCTGGTTTTCTTTTTAGTACTGACTTTGTCCTATTTTGCTTTCAGTGTGAGACTAGCTTTATAAAATGAATTAGGAAGTGTTACAATTTCTTCTATTTCCTGAAAGAGATTGTGTGTGATTGATAATAATTTTTCTTCAAACATTTCGTTGAGTTCTCCAGTGAAATCATCTGGGCCTGAAGATTTCTTTTTTCAAGAAGTTCTTAAATTATAAATTCAATTTCCTTAATAGTTATAAGTCTATTCAGCTTATCTATCTAATATTAATTGGATTATAGTAATTTTTGTTTTTGAAGTGTTGGTCCATTTCATCTAAGTTCTCAAACTTACATGTGTAGAGTTGTTTGCAATAACACTTAAATGGTAATTTTGATGAATTGCTAGAGGCTGGATATTCTAGTCTGAGAATGAGAAACCTATAGGGACACAGTCATAAGGGTGTCCCTCACACTTTCTTAGGTTTGGCCTCTTGGAGCCCTTTCAAGTTCTCCTGGTGAAGAGTGAAGAAAGATCCCCCAGTGGATCTGACAGGACAAGGGGAGAGTTACCATTGTTAATAAGACAGGTTAGGAGAAAAGTCTCTACCAGCATCTTATCCCACTTGGGGGGAAGGATGTTCTCCCACTCTGTCCCACCTAAGGGGGTGGGGCGATAAGAAACACTTGCGAAAGTCACTACTTTGAGACACAAGCCTACTAAAAGACTGGAATTTAATCATAAAATTATAGAATCCTTCTGGCCCCACAAACCTGGCAACCAGATGCAAAGGGCTCCATTATAAAGAACTGATTACAGTTGAAAGAGCTACAAGACACAGACTCTCCCTGAGAAGGAGTACTTACTTAAAAGCCAACAGGGAGACAAGAACAAGGATACTGAAGATTTGAAGTCACTGGCACCTGTGGCTACAGCAAACATTAAACACAACCCAACTCCTTGACAAATTAGTATAAAGTATCACAGTAAAAGCCTGTTTATCTCAGTTTCTATTACTCAAAACCTTGAGCTTTCAACAACAACAAAAAATTACATGGCATGTTAACAGGAAAAGAAAACAATGTTAAGAGACAAAGCAAGGATCAGAAAAAGATTCAGACATGACATAGATGTTGGAATTTTCATACAGGAAATTTAAAATCATTATGACTAATACATTAAAGGCTCTCATGGAAAACATAGGCAGGCTACTTGCAAGTAAGGATGGATAATGCAGACAAGAGTGACTATACACATTTTTCATGTTCTCCCTACATGATTATTTTCATTTTCAAACCTACCCTGGAATTGATAGCAAAGCATATCATCATCCTGCTGGTATATCACTCAGCTGACATCAGATGCTTATTTCTGAATATATTTAATTCTGTTTTTCTTTTTTGAAAGTTCCTTGAAGAATAGATAATCTACTGCTGCTTGAGTTCTTTTATTTTGGTTTTAGAAAATTTAAAACTGTCCAGATGTCTTAATTACCCATCTTAACTATCCCGTAATATTCTCTAATTTGTGAAAATCAAATTATTTATTGTTTAAATTCTTCACCCAAAAGTCTAACAGTTTCTAAATAAAACTTCAATAATCTAAACATGATTTTTCTAAAAGTTATAGAAAATACTAATGCAAGGTATAGTGGACACCAACAGAATTGTTTGCCTAGCCTCTCTTATATGGTAACCTCCTCCCTGCCACTCCCACTGTGAAAGCAGCCATTGTACAACAAGGCCCTGCCCACTGGCCACAGTTGATTGGTCCAGGGGCAGATACGTGACACAGTAAAGGCCAATCAGAGCCAACTAGTCCTTCCAGGAAAGTATTAATTGGAAGAGAGTTCATGATTCTCTAGGTAGACCTAAGATGGAAAGCTATAGAATTGTTGGTGGCCTGGCAGAGAAAGAGACAGAGTGGGGGGAGGGAGGGAAAGGGGAAATACAGAGAAAAGAATAATGCCAATGGCAGCAAGAAGCAAGAACTGGACACAAAGAGAACCCCTGATGACATTTTAATACCTGATTATAGTCGTTTCTGAGCCTAGTTGCCCCCTTATCCTTCCCATTTCCTGGTTGTTCTGGTCTTCCAAAAAATACCCAGATTCCTGCCAATAAATTCCCCTTTTTTCTTAAGCACAGTGAGTTTGCTTTCTGTCACCTTTGATCAAGGAGGCCTAACTAGTACAAGAGATTAATGCATGTGTCCCATTTAAGATGAATCTCATGGCAGGCAGTTCACAGAGAGACTACATAGTTAAAAGCCTTTACTTTTAAGCTGGGATGCCCTGGAGCAATCCAGTGCAATTTCTCTACTTACCACTTAGGAATCTAAAGGCAATTTTTTATATCCTCTCCTCACTTTTTGTATATCCCTAGAGTCACTCAACCACATTTATCCTTTCAACTGTGTCCATTAAGGAAAATAGCAGATACTTTTAAAAAAAAAGGATATTTGGCCTCCTAATCCCCCTGATTAAAAATATCTTTTTTTCTTATGTAGGATATTTCCAGCATTTTCTTTTAAAGCATCAAGGCCTGACTTTGAAGTTCCTGACTCTATATAGAGGATCTTTGTTATGCGCTGAATTATACCTCCCCCTCCAAACTCATATGTTAAAGCTTTAGCCCTCAGTGTCCTCAAATTTGACTAAATTTGAATATAAGTTCTTTAAAAAGGCAATTAAGTTAAAATGAGGTCACTGAGGTGAGCCCTAATCTAATATGGCTGGTATCTTTATAAGAATTATAAGAATTCTGTGTCCCAGAAATTAGAACATAGAAATGTACAGAGGAAAGCTAATGTAAAAACACAGGGAGAAGGTAGCCATCTATAAGCTAAGGAAAAAAGCAACTCTGTTGACATCTTGATCTGACTTAACCCTTAAAATTGTGAGTAAATATATTTCTATTGTTTAAGCCACACAGTCTGTGGTGCTTTACTATGGCAGCCCTAGCAAACTAATGCCATCTATATTAGTCAGGGTTCTCCAAAGAAATCAAACCAATAGGAAGGATAGGTAGATAGATGGATAGATAGATGAATACATAGATAGATAATAAGGAATTGGTTTGTGTGTTTACAGAGGCTGACAGGTCTCACAATCTGCAGTTGGAGATAATGAGACTTGGCCTCCATGTAGTTCCAGGCCAAATGCCCACAGGTTCAAGACCCAGGAAGAGCTGACATTTCAGTTCAAGTCTGAAGGTGGGAAAAATGCCAGTGTTCCAGCTCAAAGGCAGTCAGGCAGGAGGACAGCCCTCTTTCTTGTGGAAGTATTACCTCTTTTGGTCTATTAGGCCTTCAAATGATTGGATGAGGCCCACTCATATCAGGTAGGGCAAACTGCTTTGCTCAGTCTACCCACTTAAATGTTAATCTCACCCAGAAATATCCTCACAGACACTCCCAGAATAATGTTTAACCAAATGTCTAGGCACCCCATGACTCAGTTGAGTTGACATATAAAATTAACCATCGCACCATGAAATCTATAACTTGGTCACCTAGTATCCCAAGTTATTGAAACCAAGTCCCACCTAAAGTCTGTAAGTATTTAAGGTGTCATTTAGGTAGTGGAGCCACCCGATACCACTATGATCCATAGGTTAAGCCACCAAATTTGACAAATTTCCAAGTGCAACTGTCCTTCCTGCCAGTAACTTTAATGTCTGATTCTGATTCTATCAGGACACATCAAAGCTAACAAACCTGTAGGGAGAGGGTTCTCATGACAGAGCAGTGCTTGGAGACACTTCTCTTCTTAAGACCCCCTTCCCTCTCTTTCCTCTAATATACTGAATTTTATGAGGAATAAAAGTTTTTATATTAAAGTCCTCATCAGCAACCTGGTGTATGCCTCACTGCTAAAGAGGGCAATGTGGCAAAGCTGTTATGTATTCCTCTCGCCTCTGTGGTCTGTAAGCGTGCTGTCAGCTCTGCTTATTCCGCTGATTTTTGGCAATCAGCTCCCTTTGGTATTGGCATGTGTTAGGGTAATGGCTAATTATCAACTGCAACCCATGAAACGTGGCTAATTGTGTGTAATATGTGGGGCTGGATAAAGAAAGCCTTGGGTAAGAATTTTACAAATTATCAGAAAATTATTATGCCAGTGCTAGAAAGTGCCAGAAAGTTCAGCAAAAAAAAAAAGACAGAAGCAACATCCTCTCCTGGACAATATCTTCTGCCCATTATTATTTCATCCTCAAAGTATCTACTCTTTAAAACCTCTTTAGAAAATAAGAAAATAATTTTTAGAGATGTCCATTTTGTTTTCAGATTCAATACTGAAATACCTGGGGAAATGCAAGATTATTTAAAATAATTGTCAGATAAATATAGGCAGGGGTTAATATATGCAAAACTCTGAGAGAAAGAATGGTTAAAGAGTACATTAGCTCATTCAAAAAATCTTGAAAGAAATGGGATGGTTTGGGCAAAATTTTCTCCTGGCCCTGTGACTGTCGACATGTAAGATGACTATGCACCCAGGTTTGCCTGGGGAGGCCCCCGTTTACTCATGTTCTCCCTTTGTCATTATTAATAACATCTCGTTTCCTTCTCAGAAGTGTCCTAATTTGGATGATAATATATTTGGTGGCCCTACTGATTTGTCACCCTGTAATGGAACCCTAGTGGAAATAGATTCTCAAGTCCAAGAATAACCTTCCTGCTGGGAGTTTGAGGCTCACCTCAGATCAGACCCACTAGATGGCTGCCCTTTCTAGCTCTTCATGGGCCAAATTTAGCCAAGAGATAGTCATCAGCAGCAACTCAGTTCCAAGAGATAGTCATCAGCAGCAACTCAGTTTCTGACATGGGGAAAGCTATGGAGCCCGGGACACAGTGTTTCAAGAAGCTCCTCTCATTTCTCTTCCCCGTGTGAGTGGCCCTCATGAGGTCCTGCTTCAACTTATGATGACTTTCATTCCTATTCCTCCTTCAGGGCATGCTCCCCGTTCACACAATCTGAATTGTCATCTCTGTGTATTGCTCTGAATTATCACCCTTAATCCACGTTTCCAGTTTGGTTGCCAAGTTCCAGTCCCAGCCCCGTATGCCACCAGTACTTCCCTACCTGAGTAGCAAACAGCACCTGAATCTTCAACATGCCTACGACCAAACTCAGTCCCGCCCATGTTTTACTTTCCCCTTTGAATTGCTCCTTGGAATGGTATTATTTTTTTTTTCCATTTACTCTTCTTAAAGTCGATATCTATGGCTTTTCCTCTTTTTTACCTATTACTCTCATCCAATCCACTACAATTAATGAGAAATTAAAAAAAAAAAAAAAAACCATAGGTACTCTGCCTGTCTCTCTTTAAGGTGGCACCCTGGCCTAGAGCTGCATTTCCTCAATTGATGGGACTCACGCTATCTCTGCCTTGGCCCCTTCCCCTTCACAAACACACTCGTAGCACTGAAGCATTGCTTGACAATGCCACCTGCCTGCTCGAAAAGCTTATGCATGAATTCTGTGTGTCCACAAAACAAAATTCAGGGGCTTCACTCAGGGAGCCAAGACCTATCGCAGCCTTGCCCCAGCCCCTCTTTGGTTGCAATTCCTAAAACCTCCTCCTAAACAGAGGACTTACGACATGCATTAAACAAGTTGCAGGTCCCAAGTCACTTGCATGGCCAAGATACCATTTGCTCCGAGAACAACTCTATGAGGATAAGGATTCAAGCAGGTCTGAGGACCCAGGCCTCACAAACTCCCTTGTTCTTCTCAGCATCCTCCTCATTAGCAATGGGGGTGAAATAATTCACTTTTTTTTCACATGTTGCTCAGCATTCAGTATATACGATGCTCTCTGTCTACAAAACATGACCTAAAAAAGAGAAATTTGTACCAGCTTTCTCATCTTCATATTTCTATAGCTTTCTCTACTTCAAAGTGTATTTTAGAAAAATCCACTGTCATCTTATTATCTAAAACATGACACATGTGTAGACAAATGAATAGGTAAAACTAATTGATATCTTTAGGGTATTTTAAATTTACAGAAAAATTACAAAGATGATACAGAGTTCCCGTAAACCCCATACCCAATTTCTCCTATTATTGACATCTTATACAGTTACTCCTTCTTACTCACAGGAGTTATGTTCCAAGACCCCCATCGGATGCTTAAAACCTATATACACTATGTTTTTTCCCTATACATACATACCTACAGCTTCTCTTTGGCAAATCTAAATCGCCAGCCTCACTACCCTTGCACTTGGAGGCCATGACTGAGTAAACTAAGGGTCACTTGAACACAAGCCCTGTGGTACCACGGCTGTCAATCCACTAACTGGGACAGCCACAAAGTGACTCACAGGTGAGTAGCACATACAGCATGGACAAAAAGACGAGTCACATTTCACTTCAGGCAGGACAGAGCAGGATGTTGCAAGATTTCATTACACCACTCAGAACAGTGCACAGCTTAAAATTTGTGAACTATTTATTTCTGGAATTTTCCATTTAATATTTTCAGACCATGGTTGACCATGGGTAAAACAAAACCGTGGAAAGTAAAACTGCAGATAAGAGGGGACTACTGTATTAGTAGGGTGCATTTGTTACAATTAATGAAACCATATTCATAAAAGTCCCCTCTTTATTCAGATTTTCTTAGTTTTTACCTACTGTACCTTTTCCCTTCTGGGATTGCATCAGGATATCACACTATATTTAATTGTGTATCCTTAGACTTTGATATTTTCTCAGATTTTCCTTATTTTTGATGACCTTGATAGTTTAGACCAATGCTGCTCAGATATTTTGTAGAATGTCCCTCAGTTGGTTTGTCTGATATTTTTTCTCATGATAGCACTGGGATTATAGGACTTTAGGAGGAAAAATCACAGATCTCCTGGTTGAGGTTGTGTTTCTCACATTTTTTCACTGTAAAATTGTTCTTCCCCCCTCCCCATTCCCATACTGTGTTCTTTTGAAGAAAGTCACTATGCATAGCCCACTCTTAAGGAGTAGGGAGTTGTTCTCCACCTTCTTGAGGACGGAAAATCTACATAAATATTTTCAATTCTTCTATATGGGTTCTTTGTCTCTTCCTTCCCACTCATTTTGTTATTCAGTCATTTATTTATGTCAGTATGGACTCGTCATGGATATTTATTGTATACTTTGGGATAAAATCCAATACTATTTTTTTCCTTGTTCATATTGTTACAGTTTTGGCTCTTTCAGTTGGCTATTATATCCTTCTGACACACTCCCATTATTATAATAGGTTTTTTTTTTTAATCACATCCTTACTTTCCAGCACTATAGAATAATCCAGGATCAATCTGCATATTTCTTCCCCAGACCTAGAATCAGCCTTTTCTCCAAAGAGCCCTGGATAATTTTCCTGGAGAATAATATTAAAAACCAGGATGTGGGTACTAGATATACACCAACTAAATTTGGATTTATCCCAATCCAACTGAATTTTTAAGAAGCTTTTGAATATAAGCCTATTTCTCACACGTAAGTGGAAATAAACAGGCAAACTAATTTCCTCATTTTATTTACAGATATAAATTATTTTGGGCTTTTTAATAAAAATGCTTTAATCCTAGCTCCTACTGATTCAATAACATGGTTGAGGTCAATAAAATTAATATGATATTAATAATGATAATGGCTATAGATATGAGGAGGACATTAAGCTAAATACCATACAGACATTACTTTACATCTTAATGGCATCTTTGAAACATAGGCATTACTACGATACTATTTTATAGACAATGAAAATAATATCAACTTTGATTTTATGAAAAATCACTTGTAAGCCCCTAGCACTGAGCATGTAGAAGTTGCTCAATAAATCATCACTGTCTCACTCCTTTGCCTCTAGATAAAAAGAAAATAGGCAAACTTCAGTAACACATTAGCTATAAAAGTTCAGCTCATAGTCTGTGAGATGAAAAATATAGGGGTTATATTAGCTCATTTGTTTTCTTTGTTGCTGTATAAATGTGATCTGGTGCACAAGAGCTAAAAATCAACCAGCTTCATGAAAGATCTCAAACGAAATGGAGACATACTTACCTGACGGTCAAGTCTGTTTATGGAATCATGCTTTATATAACCCAAATGCTCAGACACCAACAAAACCCATACATTTTGAGAGATATTTAAGTGTCGAAGGCACTTTTTCAAAACTTTAATATTTGAATTAAAGTAAACATTATATAAGTGCACAACACCTCCTAAGCTTAGAAAGCTACTGAAATGGTACAAAGTTACGAAATACCTAAGTAACAAGGCAAAAAAATTCTGGAAGCTTTGCCTCTCCAAGGGAGTAATTTCACTGTTGTTGTAAATCTTGGGTAAAGAGGTCATCACACACAAATTCACAAGCTTGCTTACAACAGATAGAATATCCTGAAAAGTAAACGGTTTGCTTTCATTCTCCATTGTTTCTCCCAGCCACACCCTCCTCTTCATGGTTTAGGAAGGTGAAGATTGAGAGTTAAAGAAGAAACTAAGGATGTGTGTCTTGTAAGCAGCACAGGTGGCATCAGAATTTAGATCTGTACTGAAAACTCTTTATACAGCCTCCCTGCTACCTTCACTTCAGCAAGAAGCTTTATTCACCATGGACCCAGTTCCAAATTTCTGATTGTGACATTCTCCACTTGAAAAATCCTCTCCTTCCTTTCTCACACCCCAGATCATTCATTTACCACCAGGCATAAGCACCACCTCCTCTGAAAAGTCACTCCCACGGACAGTCAATTCTCAGCCATGGAACTCTCCTGATTATACTCCTTGGTACCCATCCTAACAGACGTACACGCAGTGACGCTGCTAAATTATAAGCTTTCTCAGGCCTGCTGCTGTTCTAAAATTCCTACACCTCCTAAGCGTGGCCCAGATAGTCTCACGAAAAATTTTTGAGTTTTCCTTGACTGATTATGCTTGGGGTTATAGCCATGGTCTTTGGAGAAAAAAAGCCAGAACAAAAATGTTTCCCACCCTAAGTGCAGGCAGGCAGGGGACTCAGAAGGTACCTGCCCTCAGCACAGGTTTTCTCTAGGCTGGCATTTGGGAAGCTCCACAACTCCAGTATGTTCCTTTGATCAGATTCCTCTGCAAGGGAATAATGAAGCTTAAGACATTTTTTAAAAAAATGAAAGAAGTGAATTTAAAAGGAAATGGGCCAAGGATTTTCCCTAGGAAGTCTTTCAATTTCACACATAGCAAATTCCTATGGTATGGACCTATTAAAAATGCTTTTTTTAGTCACTTTATGCATATTTATTATGTTCTTCTATGGCTCTGTTATCACTTAATTTGACACCAAGCCTCCAAAGCCACATCTTCTTTCTACTAGAACTATTAAAAAGGGGCAAAATATTTTAATCATGAAGCTCTGTATAATTTAGAGATTATCTTCTGTCTGCATGAATTACAGTGATAATCAAAGGGAGGCTGGGGATTTATAAAACTAAGGCCTTAATTTTTTGACAGGCGTTCTGTTTGGTATGGAATTAACCTCTTTTCACATCTTATACGTACTTAAGAGCAAATCGTTAAATATATCTTTTGTACACTTAGACAACAAAGACACAGAATCTACTAGATGAGAACTACCCTGCCAGAGCCTTAAGCCAGGCTCACTTATTCACCAATGAGAAGAAAATAAATGATGGGGAATTCTATGAGCTGCACAGTCTGACTCTGATTAAATAGTCCATCTGGCGGTTCTGGGGCGACCAGGAGTCTTGAGCTAGCTATTGGTTACTTTCTCCGCTGCAGCCAGAAAGAAGATTGGGAACAGAACAGGTACTGGCACCTCTATTCCTTTCCAATGCCCAGCAAGTTTAATGTGGTGATTAAAAGCATGGCACTCGGAGTAAGACGAACCGGCTTTGAGTCCTGGAGCCACTACCTGCTAGCTGTGTGTCCTCTGGAAACTTACATAACCTTCCAGAATTTCAGTCCTCTCATTTACATAAGTGATATTCATCGCATCTACCTATGGGGTGTTGTAAATGAGGTAATACATGGATAGCAGTTAGCATAGTACCTGGCAAATAGTAATTGCTCAATTACTGACATTTCTTCTCTGGCAAACTAATTAGTACTGGTCACCCATTCAATGAACCAATGTTTATTCATTCACTCAACAAATGTTTTTTGAGCCATATGCAAAGTATCAGGTAGTGACTGTGTAGTGGTGAATAAAATAAGCCTTTTCCCTATCTTCACGGAACTCACTATCAAGAAGGGACACATGCATTAAACAAGTAAACAAATAAATTTTTAAATGACATATAAGTGTATGAAGGTAAAAATAAGGTAAAGGAGAATAATGGAGAGGGGGTACATGTTTAGATAGGGTGCTGTGTCAGTCAAGGTCCTGGCAGGAAGCAGATGGAAAACTCAAACAAAATAATGGAGAAAAGTTTAGAGAGAGACTATTTATTTAAAAAGTGTGAGGAGGGTTGAAAGAAGCCATTAAAGAGTGGTGGAGAAATTCCTTCTGGTGGAGAGAAAAGCAATCAATGGCTAATTGCCTTCACCAACCTAAAAAGGTAATGAAAAGAAGCTGTCTGTGGTTGTAGGAAGCATCTTCTTGGCAGAAGCTTTCATTAGTGGCATGCTGCCCACCCATGTGACTTATTAGCAAGGGATCCCAAGAATGGACACCCTTACCTCTCTCCACCCTCTGACCTTCAGATCCAAGAAGAAGCCAGAGAGCATGGAAGGCTGTCAGTTTCTCCCAGAGCACAGACCAGGGTAGACAAGGGTGGAGAGTGTATCTGAGAGGCCATCAGAAAATATCCAACACAGGCCATCAAAAAAGGCTTTTTTGAGAAGAGGACTTGTAAATAGAGAAAAAAAGATTGGAAAGGAACCAACCAATCCAAGTCAGGGAAGGATATTCAAGGAAGGGAATGCATGTGCAAAGGTTCTAAAAAATAGAAACTTGGGGATCAAGGGACCGAAAGTAGCTCAGTGGCACAGGACTAGAATGGACAAAGAGGAGAAAGGAGCATATGAGTTTAGAGAGGTTCTCAGGGGCCATTGATCTACCTGAATCCTAGATTAAAACAGAGAGATTTTTCTTCCCACCAACTGAGTACCAGCCCCTTTTTATTGGCCTCCCAACCTAGGATAGGCTGAATATTTGAACTTACTATAAGTTCAAACCTTAGGAATTCTCCTGAAACTTCTATTATTTCCAAATACCATCTCATCATCTGAAATACTGATTCTTCTCTTCCAATCTATGCCCAGTGTTGACTCCAAGATCAATCTTGAGATCATTTCCTTAAAATCAGCCTTGATTTAACCATATTAGAGAAAAGGAGAGGTGTCTAAAATAATGCCAGATTGTGCTGAAAAATGGTCCAGGGTACTCTGATTAAAATATGCCCTTTCTCCTTCAGTGTCAACAAGGGAAGTGATGGTTCACTGGAGTTAGTGAGAAACGATAGTTTTTCCTAGCCCTACCATCTGAAATCAGGGACTCCCCGTGATGGGGTATACAGAAGTATAGGGGTCTTTGAGTTCCAGATACCTTCTATGGTGTCACAGACAGGCCATGAGAGTGGACCAGTACTATAATAGCTAGACGATGGAGTCACTGAAGAAAGGCTCAACCAAAGTAGTCGCATCTACTTTGAGGTTGGAGGAGGCAGTGGGAGTGGTTGGTAGAGGATGAGAATTGAAGAGGTAACTTTATTGTGTGGACTGACATGAGCAACAGATGAGAAGTGGGGTGGTGGTTGTACACATTGGTTTTTGGTCCCGACTATTCATTACCTCCTGGCATAGAATTACACATCAATGTTCTTTGTCATGTAACTTTAGTTTCCCAAAAGAATGTAGGCTGTGAGTACTTTCCTGTCTCTTTGATGTTGGGCTTAGCCCTGCGACTTGCTTTCATCAGTGGAATATTAGCAAATGTAATGCAAGTAGAGGCTTTAAACAAACTGGTATGGTTCAGCTTGATTTCCAGTGGTTCTGTGACCTCCCATGAGAGAAATATACACCAGGAATTCATATGCATAGACATGAAAGTGGCTGGGGTCCAGCCAAAATAAGCCTAGATCAGGTAAAGTGCAGCCACCTGCAGATCTTGTGTTTATCACACAGCATTCGCTAAGATGTTTGTTACTCAGCAAAAACTGACTAATACTGACTAATACTAAACTGACTAATGTGTAGGGACAGAGGCTGGGGTTGATGAACAAATGTAGACAGGTTGGGGTGGTTTCTAGCATATCTACACATCAGACAATGCATGCTATTATCTCAGAAAATGTCTGGCTGCAACATTCCAGGGGCTTTGTTTCTTTATTTTCAGCAAGTTTATGCACATAAGAGCCCTGCTCTCTACCCATAATGACTATTCCAGAGCCATAGGGATTGTATTGGCACCAGTCAGAAGAAACATTGGAATCATGTTTCTCTTTTTAATTGTTGCCCAAACTGTCAATTCCAAGCTGTATAAAGTATCAAGACCCTGTTCCCTCCTTGGGTTCCTCACATGTCAGATGTTTACAGGTGTTTCTTTGCTCCCAATGCCTTTACCATCCCATCTCCATAGCCTCTCTCAAAATAAATCAGATAGGCTGTCTCTTTAACCATTCCCATGGCTTTTGTTCCCCCCTCCATACACATGGCTACATCTGGCCCATGCTTTACCACATTTCTTTAGGCATGATCTCACCAGGAAGACACCAGGAAGTGTCTACTAGTTGTTTGAGATAATGCACAACTCAGAGGTAAAAATATAGCATGCTTTCCTTTGAAATACCGATATAGAAAGGAATTGGGAAATAGCTTAAATTATCTAGATCCTCCATTTCCCTACTGAACCCAAAATGCAAATAGCAAAAGTAATGGCTCTAATAGCTTCTGAAAGAATCCATGCTAATGTCCTGCCCACTGGTTTTGAGAAAATGCTGCTATGCACCAGACACTGTGTGAGGCACTAGGAGGAGATATAAAGAATGAGAATAATTTTCTGGTCCTCAAAGAGTTCATGGATGAAAAAAAACAAAATGGGTTATGCAAATGCTACTACTAAGAAAAATAAAAACTGAATGAAAACTAACTCACGAACTGGCTAAGCTCTTTTTATAAAGATTGTGTCACTGAATCCTTGCAAAATGCCTACAATGGACCAAATGTTTGAGTCCCCACCAAAATTTATATGTTGAAACCCTATCTCCCAAAGTGATGATATTTGAAGGTGGGAGGTAATTAGGGTTAGATTAGATCATAAGAGTGAGACCCTCATGATGGGTTTAATGCCCTTATAAAAAGAGAAGGCAAGATAACTCTCTGTCTCTGTCTTCCTTTGTCTCTATTTCTGTCTGTCTCTCTCTGTCTCTCCACCCACTAAGGAAAGCCATGTGAAGACATAACCAAGAAAACAGCCCTCACCAAACATTTGACCATGCTAGAACCTCAATATCTGACTTCCAGCCTCCAGAACTATTGGAAATACATGTTTGTTTAAGCCACTCCATCTATGCTCTTAGGCTGGTATGGAATTTAGCCTGGGTTCCTAACTCTATTTGACTCAGAAACCATGTGCTGAGCCTCTGCCCTGCCTTCCCCTCCATCCATAGTAACAATGCAATAAGACTAGAGCCCAGGTGAAAGCATTTACCAAGTGAGATGGCAATGGAAAAATGGCTCTCTAAGAGAGGAGCTGCTTATTCATCATGTCACAAAGAAGATGAACAGAGACTAGAGTACTGAAGAATGCACCAGATTTTACAAATAGATATAAAGAGAAAAGGCATTTGGTAACAGGACTTTGCAAAGGCATAGAGCTACAAAACACAGCAGATTGTTCAAGAAGATTACAGAGTAAAGTGTGAGGGAGTGGCAACAAATAGGAAAGGATGGCTCATAGAGGTAGAGAAGTAGGTTGGTACCCAACTAAAAAGAACCCTAAAGCATTTTGCAAATTAAGTCAGTTCTTAGTGCCCTTATAGGAATCATTTTTTTCTTTTATTTTTTCCCTTGATCTATCCTAGTTTGCATTTTTTGAAAATGAATCTCATTTTGCTGTTTATTACCCATATATTGAACTTGTCTATATCTCTTGGAATAAATTCTACCCATCATTCTCATTGATATTATTCCAGCACCACCCCAGTTTGTATAATTTGCAAATTTCATTAACATTCTCTTTACTTTCTCTTGTAAACCATTAATAACACTGTTGCATATGATCAGGCTTAACACCAATCTCTTTGGCACCCCTACTAATCAACTACCTCTGGCTGGATGTCACACTATTCATCACTATGCCTTGTTTACAGACTCCCTGAAAATTATCAATCCCTATGACAGTGTTCATATCCAAGCCAGTGTCAATTAATTTTATAAGTAAAATTTCAAGATGTGGTATCAAGTGCATTACCAAAATCAAGATGTATTACCATGACTTTGTTCCCCTCCACTGTGAATTTTAAACAGCTTTCAGATCGGTCCTGGATGATTTATTTGTGGCAACGCCAAGCTGCTTATTCACTCCTGATTCCATTACTTCTTAGATGTTCTGGGCTATTTTTCTCCATACACTTAAACTTCCTAGAGGTAATCTCAGGGATCATTCCTCTTTTGAAAAGATAGGTGAACACATTTGTTGCTGGCCTGAACTTCTGTGATCTCTGCAAATATATCAAGTCATTTAAAAAACAATTCCTTTTCTCCTCAGTCTGGAAGCTTTTACGATGTAGCTAGGTACACCAGCTCTGAGCTATTGCCCCAGTAAGCTGGTGCTGGATGTTACCTGCTGGGGCAATGAGAATATGTTGTTGCTTATACAGAAAAACATAATTGTTTCAGGGGTTCTTTCAGGCCCACTTGCCCCTCCATTCTGAAATTTCTTTATTCACTCAGCCTTATGTGCAAATAATCTACACCACAAAATAGACCCAGATCAATATACCCCCACTGCCAGCCAATGCACCCAAGATGCTGTGGGCTTTGGGAATACAAATGAATTCAAAAGTAAATGATTAGGGTTGTAAATATGCTATTTAAAAATCAGAATTTATCTGATTTTCTGATTAAGATGATGGAGTAGATAAATGCTGGATTTGCCTCTTCCCATGACCACATTAAACTACAATTAATCTACAGAACTACTATTATTAAGAATCAATCACCAGGAAACTTTGAAATGAGTCTAATCTGTCTTTAAAAATTAGATACAGATAGATAGATATAGATATAGATAGATTAGATATAGATATAGATATAGATATATAGATAATAGATATAGATAAAGATAGATATAGATATAGATGATAAATATAGATATAGATATAGATAGATAGAGATAGAGATAGAGATAGAGAGAGATAGAGATAGAGATATAGAGATAGAGATGATAGATATATAGATATAGACATAGATGTAGATGATATAGATATAGATATAGATAGATATACATATACATATACATATATCCATGTAAGTATGTATATGTGAGTATGTGTATATTTTCTCTGCCTCTGGCTACCCATGATACAATGTGATTGTGTTCACAGTGACTGACCTTCTTCCATGACAGATCTACAGAAAGTCTCAACAATCCTCCATCATTCTGGTACCTAAAGGTGTAGCTTGCACTTTAAATCAAATCTTCAAGCCTATCTCTGGCCAGGGCACAAGCTTCTGGCCCCAATAAAGCTGTCCTCATGGTGATGTATGTGACCATTTCACAGAACTGGAGTGGCTAGACACTCTATAGGGCCACCCCAGAATACCCCACCTATTTAACTGCTTTGATACAGACCCAATCATGAGATAAATGCACCTTGCCCTCATACTATTCTGTAAATTCATTTATCAGCTGTGTATCAAACATCTATTATGTCATGGTGCTAAACACTTTTGTGCCCCAAGGATGAAGGAAGAGTAAAGGTGGGAGGGGCTGTAAGTGACATTACACACATAGAGAAAACCACACAAGACCAAATATGGTATAACGAGAATTGCAAACATGAGATTATGAGAATTCAGAATATGAAGAGCCCACAACTGGCTTTGGAAAATCTAGAAAGGCTTCATGAGGGGGGCAGGATTTAAAGGAACAATTGACAAGTTGAAACAGGGAAGAAGGCTTTGCAGATGGAGTGACATTGGCTCCTGTTGAATCTGTGTCCACTTAGACAACAGTAAGCAGACAGATGTGATGGTCTGAACCTGAGTGAGTGTGGATGGGTGACATTACAAAAAAAGCCTTGAATGTCAGGCAGTGTCTGAGGTCTGAGTTTAACTCAATTGGCAGAAATGCCTTCAAGGGGGTATGATTTAACCACATATCTGTCATTAGAGTTTACCTATTGACCAATACTTCCAAATCCTGTGTAAAACTGTGCTCTTTAGGCCCTTTATTCATTCATTTATGCATACATAATTTATGGTGCTCCGCTATGTGAAAAGTGCCGCAAGAGAGCCTACACAAAAACAGATTATAAATATTCTGCCTTTGGTCTTTCTCAGCATCAACTGGTAAGGGCAGGTTCAACTGGGTCAAATTACATGTGCCGATTTTAACCTAGTGGAACGCAAATCTGTTATTGACACTACCTTCTTCCTTGCCTCCAAGGAGAACATTTTCCCCTGGCTCTCCCCCAGTCTCCCTGAATACCATTCTCTGTCTCCTTCCTTGTTTCTCGTCCCTCTGCCTGCTCTTATCATAGATTTTGGTCTACCCCAGAACTCAATCCCTGGCCCTTCTCTCTTGTCATAGTTTATGGCCCCTTTGAAAAAGTTCTTCTATTTCCACAGTTATTTTTGTGCCAATAACTGCTGCCCAGATTCAACCTCTTCTTTGAGCTCTGATCTACATTTTCCAATGCTTCCTGAGTATATCTATGAGTAAATGCTTCAAAGGCAACTTGTTAAAAGCCGAGGTCATTCACTTCCCCTTCCAAAGTTCACCTCTGCTTGAACCTGTTCTCTGCATGACTTCCTGTCTCAGTTAATAGCATCACTATACACTGCAGTGTTCATGGCAGAAACATGAGAAAACCGCTGAGTCTTCCTTGTCCCTTAACCCCACATACTACGATGCTACTTTCAAACATCTATAAAATCCACACTCTCTCCCTATCCCTTTCTGAATGTGTCAACATCTATTTCCTGGGTTATTCCAGTAATCTCACAATTGGTCACCCTATCTATGGATTTCTCTCCTTTAATGGTAAATGGGTTCAAGAGTGATATTTTTAAAATACAAATTTAACAGCAAAACTAGGTAAAACCAGACTCCAAGGTTTTTTTTTAACCTTTTTATGGAGACACTGAAGAGAAATTGTCATGAATCAACAATAGGGTAAAGAAATGAATCAGACCTGGTCCCTATCTTTAAGTACCTTCCTCCTCTAGTCTGCTGGCAGGTAGAGTGAGGCAGACAGACAAGTAATTGGACAAGAAATAATTGGACTACATTATGATAAGTACTATAAGAAAAAATATGCATAGGATGCTGAGAGAACATCCAGGCAAACCCTCCAACTCAGACAAGAGGGTCCAGGGCAGATTTTTTGAATAACATTCAATCTATACTCCCAAGAAAGTGGAGGCATTATCTTAGCAAGTAAAAAGAGAAATGGTATTCCAGAAATCAAGAAAAGTAGAGATAGCCCTAGTACTGTGATAAAGCAGTATCCCAAAAGTTTGGCATGGCAGCAGGGAAGGGTTCATGTAGAGGAGGATCAAGAGCTGGAACTGCAGAGAAGACATTGGCCAAACAAAGAAGCATCTTCCTCACTAAGCAAAGTAGTTTGGATTTCTGCTTTCACATCCCCACCACAGTAGCTCTAGGTAGAGAAAAATGTCTTTTAAAATAAGTCATACTACCCAGCTTGTACTATGACAGGTGTAGAATCCAAATTCATTTTAGGTATACAGTTCAAGAACATCAAGCTGAGAAATTAACATCGATACTTGTCATGGAACAATGAAACTCCTGGGTCCCATAGAAAAAAGACTAAATCTGTTCTATAGAAATAGTTCCAAAGCTTAATACATAAGATTCTCACAAGAGAAAAACCCCCACTGAAGGTAAGTTCAGAATCAAAATTTTAAAATCACAGGGAGACATATACTATTTTAAGGAGAATCTGTAGTTGTGGCAAATAATAGAATTAGCATTCCAAGAACTAAAATGCCTACATTACCATAATACTAAAATATGGTATTCTTAAAATTATTAAAGAGAACAAAAGAAAGAATAGGAACACTAATGATAGAATAGGATCTTAGGTTTTAAAAAACGAATTTTAAAAAGAATTGAGTAAGACTGGAAAACTGAAAAATATAGGAATTGAAATAAAAGATGCAAATGAAAAATTAAGCAACAAATTAATGAACTAGAAGCCATTGCTAAGGAAATCATTCAAAATGTGCACAGGCACATATAGAGATGAATAATGACGACAAGCAGTTCAAATATGTCATGAATATCATCTAACATACATCTAACAGGATTTACAGAAGAAGAAAACAAAAACAAGAGAAAGGCAACATTTGAATTTCCTGGGATTGAAGAAAAATTTAAGTCCTCAGATTAAAAAATCAAAGTGAGTTCTAATCATGATCAATAAAAACAATTAGAGAAAAATTATTCTTTTCAAGCACACTTTGATCTAATAATAATAAAAAAAAATTATTCTGTGCAAGTCCACAAAAAGGGACCTTGACAAATTCTAAAACTCGATATCATACTGATCAAGTTCCTTTTATGTTCTTTCACAATAATATATTTTAAGCAATAACAAAGATAGTCAAAGAATTTGGAAATTGCACCAAAAGTTTCAGATGGCCATTGGAAGTTTGAAGCAGGAGAGTGGCATGACTAGGTATTATGTGTTAGAAAGTTCTCTGTAATGTAGCATGGAAGAAGCTTTCGAGAGATGAGGCCTGATGGAGGTAGGAGAAGGTTTGGTAAGAATAAGTAACTGGGACAAAGAAAGGCACAGAAGAGATGGAGAGAGTGGGATACATTTGAGAAACTTTTTAAGGAACTAGAAACTAATGACTTACTGGTTGGATATGGGTTGGGTGAGGGTAAAGGACCTACTACTCAGCCTTCTGATTGGGTGAATAAATTGGGGGGTCATTCATGGAGGTGTCAAACACAGACACCAGCGGGAACTATTGTTTTACCCCAGCTCAAAACACAACAAGAAACTACCTCTCACAGTTCATGTAATTGGTAGCTAAAGCATTGAGTACAGATGAGGTTATCAGAGAAAGCAAATAGAGTGAAAGGAGCAGAAGACCCAAGAGCACTCTGAGAAACAGCAACATTTAGGGTCCCAGCACTCTTGAAAAAGATGAAGAAAGAAGAGCCATATATTAATGAGTAGAACAGAGATTTCATAAGAGAAAAGAAAGGCAAGTGAAAAGGAGGACAATGTAAACTGGGTCTGTGCTCTAGAGAAGTCACACAAACCAAGGAGAGAGTAGGTCCGTTGTACTTCCAACTGTGGGAGGTGTTGTTGAACTTGGCAAGAAGAGTTTCAGCAACGTATCAGGAATGAGCATGGAAAGGGTGTGGATTGAGGAGTGTAGATGAGGAAATGTAAATGATGATCAAGGTTACTCTTTTATGAGGCTAGGCTACCTTCATGAAGGAGAGAGACCAGATAAGTAGCCTGAAGGTTACCTGATTCAAAAAATACCAAGCCTTTCAAATAGGTAAAATGGAATATAATTTGTTGGAAGAAATAAAGGAATGTAGGAAGGAAGAGAAGGAGAGAGAAATGGAGGAAGGGAGGGAGGGAGGGAGAGAGAGAAGGAGAGAAGAGTGATGAGGGAAGAGGATCTTTTTATTGAAATGTAATTCTTGGTAGAATTTTATTTCTGCAGATAAATTTGTATCTTTTAAGCCTAACAGAAGACTTAAATTACACAACTCACCTCATTCTCTTTTTTTTAAATCTTGATTTAAAAAGTATGCAAGAGTCCTCCAATTCCAATGTAGTCGAATATTTTCAGTGTGGGTGCAGTAAGCCTTTACTACCTAAGCTTCATTTAGGTCTTCTAAATAGTGTTCTATTCTTTATCATGCTTCCAACAGAGCATTTTCAAAGCACTTAGAAAGTGGGCAGCAGAATTCAAGCCAGGGAAAGAGCAGCGGTGCTTCTCTATCTCATCACTCCAATCAGGAAACAATTTCTCAACACATTAAATGAATTTCTCTAAAGTCTATTCTTCCTGGAGATAACTGAGTTTTAGGGATACAATAGAAAGTTACCTGCCTAACACACTCAGTTACAGATTCTTTTGATTGGTAAATGTGGAGGCTCTATTCTTTATATAAAGTCCTTTCCATCAAGAGCGATTAAATCAAGTTAATAATTGGACACTCCTTAAACTTTGGAGAAGACTTTTTGCTTTGTTTTGTTTTGTTTTTGCTTGTTTGTATATTATAAGGGTAGCAGAACGAAGAGTTTGACTGAGTAATGTTTATTTATTAATACAATAGGGGTAGAGATTTTAATGGGAAAAGCAGAAAAATACAGTATTAACAACCCCATTTAGAGTCATGATTTATTTCACTGACTTGGATTTTCTGCCCTTTTCTGGAAAAAAAATATATATATATATATATATATAAATATAGTAGAAAGCGTTTATCACCTGAGATTCACCATTGGGAAAAGGAAACCGGAGAGCGTATCTTCAACCATAAATTTCTACCACATTCACCCGTGCATAAATAAGGAGCCCTGGCCCTTGCAAGAAATATTAAAGTTCATTTAAATTGCAAATCTGACCTTATTAAAATGGCTTTCTCAAAGAGCCATAAACAAACAGAGTGCATTAGTAATACTGCCAAACAACAGAATGCTTTCTCAACCAGTTCTGTAATTAAAGTAGAAAAATAGAATTTTCAAAGTTCTGAATGACTCCGAGATGGAGGAAAAGAACGTGAATGACAATAACTGCAGGTGCAGAGAAGGAATCCATCTGGAGGGTCGCTTCAAGAAACGTCTCAGCACAATTACTCTTCGAAAGTCAATATAAATTCTTATGAACAGCTTGGAAATGTTATTGTATTGTTGCCAATCTAATGTGTTTTGAATACTTATTTTCTACAGCTACTCCATTCACTCTGAAAGTTGAAAGCACAGCCATTAAGATTTACTGTGTTTGGGGTAAGAATAAAAATAAACAATTAAGAATGAGCTTGTATCTGCAAATGGCTGGGAAGAGCTAATAAATTTCAGAATTAAAAGCCAAACAGGCTGGACTGCTTAGCAGGTTTACAGAAAATCCATACCTGAAGGCATATTTAAATTAGTGGATTGTCAGCAAGCAAATGGTTTCCTTTTCTTTAGAAAATTAATCCAAGGTGCAGTAGACCACACAAATCAGATGGAGTTGAGGTAAAACTTGACTTAGTTCTAGCTGAGTTTAGCAACTGTGGATTTATAGCAAAGTAAATGCTTCCATGCATATCCAGAGCAAAAGTGATGCGTTTTTAAAAGTAAATATAAATTAAGGTGCAGGATAGACCACGAACATTTAAAGTTCTCCATTGACTTGAAATGAGATAAACACCAAAAACATGCCAGCTTTTTAAAACTTCGTCATGTTCTATTTAGATGTGTTGTTTGGTTTATACATTGATTCACTCAACAAATGATTCTAAAATACCTACTCTTTGCTAGATTCAGAGCTAAATGCTAAGGATAAAACATAAAAGAAACCGACAAGATTACTGTTCTCACAAAATTTAGGACTAATTTCCTATCATCTGTTTAAGAAGGTAGGAAAAGTTTCACCTCATTTTATAAACTATCAAAAATGGTTAAAATAACTTTCAATGCTTAAATAAGGTGTATGCTTTTTCTTGTGCCTTTAAGAGGTGATAAAGGTGTGTTGTGGGTGTGTGTGTGGGTTGTGTGAGTGTGTACGGGTATGTCTGTGTTTCAAAGGCAATTTCATTTGTGGATATTCTCTGAGAATTTAATGATTCCAAGTCGCATTCATAGAGAGCAGTTTATTCCTCAGACAAGCTGACATCCAACTTGAAGACATAGATTTCTAGGTAATAGATCTGCTCCCTGAAACTTGCCACTTGCCAACATCCAACACTGTCCCAGGACTGGTATGTGAGGCCAAAATCCAGTGTCGAGTTCATACTTTACAGCACACTATCCTGAGTGAACTTAAATGTGTCCCTTAACCTATCTAAGCCTCAATTCCCTTATTTGGAGTAAGAAAAGAACTCTGACTTCCAATAGTCATTTAGAAGTCTAAGTGAGATAATAATGCAGGAGAGAGCTTGTATAAACTCTAGTCTATAGATGCTATTGCTATGTCTACCACTTTTACAATCAGTTATCATGACTACTATGGCTATCTCTGATACTACAATTGTGATAACAGAAACTATCAGGACCTTTGATCAAATTAGCCCAGAGGACCCTAACTTGAGCCCATTTGCATGAAAAGTCAAATATCTTAGAGTCATGCAACTGGCAACTTCAAGTTCACTGGAAATTCCTGGGAGACCTATAATTTGATGTACCCTGTCAGAACAGGAGAATGTAGGGGGAGGAAATTTTTTCTTTTGCTACCTATCTTAGGTTCTCAACCCGGGCTCTGTGATAAAAGATAGATTCTCAAGAGGAAAACAGGTTTATTAACCTATTCATTGCACAGTTAACATATGACAGTACTCAAAGATGAGTAACTCAAAGAAGTGGCTTAGAATTCAGACTTACGTAGCATTTACAACAAAGAACAATAAATTTATAGAGAAATAATAGGACGAAGGAAGGTTATTTTAGGCTTCCAAGGGTGACAAACTGTGGGAGGTAAATATAAGAGAAACTTATAAGTGGGTAAGTGCTTATAAGCAAAGTTTGTTATATAGATTCCTCTGGTTTCATCTCCAAGCTGTCTCTAATGATTGACTTTTGTCCTTTGTAATAGAGAAGGGAAGTGGGACAACTTTGAAAATTGACAAACTACATTTAGGCAAATAACGTGAAGGCACAGAGCTTGTTTTGTATCTGCTTCTTCTCAACTGCCTTTAGCTCAAAATACCCCTTATGCCAAAATGGCATATTTTTAGGTGACATTTTCTGGTTTTCTTCAAGGACAATGGCTCTGCAGATCACCAAACTGTATGTATTCAGCTGTGGAGAGTAGCCTCAAATTAGGCTGAGGTTACAACCAGGCATCCTGGCAGGTATGTCTGTCTGACAACGACATATCTAAAGAAAAGCCAAAATTTTGAAATCCCCTAGGATTTTCAGAAACCTGCTTCCACTTGTGTGATTTGAGGTTTCATTGTTTGAGCCCACTCAGTTCAATAATCAAATGTTAATTGGGCACCTTCCTTGAATCATAGTAGAGGATTAGATTTTATTATAGGTGCCACAGGCACCCACTGAAGAGTTAATACATATGCGCACATATCCAGCACAGTACGCATTCAATTATTCTTCGTTCCCACATAATAAAAGATTTGAATACAGCAAGGCTACTAACATAGAAATAGAAAATAGAAAAAGAAGCAAACCACCAGGCTAATAAAGTTACTGAACTTAAGCATTTCATTCTGTTCTACATAAGCAATTCAGAGCAAAGAATGCATTTTAGTTCTTGTCATTTTTTTCTCTATGTAACACCAGCAGAGAAAGTTTCAAATGACTAATGACTAAAATGGCCCCAGATTCCTCATTCAGAAAGAACCATTTTCTATGTTTGAAATGTAACGAGAAAAATATCCATCAATGCTAAGCGCTTGAGTGTGGATATTCCCAACTAATAAATCACAAAATCTGGTCAATCTGTTGATCCTGAAGCCTGACCTGAAGGGTTGCCAGGCTCCTCCCTTTTTCTACTCTGTCCCCATCTTTTCGCACAATCCCAGACCTCACAGGCAATTGGACGGTGCAGCAGGTGTGGGTAGAAGTGATCCCCATGACTCATACTCTCTGCTCTCTATATGACATATATATATATATATGATTCATGGTGCTGTTACTTTATCAAACTACGACCAAATGATAACCACCATTTCAATTTAACAATGCCTTTTATTATCACCTGCAACTCCATCTTCTCCACCCAGCCCAGTAATGTCAAGACTCAAGAAAACGGTAAGGTAATTCACTGTAGAGAAGGTTGGAGAAACTATGTGAACAGAATTCCAAGTGATCAGAGAATTAGCATTAAAGTTAAGGGACATTGCTTCTGCTGTAGTTTGCCCAGAAGTTGTGGAAGAATACTGTATATTGAGAAGGAAAAGAGGGTGTTGGGAAGAAGGCAAGCCCTCCAAGGGCATCATTTACCCTGGGGTAAATAGCCTGTTGTCTCCACTCAGTCTATGTATGTGCCTTTCCTCCTACATATTTCAGCTCAGAAATGAAATCAAGAGACTGGAACTAAGGGACAACAAGAGGCAAACTTGATTTAAGCTTCGATTTTCCATGTAACACAGCTTGAAAATAGCAAGCTATATGACTCCTTGAGGGGATAATAAAGAACGTGATGCATTTCTCTGAAGGCTTAGAAAAAGGTTCCTTAGCACAGTATATGGTTTTATTTTCCAGAAATTGTAAAGAAAACACTCTCTCTATCCAAACCGTTACTGTTCTATGACTTACGCAACTTTATCAGAATGCCCCACTAAGCAATGGCCGCAGGATAAGACTGTGGTCTAGTCTAAAAGCAAGCTGGGTCAACAGTCATTTCTCACCTACTGTATGCACCATCAGGTGCCAGGCAAGGTTGAACTTATAGAAGAAACTCAAACATTCTTCTCCCTCAAGAAGTTAAGTCGGGGTGGAAAAACAGCACCTACATACATAAAAGAGGAGACCAAAAGAGATGAGCATAGAATCTGGTACTGAGGATCACACAGAGAAATCTCTATTAGAAATAAAAGTGGTCAGGACAAAAGGAGGCAACAGGAAAGGCATCATGGGCTGGGCAAAGTGGGCTAACTGAGACGAATGCATAGTGTACTGCTGGTTGGCTTCCAGGCATAGTTGGGGGGCGTCCAAAGCCCGCACTGTAGAGTTGTGATCTACCCAGTCACACAGAGCTAGATTCTGACTTCCAGATCCCAGACACCTGCTATCTGTCTTTCTAAGAGCCTGTCCAGGACCACAAAATTCCTACTTACTCAAAAATCTCAGGGTAAGCAGAAATAGGCACACTCCAACTAATGAGGAAATGTATCTACTGGCAAATGCTAACCAGGGGTGTGGGGACAGTCTGGCAGCATGTTTTCAAAACCTCAAAAATGTGCCTTCTGATTCAATAATTCTCCTTGGAAGAATGTATGCTAAGAAAAAGATACGGCTGTGCGTAAAGATTCAACTATGTCTATTTTTGTATATATTATGAAAAATTTCAAGCAATCTAAATGATATAGAACAGAAATCAGTTAAAAATTATTCTGCATTGATATGATATGGTACTATTTAGCTATTAAAACTAAAACAGATAAATATGCATTGGCGTGAAAAGACATTCATGATAACCATGATACAAAATTTTATGTTTTTACAAAATAAAAAGAAGTGGGTATAACACACACACACACACACACACACACACACACATCACTATTATGGGCCCTTGTGTGTATGTCTATAACTATTGATATGATAAAATACTAAGGTTGTTATCTCTGGATGGTGAAATTAGGAATATATTTGTTTATTATCTGCATTAAAAAATTTTTTTCTATAATACATGTACTGCTTTGAATATTAGAAAATGTTTACTTTTTATTTTTTTAAAAACATTAAAAAGCAATCTTTCAGGGGAAATTAATAGATGAAGCAAGTCTAAGAGTCACAGTGATGGGCCCACCTAGTGTCTCGGGGACCGCAGGTTGATGTCTGACTGTCATTCAGCTCTCGGCCAAAGTGCAACAGTGAAAAAGAAATGCATTTTTATTCTCAGTGGGTTGGTGTGGCCCAAGGCGCCCCAAAGATGACCTGGAAAATAAAGGTCACAGCCACTGGATCCCACCCAGCAGCCTGACTGTTTTCAAGTTATTACCTAAGGACCAAAGATGAGCTCGGGTGTGGGCAGCAGGGGCCAGCCTTTCAAGAAGGCAGCAGGGTTTGCTTGTTAAATGTTAAGAGCACGTGAATTGTGTCACTTACTTTGTGTGGACAAATGAGAAGATGGTGAGGAGACCGACTGGAACCCAGCCGGAGCCTCCTCAGCAGGATAAGCATGCACCCTCAGAGAGGTGACAGTTACTACACAGCTTAATAACAGTTTTTAAAGAAATGGCAGAAAGCACATTGAAACCACATCCTCCACTGAATAGGGGGAAAAAATAAGTAAAGTAGATTTTATTAACTGGTAGAGAAAATGATTATAGGCTACATAAAAAAATTACTCAGGAAAATGGAGATGAGGATGTATTAAGGAAGAAATTAAGATATTTCAGCCAAACAAGGTGAGGTGGGGAAGGGGCAGGCTGCCGACAGTGGACCAGAGGGGACAGACTGGCTCCAAGCACAGAGTAAAAATTCATGCATGGTTTTCTTAATGCAATGGCAGGCAAGATGGGAAATAACATGAGCTCACGCATGCACATGCGTCAGAAATGCAGAAATCAGAGTCCTGGCAGGGCCCAGAGGGAGCACACGAAGGGATGGATGCATTTAGGAGAAAGAATCTACTTGAGGGCTGGGAAAGTGCATGAAGCTGACTGCTCAGAGAAACTAAATGGCTCCTTCCAGCAATTTCTTACATACTCGCCTGCTATGCAACTGGGAATTTAACCCACAACCCGATAGAGAAATAAACCCCATAGATCCCAACCATCTGTCAACGCTTTGTGAGAGTTGAGGGATGCTCTTCCTTATGCATCTTCCCATATATCTCCCTTCCTATTCTGGAAGAGGTTCTTTGCAGATAAACCATGTCCGTCTCTAAAAGTCACATCCAAGACACTGGCTCCACTCTGCCAAGTGCTTATTGCTTTCGACATATGGGTGTGCAGACTCATACTCCACATGATATATTCCCAAACTAAACATTTTATCTCCCATTTCGTTGGTATAAGTAATAATATTCATGCCCAAGCTGCAGTCCCTGCAACAGTTATCTCCTTCGCATGACTTTCTACACTTTTGCTGATACATAGCTTACCAAAACTTCCCTGGTCCCCTCAACAGCCAGGTGCTTTTGCAACCTGTTTCCACCTGCCTGACTCACGGACTAAACTACAGTGGCATTTCATCTCAAGAGTCTTCTATGCCAGCCCTTCCTTAACTCTGGGTAGGGTTCCATAGCAACCTGTCATAACTTCCTTCCATTGCTGGGCTGACCGCTCCTTGAAAACATGGCTTGAGTCTTTTTCCACTTTCACGTCTGTCCACCAAGCCTAGAGGCTGGCATGTAGAGGATGCCCAATAAATGCTTGCTGAATGAGTGACCAGTCGAGCCTTCAAACAGTTCCCTCTCAAAGCCACCACTTTCCTCCTTTTGTTCATGGTTTGGAAGAAATAATACAGATCTGGGGAGAGAAGACTTAAGACACATGCTTGCACTGGTGTTCTCCTACTCTCCTGAGTTGCTAGGTAGAGTTCACTTCGGCCTCCTTGCTATTATTCATCCCTTCAGTATGTGTGATGCACTTGCTGGGCAAGGCCTCTCCTTGACACAGTGATTCCCCACTGCCCTGCCCTTCAAGAGCCTACAATGCAATTCTAAACGTATGGCTCATAGCACTCACACAGAGCTAAAATAGTAGCTCTCATTTACTTCACATCCACTACTAATCCCTGCAGGTCAAGTCGACTTGGCTGTCCCTCGGGTCTTGCCAGCCATCATGGTGATTTTGGCCTCTGGATTCCGATCCTTGACCTGTTATTTCACGGTTCCTTGACCTCTGTTATTTCACAGTTCTCTCGTAAATGGAGCTTCTACATCAATAGCGTTCCCCAGAACCATGCAGCATTATCTATCATTCCCCTTTCTGAGTGAGAAAAGTGTCACAGACATTACAAAACTCATTAGGAGGATTATGGTTAGTGGATATCTGCACTGGGACTGGAAATTGCATCTTCTCAAAATACGAGAATGCCACTTTCTGTTCTCTCTCTCTCTCTCTCTCCCCCCACTCCAACCCTTTTCTTTATGACTCCTTTTATACATTTTAAAAAAAAACTACAAAAAATAGTACAATAGTTGTCACTAAACAGAATAGTTGGTGGTAAGAGCTATTGCAGGTAATAACAGCTCAGTGTTCTGAAGTTAGAGAAATCACTTTGGGCGAGAAGTGGAGCCAGTCTCCTTATAAACAAGTTTATGAACTCTGTACCTGGACCTGCACTGTCAGGGAGACAGAAGCATCACAAAATTGCTGCAGAAAGAAACGGATCAATGTTGAGTCCCTCAGAAAGGTGTTTGATTTGTTGCCTCTTCATGAAAAGAAATGCCCAGAAGAGTTGATATTTCCAGATATTGAGAGGCCTTGTTTTGGCAAAACTCACGTGGCTGGAAAGTAGGCTCATATCCTTGGGCTAGCTGCCATCAAGAAAATATTTTAGAGGACAGTGTGGCATTTTATCACCTGCTGAGGTGACCACAGCCCTGCCAGCAAATGAACACATTTCACTCGGATGCTTTATATTAATTGAAGGGACTGGTGATTTGACCTACCTGCTATTAAAACAAGACTCCAATTGAACAGCATGTTCAGCCATGTGCATAAACAAAGCCCTACCTACAACTCCTATTGTGTCAGTTTGAGTTCTCTAAGAAGTAGGTGCTAAAATGAGATTAAGCATGCAAGAGATTTGCTGGAGAAACTGCCAGTGAGAAAAAATGGAAAGGAGGCAGGTGTGACTGGGAGAGCCATCAGAACACAACGGAGGTCTGACTGTTTGAAGAAGAGGGAGAAGAAAGTCTGGGTGAAGTGTCCTCACCTGCCACACCGTCTAAGGAAGGTTCTATTGAGGGGTCAGTGAGTTCTTGGACCAATGCTGCTCATCGGAGGATTCTTACAACCTGCAGAAATGAACTGCATCTGTATCCCCACTGTGCTCAGCTATTGCCTGCAATGGCCCAGGTAAAACATGTGGAAATGACCTCTGAGTGAGCCATGGAGCCTGCGGGCCCACTGTGCCAGACTTTATTCAGGACATCATTTCCCACCTGCCCCCTTAGGCCCTCACTGTAACCAAGGCCCATGATGATGCTTTTGGTCTCTCAGTTGCAATATCAACCAGCCCCTGTGTCTAAACAGCCTCAAAATGTCCCCTTTCCCAGTGTACAGCCTGCTCACAGTTGGTGAAGAAAACACTTTTCACAGAAAAGATTAAAGAGCTTCCGATTTAAGAAACCTGCCAGGTCTGTTACTGAAAAAAATAAATCTCTCTCTCGCCCTCCTTTTATAAGACCATCAATCCTATTGGATTAAAACCTCACCCTTATTCTCATTCAAACTTGGTTACCTCCTAAAAGCCCTATCTCCAAGTACAGTCTCATTGGGGGTTAGGGCTTCAACATACGAATTTGGGGAGGAATGCAATTCAGTCCATAGCATCCACCACCTTGTGTCAGGGACGATCTGTGCCCTACAATACAGACAGGATGCTGTTTGCCATCAGGTGGTGAGTGACCCAGTCCCAGAATCCCATCTTACTGCCTCTTTCCTGGGACCACTCCTGGCACCACTCGTGTGGATTCAGGTTTTCCAACAAGTAGATGCCAAGATGGGATTAGATGTGTAATAGATTGGGGAAAATGCCTGCGAGGAAAATGGGGAGGGAAGTAGGGAAGGTAGGGACAGTCATCGGACCCTGGTGCAGGTCTGGACCTGTGAAGGGGAGAGGAAAGGAAGTCTCAGATGACACTGCAGTGCTACAAGGTTTCAACCAGACTGACAGTGAGTCCTCAGCCCAAATCCGTTCGTCATTAATCTTTCAGCTGAACAGTCTCTGGCTGCTTTTGTGCTACAACATCTGAGCAGAGTATTTGTGGCAGAGACCATAAGGTACACAAAGCCTAAGGGGAAAAAAAAGTTTGCAGACCCCCTCTCTACAGCCTCTTATTACATCACGTGAGTGCGTATGGAAGATCTGCCACAGCAAACCACTGTGGCTCCCACGGAAAACCTGAGGGAAGAGACCCAGACGCCATGCTTTCCTGCTGCTGGAGCTTACAGGCGAGCAGGTGTAGCTGAAGACCTGTGAACGGTGGTCACAGGCTCTTTGTTGTATTGTTAGGATAATTCATACTGCCTTAATGGTTCTCATCATATCTTCAGCCCTGCAGGGACGATCCAGAGAGGAGAAAGGAGGAGCAGAGAGCAAGTGAGGAAAAGCCACCAAATAAGAGAACATATGGTCACGCTTCAACAATGGGGGCAGATGAAGCCAATCACTTACACGCATAAGGAAGAGAACTAGGAAGTACTGCATTTAAAATAGGCTCGTGGAGCCCCTCCAAGAAACAATGTGCAATGGTGGCTCTGAAAGCATCACAGGGACGTCAAGGGACCCTGAATTCATCACTGCACTTACTAGTCGGCACAATCATTTTAACAACCCAGTTTTCTCAGCTGCAAGCCCTGTTTGGGGAGTGCCCCCCATCATTCATTCTCACGCCACCCTCCACTTCCACGTGGCATCTTCAGAGTCAAGTGTTTATCTTCCTCACCAGTTCTACCTGCTCACCTTGTAAACCCAGCACCTTACCTAGCATCTGCTCAGCCATAGGCCCTCAATACCTATTCGCTGAATGAATAAAGGAATTCTGTGACAATTAAATTACATGTGCATGAAATTAGATGTAAATTAGATGTCCATCCAAGCCCCCAGCCCAGGGCCTAGTACATTCAAAAGGCTCAATGCCCCTCAGTTTCTTTTCCCCTTTCTATTTCCTATGTGAAAGAAGCCAAAGCTTGCTGCTCTCCTCACTGGCTGTTGCAATTTCACAAGCTTGTCATGCTAAACACCAAACTGCCACCTGCTGAAGTTTCATAAACCCCAGGGAAAAGAATAGAGTCGAAAGCAGTTTCCTTGATAAATTACTCTGGATATTCCTTTTAAAAGCTGTTTGTCGATGACGTAATCATGCATAAGAACAGACTGGCATTCTCAGCTACCATCTCAGATATGACTTATTTCCTAGAGAAAATTGGATAGAAAAATGTGTATCTTTCTTTTACACAATTCCTCATGGAGAAGAGACATTCTCCTTTTTTGTTGTTGTTGTTTCTAATTTTTAACAAAAAAAGACTTTAAACTCACTGATCAAAAGTTGTAACTCAGATGGTGTAGGCTCAGAATATCGGGGCTGAAAGAATGAGCGTAGGCACTAACAGACATTTCAAAATAACCCCCATTCTTTATGTGAATTTCTATCTCCCTTGTAGATCAGAGCAAATTGTTTAAAAGCCTCCTCTCTCTTCTCCCTTCCACTTTCTTCTCTGGTTGTAGCTGCTCCCACATCTGCATGAGTGAGACTAGAGATACCTGGGCTTCACTAGTTTTAAAGCCACAAGGAGACTCTGAACAATCAGTGGCTTGTCTTCTTACTTACTGGCTGGGAGACATTGGGAAAGCCATGTAACTTTTTTGAGCCTGCTCCCTCACCTGCAAAATGGGCATGGCCATGCCTGCATCACAACCTGTTGTAATGAACAGACGTACTGATCAGATATTTGTGTTCAGTGCTTAATACACTGCACTCACTCACTCACTGGGGGCTTATTATTGTCTTTGCAGATTCAATGAATGTTGCGATTAGAAGCAGACTCATGGATGTACTAATAGCTATGGAGAGTTTGTGATGCTCTTGAGCACTGTTCTAAGTGTATTCTCCATGTTGTCATGTTATCTTTGCAACAGTTATGAGAAAGGAAGTTTTACAATCTCTACTTTACAGATGAGAAAACTTGCCCAAGCTTACTCCATGGGTGAACAGCAGTGTTGGGATCTGAACTAGGCCATCTGGCTCAGGAACTGGGTCCCTTGACCACCAGTTCAAGCCTAGACCCTTCACCTTTGAAATGTCACTATCTAGAGAGACTCACAGAGACATGAATAACCAAAGGGGAAGGGAAAAAATTTTCTAACACTAATCACAGGTTTTCTTTTTTGTTTGTACAGCCTTTTGCTCTGATTTCCAGGGAAATTTCTAGGGAATCTCCTTAGACGATTTGGCCACACTTCCATATATTTTCAATAAACTCTCATTTTATATAAACAGAAAAAAAAGAATAATACAAATGATTTTGTGTATTACAGCTATGTAAAATCCAAACACTAAGAAAAGGCAGAGAAAAAGAGACTGAAAGAAAATACTCCAAAATGTTGATAATAATCATCTTTTAAAAATGATTCCCACCCTACCTTTTTATGTTTTCCAAATTGTCTTTATTTTCCTATGCATCACTTTTATGAGGGAAAACATATTTTATAAAGTGACTATTATATACATTTTATCAGTTGATTGCACAGAATCCAGCATGTCTCTTATTATCTGAACTATACAGTGGAGGCCAATTGTGCTTGTTTAAATACTTCAAAGTTCCCTTAAACACATAAAAAGTTAACAGTTTTCCTATTGAAATTCAACATCCTATTCTCTTCCACTTTGCACATGTGCTAGTTTAAGCCTGACATTTAGAAACTGCCTCAAACCATTTGGGTGGATGGAATCCTGCCCACAAATGAAAGTTTATTTTCCCTCTGGTGTTATGCCATTGGACGGCCTTGCTCTCTCTTGTCCAGGTGTTCTACAAAATTCTTGCATATGTTTACCAACCATGACCATCGTGCTAAATACTATACAAACATCAAACTGAAAATAGAGGCAAATAAACTTTATTAAATGTCATTCTGAATCAGACCAAAAGCTGGCCGATTCACCGCACTTAAAAAGCCTTAAACCATCATTTTCTAAAATGTGCCAGGCATGATGCTGGGAACTTTCTCTGTTCATAGTCTGAGAAGCCTTAGACTCAGGTTGTATTAGAGTTATTCAGAGAAGCAGAAGCAGCAAGAGTTTAGATGGGTAGATAGATAGGTAGGTGAGATAGATGATAGATAGATAGATAGATAGATAGATAGATAGATAGATAGATAGATAGATATGACGATGATGATGATGATGATGATGATGATAAATAGATGATAGATGACAGACGGATGATAGAAATAATTAATTATAGATTGTGTGTGTGTGTGTGTGTGTGTGTGTGTGTGTGTGCGCGCGCGCACGTGCACGCATGTGTGTGCATATGTATATAGAGAGAGGAGTTGGGAGAGATTGAATGATCTTAAGGAACTGGCTCATGTAGTTGTGGAGGTGCAAGTCCAAATCTGCAGGGTAGGCCAACAGGCTGGAGACCCAGGGAAGAGCTGCAGTCCAGCTTGAAGAATTCCTTCTTGCTCCGGAAAGATTAGTCTTTGTTCTATTAAGGTTTTCAACTGATTAAATGAAGCCCATACACATTAGGGAAGGTAATCTGTTTTACTCAAAATCCACTGACTTAAATGTTAATCTCATAGATACATATAGCGTTTGACCAAATAGCTAGGCACTAAGGCCCAGCCAAGTTGACTCATAAAATCAACCGTCACCAACCTGTGATGCCAGCCAAGGTTAAGAAATGAGTCTCAAAACATCTCCAACTTCCCTTACTAAACCCTTACATAGTTGCTATTTATTAATATTTTCAAACCCCTTGTGTAATCTGTTTTTATTCCTACGAATAAAAATTTTAATGTAAAATTTAATCATATGAAAAGAAAGCTGTCAACACTGAAATACAGAAAAATTTCATTAATTAGATGGATTCTGCCCAAGATCAGTCAGAGAAAAAAAATCCTGAATTATTGGATATTCAAAGATTTGCAAGCTTATTAAGTACGGCTATATATTTTAACCAAAACAGGATCACTATGAATTAGCAAGTCAATTTCCTTCTGGATCTGCTTTAATAATCAGATTTAAATGTTCAGTAAACAGCACATTGATTACTGATATGGAAACAGATGCCAAATGGACTTTCAAATTATGTGTCCTCGGGTGAGGTCAAGCAAGTGTCACACAGCCTCGTTTTCATTATTAACAAATGTAATTTTTCAAGCCTATGTCTGACTTGGAATAGATTCTACATTAGTGAGGTACAAATTATCAATGTTCTCCTAAAAAAAAAAAAGATAGGTTTGTCTAACAATTTTACTGGGCATGTGGACTTTTTTTCCTAAGACACAATACTTCCCATTAGCACAATCTTAGAAAAGTGTCAGAAAATGTCCCTTTGTCTTTCACAGTGAGGGATGCTCCTTTTAGTGTGGTCACTAGAACTCTTGAGGAGAGGAATATTTCAGAAGGACACATAAGCAAATGTCTTGTGCAGGACCCGAATAAACGCCTGTTGGATCATAGCCTGCGTCTCATGTAAGGCCAAGCTAAGGAACAATTTGTAGGTTGATTCAAGTGCAAAAGTGTTTTGTGGTCAGCTCAAGAGAAACAATAAATTAATATGGCTTATCAAAGGGGGAGCGAAGAGTTATGCTAACAATAAAACTAGATTGATAGAGTGTCTTTCCAGAAAAGTATCCTTTCTAAAATTCCAAAGTTCTTGCACAAACATGACTTTGTACACATGTCATTTGAGGATTACTGGGGAGATTTGTCAAACAATTTTTTGAAATCTTTTAGTGCATTTTACATACAGGACATGTCAGTCTTCCTTCTGTGCATCAAGATATTTAATGTTTTTCCTTGATAGCCAATCATTTACATTCAAGACTGTCTTTAAAAAACACGTCAAATAAATAACATATAACAAAATCACTATAGTTAGTCACACTCTTCTCAGTTTCAGCTTGTCCCATTCTTCATCCTTTTTGCCTCAAACACTACGTTGATTAATGATTAACCCATAACGAGTTGGCCAACAGACTAGGATTCCATTTCTTATAAAAATTGCTGGGTAAATAAGGGCCTGAAGCCTTCTGGAATGATTATGCTTCTGGATGGACCTGAATGCTAAACAGCTCTGAATATGTTACACATTTATATTTTTCAGAAAGGCCCCCAAATGCAAACACATGCATTTTCTGGGCATCCCCCTGAACTGATGAGCATGAAGGGGGCTGGGGGTTCATGTACTTGCTTTGGCACTGAGCAGGCTAAGTTCCTTCGGCAATCAGAGTCTCATCTCCATCACCAGTAAAATGGTGGTGATTCTATATGCCTTACAGGCATATCTAGAGATAATGTAAAGATAAATGTCTGGGTAAAGTGCCCGTCACATAGTAGGCACTCCGTAAATGTTGGCTTCTCGACATGAGATTAGGAAAAATTGGGGCTGTCGCATTCAGGTAGTTTGAGTGGCTGTGGGGAAAGATGGTGAAAAGAAAATAATTTATTTCTCATGTTGATGCAGCATTTTAATAAAAAAGTTTGACACATCTATTTTCGGTGTTAATAAAGAGAAGAAAGACAGATATCCCAACTGGCTGCCTGTGAATTCAGCTCAGTTCGACTAGGTCCCTGAGGCTGTGCTGACTCAGAAAGGTCTCGACTCCTCAGGGGTCTTTCCCTACAAGGAGCAGGGGAAAAGATGAGCAAATCCTTTTAGGGAGGGGTCGGCGTGGTCTTGGGAGGCCCTCGCTAACACCACCTGCTGATGCCGATGCTCTTTCCTTTTCTCCCATGGCACCCACCTCCCTGCTCACCTCCCTTCACACCACGGTGACTGCCAAAAACCCTGGGCAGCTTATTTCCACGTACCATTAAAAGGCTTCCACCAAAAGGGCTAGGAACATCCAAGATCACCCAAATGTGGTCCTTCTCTGCTTTTTGGGGGACACATCTGCCCATCTACTTTCGACATCAGAGCTAAAAGGATCATCTGGCAAAGAAAACCACCCAGGAGGGAAGTGCCTTAAATGCCCTCTGATGCTGGAGTATTGCTTGTGCAGAGGTGGATCTGAAATCCGTTTGATGTATTGAGGGCTCCTTCTCTGTGTGATACCTTCAAAGAATATGATGTCCAATTGTCACAAGGCTTCCTCAGAAATGCACTGCAGACCCCATAAATACATGACTTGACATTTCATTGACATTTATTGCTTCCCAGAGGCTCATGGTATATGAAAGACAGGCCACTTGAATTTTAAACAGCATCCTACTGACATAGTTTGGGTTATTGTTTAAAAATACTTTTATCTATACACCATCTCCCCAATACAGGTAAAATAAAAGAAATGGGTATTGAGGAACTTCGCATGTGAACACTGGCAGCTGCTGAAAGATTGACGGAGACAGACACCCATTCCTTCCGTGAGAGATGGAGAAGCAGAAAGCAATCCCTGCTCCAGGAGTCTGACCTCCAACTTGTAAGAAGGAAGCCATTGCACTAAAGATTTAATGGTGTTTAGTTCAATTGAGGTGCATTTAACAAACTGCATTAGCCAGTACATAAATGCTCTCCTCTGATACAGGGAACCATGGTGACGTGAATGACTAACTCTACTTCAGGGCACAGAGTCAAGTTTTGACATTGGAATCACCTGCTCCAACAGTTTACAGAAAATCCCAAAGGAGAAACACCAGGCTGGCCACTGACATGCTTCCTTCTGACGTGTTGAACAAATATGCTACAACCCATCAAAGAAGCCGTATCTCATCCTTAAATGGCCGAGCTTTCTACTGCAGCTCGTAAGGAATGCTATTTGTAATTATAACCAGATTGTCCTCCCAACCACACCACGGAATCTGGTCATAAAGGTAATGTTCTTCTATAAAACAACGATTTCATAAAATGATCAGAGCCTGGCCCAGTGTCCTAAACACTTACCCACCCCCTTACAGTGTGGGATTAGATTAGAGTGCCATGGGGACATAACTGATGTAATGTTTCAAAATCGTAAATGCAGGGGGAGGGATTTTAAAGCTGGATAATGGGGAGAATGGAATAATGGAATAATGCAATAAAAGCTGGCTCGAACGCTGAGTCTGAGATACTTGATTTATTGTTTTAATATAACGCCATAAAGGCCATGCTTGAATGTAGAGCAGTATTTTATTTATCTGATAGTCGTGATCTCAACAATGGGTGTCTAACAATGGCTTTATCCTACAGACGGTGGCACAGACAAATGAAGCTGGTTTCAGGATGCTCCTGAGATAAGTAACAGAGCAGGCTGTGTTTCAAGGGTACCTGAGAGCCCCTTCAGTCTGAAAAATGTAATTCCCCTTCCTCTCCAGCATGGCTCTGTAGCTTTAAGAACTGCCCCAGCCCTGCGAAGCTCAGCCAATCGGACACAAGGTGAAAAGCTCAGCAAATGGGACACAAGGTGAAAAACCACAGCCCACAGGCCTGGCCCTGAACTTCGAGTTTGGGTCCTTCCTGAAGCTAGCAGTGGAGAGCATACACCAGCAGGGAAGAAGGTCACAGGGAGGAAGGGAGACAGTAGCACCCCATGTTCCCCCAACTCCCTGAAGGTCATGCTCTGCCCTGTTAGAATGTGCCAGAGGAGATGCCATGCGTCATGGGGCCAAAGTCTCACTTGGTTCCTGGGAGCTTTTCAAGTTGTCCTCATTGGGCAGAGAGAGAATTAGGCTTGGTACATCGGCTGACATCCTTCTTTCTTAAAAAAGTCAAAACCCACCATCCATCAGCTATTTCCTAAAGTTCACTGTCAAACTGTCCAGTAGCCGGGTCCTTTATTGCTTCCTCAGGGATACAGCACAGTAGCTAAGAGAGACCCTGGGTTCCGACCCTGTGTGATTCCCTTCTGGTTTTATGACCTCATGCCGGTTAGTGGAAACTCTCCAAGCTTTAATTTAACTTCTTCATCTTTACAATAGGGATAAGATTACCCACCTCAGAAAGGGTTAAATGAAATACCATATATAACCAGTAATGCGAGAACAAGAGGGTTTGGGGGTTATAATCCATGCTTCCCTTTAAAATGTATTCAGGGGACAAGCTTCTTATTTGAACTTGGTGGAAGCATGGCACGCAACACAAAGGCCTTAGAGAATGAAAATCCTCCAGTTTGCAAATACAGTCTCAATTTAGAAGTTGGAAGGTCCAGTTTAAGATAATAATCACATTTGATTTGTTTTAGAGACTTCTCCCCTCGCCCACCCAGTGTCCATTTCACAAAGAACTTGGTCCCTCTAGGTGGTCCTCTAGGGAGTCTCCTCTTAAATGACCTTAGACCCAACATTCCAACCTGTCTGCTCCTCTGATCCACCACTTAGGAAGCTTTCACTCACTTCCCTTTTTCTCCTCCCTCGCCTCTCCCTCTCCTCCCTCCCACCTACTCTGTCATGTCAGCCCCAGTCTCGGTATGCACCCCAAATGCCAGCACAGACAATCCGCTCTCCAAGTGGTCTTGCTGAAGCTGCTCGTTGCAGGGCAGAAGAGGGAGAAATTCGGTATCAGCTATCTCCAAAGAAACCCTCCTCACAAAGCTGTTCTTTCTACTCCTTATATCCTGCAAATGGCTTATCACACCACGTAACCCCCACTCTTCTGAAAATCTACATTTGGTCTGGCATCTCACTGGAATTTATATCTATAGTATCCTGGTGCCTCTTTTAAAATTTCCAGTTTACTCCCTATCACATGTATGCAGAGTGGTTAGCACATGTCTGGCACACAATAAATACCTAATAAACGCATCTATCCATAGTAATAGTACGGATCATAAATTACAGCACTTAGAACAGAAACGTCAAGTTTGAAATACCAATCAAGTCATGTCTTCACTTGGCTAAAATTCTCCAGCGGTTTCCCATTGCACTTAAGAAAACCCTCACCCCTGTCATTCACCTTCCAGCCCCTGCCCATCTCCCAAATATTATCTCCTACCACTTCCTCTTCCTGCACTTCCTCCAGCCACACGAGGCTTTTATGCCATTGTTTTCCCAATACTCCAAGTTCTTTCTCATCTCATGGCCTTTGCCCGCCTGCCTATCTTGCAGATCTCTGCTCTCACTCAGATCCCAAGCCTAAAGGCCCACCCCATCACCTAACTGGAGTAGATTTCTCTATCACACCCTAATCCCAGACACAAACAAGCCCCTTCCTATGAAACATTTTTTTATGTCATTTACTACAATCTGAAACTATCTTCTTAACTTTTTCTGTTTACTAATACAAACTGAATATTACTGCTCTCCCAAAATGTATATGTGGAATCCCCACCCCACAATGCGATGACATTTGTAAGTGGGACCTCTGGGAAGGGATTAGATATAGATGAGCTATGAGGGTGGAGTGCCTATAACGGGACTCGTGCCCCTGTAAGGAGAAGAGAAAAGACTGGAGCTCTTTCCCTCTCTGCCACTTGCAGGCACAGTGAGAACCCAGCCATCTGCAAGCCAAGAGGAGCGCCCTCACCAGAACCCACCAAAGCCGACACCCTGATCTCTGACTCAAGCCTCCAGAAGAGTGAGGAATAAATACCCAGCGTGGGATTTTATTACAGCAACCCAAGCTAACTAAGACAGCATATTACCTGTCTCCTTTCCTCCCTCAAACAATGAGTGACTCCCGTATAATTTCCATCTAAAGAGAAACATCTCCTTTTTGCCAAATGTGTGGTGATCTCCCAAGCCCGTTAGATATGATAAGGGATAATAATAACTATTAGCATGTATTGAGCACTTAAGTGGAAGGCAAATAGCCTTATGGGAATAAAGTCACTGAACAAGACACTGTATGGTAGATCTCATTTTTATACACATTTTCTCCTGAGGAAACTAAGGCATAGATACGTTAAGGAATCACAGTCAAAGTTACACGGCTCGTGAATGGTGGCGTCAAAATGTGAACACAAACCAACTGGCCCCAGAACCTGGATTGCTGTCCACCAAGTGGCTTGCCATCTTGTATGTGCCACCTGTGAGCAGAGCGGAGGTCTGCCAGAGAGGACATGGGCATGCTTGCTCTCACCAAGCCACCCACACGCTCTCTGCCTCGCCAAATTCTCAGCACAGCTACAGATTTAAGTCCTCATTTTTACACAAATGCAAAGAGTAGTCATAAATTTATAGATTTAAGACTGTTTTTACCGTTCAAATTCTTTTTAGCTTAATCATCACTTTATAAAGATTTCTCTGAAATCTTTCTATCAACATCTGCTCGGCACTAGCTTAAATGCCAGACTACAAAATCTGTTAATTGCTTACTTGTGGTGTCACCGCATGCATGCTGCTTATCCTTGGGACAGATGTGCCTTCTAGATCAAGTCAATAAGAACTTCTCTCACTCTCTTTTTTTTCCTTTTCTTTCTCTTTATTTTTTCCTGAGAGAAAACAGAGCAGAACTACAGGAGTTGGGCTCCAAAACACTCATTTCTGGACTCTGTAAAAAAAAAAAAAAAAAAAAAAAAAAAAAAAAAAAAAAAAAAAACAGTAATAGTGACCATTTGCTGAGGACTTTTTGCAGAGAAGGAATGGAGTACAGTGGGCTCTGTGGCCAGATATTCTTTGAACACTCACTTGAGGCTTTGAGCAAGTTATATCTCTCAATGCCTTAGTTCCCTCATCTGCAAAATGGGACTACATCCATCTTTGAATATTTTAAATATTAAATGACTTAATATATTTAAAGTGTTTAGAACAGTGCTGGTATAAAAGAGCTATATAAATGTGATAAACTTGTCAGTTTGGAGCAAGAGAGTATGGAAGAGGGAAGTACCAGAAGAGTGGGGGACCCCAAAAAGAGTAGAAAAAGGTTCAACTGGCCTGTGGATTAGTACAAATTGGATGAAACATAACCTCAAGAAAATCCATTTACAGACGAAAGATTTGCTGAGTTGAAGTGAACCATTACAGCACAGGGCAGAGAGGAAAGAAAAATTGGGAGTGGGACAATCTTCCTTATTGCCTCTCATTTATAATCACAGATTCTGGGTGTCCACAGGTCCCTCCTAAATAAGCTGCCAGCCAGTACAAGAATCACCCTCTACCATGCCCCCCAATATGTCCACGTTCTAATCCCCAGAACCTGTGAACATTACTTTATGTGGCAAAAAGGACTTTGCAGGTGTTATAGATTTAAGGATTTGGAGAGGAGGAGATTATCCTGAATTATGAAGGTGGGCTCAGAGTAATCATGAGCGTCCTTCTAAGAGGAGGAATTGGACTACAGAAATAGCTTTGATGATGGAAGGAAGCAAGAAGTGAGAGCAGTGTAAGGAAGGGCCAATGAATGCAGGTGGCCCCCCAAAGCTACAAAAGGTAAAAAAATGGTTCTCCTCTAGATTCTCCAGAGGAAACAGCTCTGCCAACATCTTGACTACAGCCCAGGAAGACTGATTCCAGAGTTCTGAATTCCAGAACTCTAAGAGAATACATTTGTTTTTTTGTCTTTTTTTTTTTTCCATCAAACTTGTATAATTTGTTAGAGGAGCAATAGGAAACTAATACAGACCAGCTCACTGCTATGATCGCTCCCGATGCCATGGTTCTGTGACCTCACCGTGACGTGCTGACGCCTCGTAGCCCAGAGACACAAGAGCTAAAATTGAATAAGAAAGAAAGTTATTCTACAAAAAAAAACTCTAATCATAGTTATCAGATTTAAAAAACAAAACCAAACCATAATACCATTGTCTTAGTGCAATCAGCCTGCTCTAACAAAATACCACAGACTGAGTCACTTATGAGACACAGAGATCTATTTCTCATAGTTCTACAGGCTGGAAAGTCCAACACAGGGTGCAAGCATGGTCACTTTTTGGCAAGGGACCTCTTTCAGGTTCACGGCCGGCTCCTTCTCCCTGTGTCCTCACATGCTACAAGAGGACAGGCATCTCTCTGGAGCCTCTCTTATCAGGCACTAGGCACAATCATAAGTGGGACTAGTACCTTCATGACCGAAGCACCTCCCAAAGGCCTCAACCAACAAAACTCTTGCTTTGGGGGGGTGGTTAAGACTTCAACATATGAATTTTGAGGGGACACATTCAAACCATACTAACCATTAAGCTTTCCCCTTATAATTTCAATAAATTCAATCCTCACAATTCTCTTTTTATAGATGAGCAGACAGGTTTAAAACAGTTAAGCAATTTGTCCAAAGTCATAAAGTTAATTAAATAGTCAAATGGGAATTCAAAAACCAGTTTGAGTCCAAAAATAAGCATATTGAATTTAATATGTAAAAAATATATAAAACTTAAGTTTTGTATGAATGGCTTTTCTTATACTTATGAGGTCTACTATAATTTGTCTGTAGTCATGTGCAGCAGAGGGCCACATGCAAAAAAAAAAAGTAGAAAAAATAATATCAGGAGAAAAACACAGAATCATCAATACCCAAGATCAAATCACTCACTTGAAAACACAGGGTATTTGGACTTCTAATTGTAACATAGTCTTATTTTATAGAATGTACCATTTAGTGATATTCAATATTTCTAAGCATTATACACTGAAAAACAAATACAAAGTGACTTTTGAGATCGCTATTTGTATGAAAGTTCCTGTTGTTATTATCAGGTGCCGAGCCATAAGGATTGAATTCTCACAACTATACTATGATATTGGTGTTTTTTGTTTTGTTTTGTTTTATTTTGTTTACAATTAGAAACTCTATGGCTTGAGAGTTTAAATGACTTGCCAAAAGTCATGCAACTTATGAGCCAGCCACAAAGCTACACTTGGAACCAACAGTAATCTGATCCCCAAACCCCACTCTTTTCTGTAACACCACTGAGAGAGCAGAATACATCAAACTCTATAGACCTTTCTCAAAGAAATGTCACCAGAAGAATATGCCAGCCCATCCTCAGTCCACACTGACTCACCTCAGGGGCAGCATGATGACCGGCTGTGGGCTAGAAGTGGAGGAAAGGCCATAGGCCATGTGGGAGAAGTGCCTTCCTCATTGTTTTGGGGGGTCCTGCACAGAACAAGGGGACTTCTAGTTAGAAGATGCCCTGAACTGGAACAAGTTTGTTTGTGGGCAACCTCAATCCCCTTCCCTGCATCTTACCTCTGGAGTCACAGAGAACAACCTTTCTCTCTCCCAAACCAGTGGCCCTTTCATGCCTCTCTAAGGTTTTGGTTGTTTCTGAGCTAAACATATGCCTCTTCTTCAGTCACCCTTGATGAGATGAGGTTCCTGCATTAGAATCTGCCAGAATCAGAGGCAGCTCCCTATCTGGCTGTGGCCTTGACTTTAGTTGTATCATCTGAACAGGATGGATGCCTCAGGACACGGAGAGAGAGAGAGAGAATGTTCAGAGATTTTCTTTTCCTCTAGTTACTATTCAAGACAGTGTAATATAATATTTGGCTCTTCTCATCACCACTTCCTGCTCTTAGCCAAAGGAGTGAGGATTTGAAAGAAGGGTAGGTGTGGCCCCCTTACACACAGCGGGGACCTAGATCCCAAGCCACCCCGGGGATATGACCAGGAAACTGTTTCCATGGGGCGGAGGAGGGTCCCCTTCTATTTCCTCCCCTGCTAGAAATGTTCCTCTCTCATCTAAGGCATTGAGGGAGGCCCCCTGAGTCGCAGGAGACACAAGCAAGCAAGCATTATTTCTGGGCAAGGACCTTCTTGTCACAGAAATGCCATCAATACCCCATGGGAAAGGGGCCCTGAGCACACAGACACCAGCCACAGTCGGTTAACCTAATCTGTTCTCATGAAAAGGAGAACAATTCCCCTGGAGGGAAATTGACCCGTGAACTTCTGTAGCGGTTTCCATTTTCATCATCTTGCTTCTCCTCTGGATGCTTCTATTTAAATGGCCTAAATTCACAAAGCGATAAAACGGGTGTGTTTCAGAAAATAAATGACTTCTGATGCATTCTCCTCCAAGAGAGATGGCGTGTCAGAAAGACCTCCCTACCTCCCCACAACCAAAACCCGCTACACCACACTTGTGTGAAAGGGAGAGAGCCCATGCTTGATCTGGATTTTACCAAAAATTAAACCTAATTAAACGCATATTGACCCAGGACACAGAGTGCCACGTTGCCAGCCAGATGCAAGGCTACTGACAAGAGATCTCTGACTTTTTGACAGTAGGCTTTGGACTCTGTGTCCTCGTGGATTTTGGTTCCGGTATCATTTCTGACCGGGACTTGGGAGCTCTGTGGTCTGATGGGACAGGTAGAAGCAGGAATCCAGGTTGTGCCTCTGTTTGTTTTCAGTTTGGGGATTTGCACAAACAGACCATCTACCCTTCGGAGCTTAGCTTCCCTCATCTGCGGAATCATTTCTACCTCCCAGAGTCATTGTGAGAAAGAATGAGGAAGCCGCTGCATTACACATGCATAACTGGTGTGACATCATCAGGGAACACTTTCAGTTCTTTCTCTCTCTCTTGCTGGCTCTTTTCATTCATTCCTTGGATTGGTTTTTTTCTTGCTCCTGTATCAGATTGAGGACAGGCCTCATGATGCTTCCAGACACTTTAAAATAATCAAAGAAGTCTTGATCGGGTAATGCATACCTCTGGTCCAAAGCCATCATAGAATTTTAGCTTCTTTGTGCTCACCCATGGCCTCTCCCTGGTCACGACCAGCCGAGCAGTCCGGCTGCCCGCCTGGAAGAAGGTAGAGTTGGACTTCTTTTCCACCACCTCGCACATTTATCTCTTCTCCTCCAACTTTCGGATCAGAGTGTGAAGAAGGGAGAGAAGAAAAGGGGTATCATCTCGAGGTCATCTAGATGGGCCCTCAGCTTCTCTCCTGGGCCTCTTCCCTGAGTCTCTGAAACATGCTGTCCGTCTCCCCATAGCTGAGGGTTTCTCTCCTATGGTCTAAGGAAAATGCCTCTCTTCCAGCTGACACTTACAGACCCCTCTTCAGTCCCCAAAAACCCAGCCCTCTGCCTGTCCCCAGTGGGAGACCCCTCAGCCCTGCTGGCAGGCCCCTGGACCGGGATCGAGACCATCCAGGCCACACTCACTCACAAGCATGGCCTGCCTGTACCCACAGGACACACTTCCTTTGCCTAGAGGCACGCTGGCCGTGCAGCTGACCTCGAGGCTGCAGCAATCTCTCTGTCGCTCCTCTGTCCCTTCTGCAGCAGCCAGCCAGTCTCTCGCACCCAGGATTCTGCAGGTGGATCATGACGAGTGCGTGCTGCCGCTGAACTGCCAGAGACCTATATCTCCAGGTCCATTCCTCACAGCCTCAGTCTCTGCACCTGAAGTATTGCATCCTTCTCCCCTATGCCACCAACAACTCCATCCGCAATTCCTCTTTTCATCTCCCACGCCTCTGTCCATCTTTCCAACCTCTTTGAGGCTGGAGGTGAGAGGTCAGGAGCTGGTCAGAACCCAAGTCTTGCTCGTGGTTTTGCACCCCGCTTTAGACTGTAGCCTCTGTTCGCTTCCTGCACAGCTGAAACTGGAGCTGATAGATCTTTCTTTTAATCCCTGTTTATAAAAACCGTAACAATGGTAACACTGGCAGCCAGCAGCAATCGGTCGCTGAGATGTGCTGGGCATTGTACTGATCGTTTGTGGGTGTTCTCCTATTGAATCCTCACTACAGCCCTATGAGGAGCCTGTGATGTTTGCCTCAGTTGATAAGTGAAGAAACTGAGGCTCGGAGAGGGTCTGCCACTTGGCTGGGGTCACAGAGTTCATAAGTGGCAGTGGTGAGATTCAAGAGCTGCTCAGTCTGATTCAGAGGCCAGTGCTCCAACACCGGTCCTTACACTAGAATGCTCGTGTGACCATCAAACCAGTCGTTGATTTGATAGTCTACAAGAAAGCCTCCTGCAAAACTATAAAGTATTCTTCAATTATTTATATTGTTATTGTAGTTATAAAAAAAACAATAATTTTTATTATTCCATTCTGTTGGTATGCCTTTAAGCTGCTTCTATAAGATACATTAAACACTCCAAAATAATTTAAACTGAGGCTGGGAATTGGGAGGTGACAGAGTGTTACAGTGGCCATTAAAATGTCTTAAACATTAAGGTGCCTAAAAAATGGAATATTTAACTGTGTTAGGATCACCAAATTAAATTGGCTGTTTTCCCAAGCATAATCTCTAGTGATTGCCACTTGATTGAATAGTGAACCAAAGGGACCGAAATGTAGGCAACACAAGTGACGGTCAAGGCCACCGGCCTCCCGCTCCCGAGGGATAACATATCTCTTTCCCAATTGCTCAGAAAAGAGAACACTGAGGCTTTGCTTCGGATTTATACACACATCAGAAATATTTGCACAGGTTACCCTACCACTTGGAAGGATCTAAAAAAAAGAACAACTTTCCATTAAAACATTACATGGATGGAAAGGATAATAATATTAGTGTCTGGCAAGTGATGAGCTGCTGCTCTGTGCCAGGCAGCTTCATGGCCGAGGACTTCATGAGAATGACTTCCTCCAACTTTCTGATCGACACTCTGAAGTAAAACCACGAGGATTCCTGAGTTCAGAGGGCACTCAGGAAATCCTCCCCCACCCAGAAGGTCAAAGTCAACTTAAGAGAGATTTAACAATATTCCGCAGCTGGATCTGAAGATGGAGGAAGGGGTCACCAGCCAAAGAATGCAGGCAGCCCCCAAAACTGGAAAAGGCAAGAAGCTGATTCTCCCCCTGGAACCCCCACCAGGAGGAATACAGCCCTGCTGAATCCTCAACTGCAGCCAGTGTGACCCATTTTGGATTTCATACCTCTAGAACTGGCTAGAGAATAGTATATTTGTATTGTTTTAAGACACTATATGTGTTTATTTTTTACAGCCACAATAGAAAACTAAGACATTAGTCTCACAGGAAATGGTAGAGGCCGGATTTGAACCTTGCGTGCCTGACCTCCAAAGTTCATCCCTGTGCCTTCTCACTATTATGGGATGAATTATGTGTTCCTCGAACCTACCCTAAAATAATGTTGACGTCATAACCCCCGTATCTATAAATGTGATCTTAATTGGAAACAAGGGCTTTGCAAGTGACCAACTTACAATGAAGTCACAAGGGTGGGCCCAAATCCAAGATGACAAGTGTCCTTAGAAAAGAGAGAAATTTGAACATAGACAGGCACAGAGGGAGGATGATGTGAAGAGACACGGAGAGAAGACAACCTTCTACAATTCAAGAAAGGCCTGAGGCCAGGAGAGATGTCTGGAGTAGATCCTCACACCTTCAGAGGACGCATGACCCTGCCCACACCTTGATTTTGAACTTCAAACCTCTAGAATGGTGAGTCAATAAAACTGGGCTGTTCTAAGGCTCCCAGTTTGTGGCACTTGTTTCAGAAACCCTCAAAAACTAATACACCCTCGATGAGAAGCAGCCTCAAGGCCCTCAAGTCTACCGTCTTAGGCAGACACATTCTCCACATCGAACATTAGGGAGGCTGTGAATAATCAGTTGAAACCACCACCGCCCTACATGTGCACATAAATTTTTATTTTATAGAACACTTTCCACAAGCAGTAACTGATCTGATTGTACCAGGGTCGTGCAGGCGGGGCAGGGAGTGTGTCTCGGGGTGGCTTCACAGCAGCAGGGTGCATGTGGTTGTTTCAGACACCAGCCTTAGACTGTCTGTGGCCAAATCTCACCCTCATCACTGACTCAGGAAAGTTACCAATCTCCATGTGCCTCTACTTCCTCAACTGCATTAACAGGAATAATAATAATGGTTCCTGCCTCACAAGGTTCTTGAGATGGTTAAATTGGATAACACATGTGAAGTTCTTCACCCAGCCCATCATAAACCCCAGGAAATCCTATTTTACAGATAGGAAAGCTGGAGCTCAGAGATGTTAAGTGATTTATCCAAAGACGTATGGCTCCTGAGTCACAAAACCAGCACTAACCTCCAAGTCTTCTAAATACTAGGGCAGGACAACTTGCACTATAATGTCCTGCCTTTCTCTCTATATAACCTGTCATCGTTGTTATTCTTTGGGTTTCAATCAGTCTGAAACTTTTTATCCTTTAAACAATTCTAAATTGAATTCCTCTTCTCATTTCAACCCCCACTCAGTCAGTAAAGATTATAAATTATCCAAATTCTTTTATGAGACCCTTTATTCCAAAAAGTAAGTCATCTTATTGCCCAGCAACAAAGAGTTTTCTCAAGACAATAGCTTCATAAAAAGACATAAAAAGATGGAAGACAGAGCAGCCCCCTCCACCAGTACCAAACTGCTGACTTCCCGAAGCTGCTATGTTTAATTTCTGAGTCACCTTCGCTTAGTGAAGTGGACCCTGGTAACTTACAAGTTCTTCCGGTGTTTGTAAATAAACTCAGGGCTCCACAGATTGAAAAGCTGCCTTGGGACTTCATTTCCACTCTATTATATTTTCTGCATTTATCCAACCATCTCAGAAAGTGGTTCCCCTTAAAATTATGGGATACAGAATGAAAAACCCATCAGGATTTAATGGCTGTATTTCAGCACACACAGCATCTGCTTAAAGAAAGTTGGCTTTTTCAGCACCTTTGCAATTGTGCGAACTGGAAGCAGATCAAAAAGGTAGAGTAAGAGTCTGGTTTTTTTTTCTTACTGCCACAAACCATCCATCAAAGTTAAACTATTGATAGGGAGAAAGGGAAAGAAATGAAGAGCCATGAATGAAGAGAATTGGAGGATATTTAAAAAAAAATACTATCTTTCAGTCTTATAAAATACAATTAACTGAATTTCATCAAGGCTCCTATAAAAATACACAAAGAATCAATAGCAGGCATAAAACCCAAAAGTGGGTTGTTATCTCTAAACCAGAGAAAACATTTCATTAGGCTGAAGGGTTTTATAGTCCCATTGGGAAAATTGCTTTTTCCTCACACCACTCCTTTGCTTACTACAGAAACTCAGTTGGAAAGTCAATCATCAAAATCACTTAGCAAATGTCAAAAGGTGCTGCCACTTTCTAAATATATTTGTTTCTTTATGGAAAATTCGAGGCCCTAGAAACCCTGGCATCTTTCCTCCATCCTGGCTCACACTCTTCCATCATTTTGCTGTTCTTATTTTATTTATATATTTATTTATTCTTTTCTTTTTTCTTTTTCTTTTCTTTCTTTTTTCTTGTGCAGTTTTCTTTCTCTATTTGTCAGCTTGTGTTTGTCATCATTGGAAACAGAAAGCCTGTTTTATGAATTTTCGGGCTACAGCTTTTGCTGTTAACATGGCAATATTCTTTACTAGCCATTGCACCAGGAAGACCCCCATTCCCCGGGTTATAAATGAGCATCACTCTCAAGTTTCACTCCCTGCAGCAAGGAAGGCCTTTGCCAGGCTAATCACATGTCTTTTCACATTTCATCTTTGCAAAGGCCTGTTGCTTACTTTACACTCTGCCCAGTAACAGCGCTGGTTTGGTTTATGGTCCTGTTAACCAGAAACCATCAAGGCACGCCCTCTCCTTCCACCACTTACTCACTTGAGCTGAAACGCAAGAGGGGCACATGTACCAAGACCCCAGGAACAGAATTTGAGGATCAGGCACACACACACAGTCAAAGCCGTTGCTTAGAGAATCATCTGAAGACGTCATGTTATAAGTTATTGAACCAGAAAGAGCATGGGTACAAATGGTGAGGCTCCTAGTAAACATTGGCCATAATAAAATAAAATTTACCGTGTACCTCCAATGTGCACTTGACATGTTTTATCATTCTAGTTCTGAAGTCTCTCTTTTCTGGCTAGCTATGAGAGCTGGGAGAGATAGTTGCACAGGGTTGTTAAATTCACATGTGAAATATTTGAACACAGTTTATCAACCATCAAGTGCTTTAAAAAGGAAAGAATTATTCTGTCTAGCACAATGAATTGTTCTATTCCTTGCAAGCTTCTTTTATTTAGCTAACTCAATAACCAGACTGTATGCATTCTTCTAACTGACTGTCCTGTCCATATGGATATATCATAAAGATGACAGATGGTGACTACAGCGGACAGCTGCACCATGGCCTTGGTCCCAACACACATGCCTGGCATTGGTCTTCTCCTAATAACCCTTAAACTTGGAATATCATCTCTGATACTTGCAGGGCTAAACCCTTTTTCTGATCACCCAGCTATTTCAGAAAAGAACTTTCATAATAAGTAGAATAAGAATATAAATTTCAAAAGGACTTAGCAAAATAATTAACTTTGTACTAAAGTATACATGTGTCACGGTATATTCCACTAGCCTGTAACCCTTCATGGAAGTTTTATTCTTCATTGCTAATACCTCTCACACGGCCTGGCACTCAGTCAAAACATCATAATTTTAACTTATTGCATCCACAAAACATCAAAAATCAAGTTGTAGCTCAAATTAAATCATGGTAGGAAAAGAAGCAAATGACTACATCATATAATTGAGTAAAAATTATGACAGACCAATAATTAGCAGAATCACAGCTGTGTGGCTAATGCTGTACACTAAAGCCATTTAATAAATAAACATCCCTACCCTTTGAAGAATGCAGTTTTAGCCAGGAAAAAAGCCGAATTTAGCCAAGAAAGGTGGTGATATCCAGCAAAGGACTTTTGGCCATAACACTAAACCTGCTAAAAGCACACATGATTTAAGTAATGATAGTAAAAATTAGAGCTAAAATGCCCACATCATACTTTACATAATAATAGTAAGAATTATATATCAGATATACAAATATTCTTTAATTTACAATGCCTTAACAGCATATTCATATGCATAAAACCTTTTGAGTTCCAACCTCGGTTCAGTATTTTTAAAAATCCCTTTTTATGCCAAAGCTAGCTGATATGATGCTTTAACTGTAGTCATGCTGCCATCTAGTGGACATTTCTTAGAACTGAGGTTCTTCTGTCTCCTGGAAATAAGAATGCATTCCAAGTCCTAAGGTTCATGTCAGATGAATTTTTCTTTAGAAGACTAATTTTTGGAATTCTTCTATAGATTTCCCTGCATGGACACTGGAGTATTTTTACACAATCCCTTTCTCCTGTCTTAGTAGAAAAGTATTTTCAAATGTATCAGTCACTCAGTGAGCCAAAACAGAATTTCTCTTTTGTCTAAAAATGAGAAGCTTCTCAAAAGAGAGAACGTGTCCTCCTGTAAAGAAGTGCCATCAGACTGGCAATTGCCTGCCTTTTGTTTTGCTCCACGGTGTGCCTTTGCAAAATTAGACCTCAGACAGAAACACGGACAGATTAGTCCTTTTTGTTGTTGTTTGCTGTTGTTGTTGCGGTTGTTGTCCTAAGACATTTATGAGCACTGTTGTGTGACAAACATGCTCCCATTTGGAAGGGAACATTTTACTTCAGCCCCTTCACGTGCACGGCTGCAGTACTGAGATCACACCAAGGAGGATAAAGGAAGAGAGTGAGAAAGCACATAGTCTGGGCTCCTTTCTCAGCTATGGGACCTGAATGTCATTCCATAGCTCTGAGCCTGCTTTTTCCCTAGCACTTGGATAAAGAAATGAGTCTTTCCAGGAAAGGGCAGGAGACCAAGGCACCTGCACCTGGTCAGCTGCTTCCTCATCATCTCTCGCCTTAAGAACCATGGCCGGCTCTGGCTTCCTACGAACCCCTCTGCTCATGGTGAATCTCCGACCCTGCTTCTTGGTTCCATCATGTACACGCATGTGCTGTGATAATTCATTATTTTTGCTAAAGGAGGATAAATAAAAGCTAAGGGAATATTAGCGTCTCCTTGCTCAAGGCTTTTTGAGCACTGTAGTTGGTTTAAAGAGAGACGGGAATTTAGAGATCACCTATTCCGATTCCCTGATTTGACAGGCAGAGATGTCGACCAGGGAAGATCCAGAGCCGGATACAAATGGGTTACACGCCGCGATATGGCTGGGCAACTTGCTCGCCCTTCAACATGCGCGGTACCATAACCCTTCCTACAACGCAACAAGGCGGTCATTTTACCATGTTGAGATTTCACAAGATTAAGCCAATATATGTGACTTTGGACCTGGACCACCCAGATCCCACACCACATGAAGTCCCGGTCCCCAGGTTCAGGGATGGCCAAGCCAGACCCGGAGCCTTGCAGTCCTCTCTCCACGATGCCTCGGCCACCCTCTCCTGACCGTTTGAGTGACCTGGACTATTATTTTATAAAGCAATTCATCTGCCAGCTCTCCGTAGAAACCTCTTTAGAAAAACCTTGACTTTGCTTGTCCCCAAATTCCTACAGTATCTTATTTCTCGAGTCAAACTGAAATTACGTAATCTGACAACAGGACAGATTTTGGAAATTGGAAGAAAATGGGGAAATGGAGCAGTGTGGCTTTTCTCTGGTGGCTTCACGTGCACAGAGGTTTTGATGAGTAGCTACGGTGTTCCTGGAAGAAACTGCGAAACTTCACAGAAAAGTATAAAGAAGAGAATAAAACCTCCTGGTCTGATCTCCCAGAAATAACCACCATCTTCATTTTGATATTTTCATTAATTTTTTCCAATTGTTTTTTATGAATATTTTTTATTTTCTTTGCAAACCTGGAACATAATGTAAATATTATTTTATATACTGCCTTTTAAAAACTTAAAGTTACATCATAAGCACTTTCTCCTGTCACTAAATGTTTTTGCAAGCATGCTTTTTTTTTGCCTGGCTTCAATTCCGTAGTTGGGATGTGCATAATTTCTTTATCCTACTCTCATTGAACATTTAAGCAATTTCCAATTTTTCACTATTATAAAGAGCCATGTAATAAACATCTTTATACACATATTTGTACCTATAGCTCTATATTTAAATATATGTAAACATAAAAATGTATATATTAATAAATATATAACACACATAATATATTGTTTTATATATTTTATATCAACTAACATATAATATATAAATATTTATATGTACATATTTGTATACATATACAAATATACATATACATACAGTAACAATATACTGTATGTACAGGTATTTGTTAATGTGATAAGACAAAAATGCTTTTATTATTTTAATTAACCTATACATTTTCATAATATCACATATGAACCAGGGCCATGCAATTCCAAAATAGTAATCACCAGCAAAATTTGATTGACTGCCTCATTGCTTGGGAAGGGTGGCTAATATGGCTTCTCTTATCACAAACTGAGATGTCCCTTCTCTGTGGATCCTCGAAGTTTTTCAGAGGTCCTCAGGGCACAACTGTTTTACACTCACTCACATGCCCTTTCTGGCCTAAGGCTGTGATCACGATGCCCAGAGGTGCCGAGATGGGTGCCTCTGAGGGTCCACAGCTCCCAGCTCCGGCAAGTCCTAAGAAGCTGAGCACGCCCCCTCAAGGTGCCAGCTGTGGACATGAGCAACTTACGCCATCTCTCTATGCCTCGGTCTCTCTATCTGTTTATCTGGGATATTATTGACTTTATATAGTAAATTGGACTTTATAGGATTAAATGAGCTCATAGTTAGAAAGCAACAGAAACGGAGGATACTGACTCCTCCTTCTGCCTGCTAGAAGGGGCCTCTCCGCCTGCCCCCCAAGTCCTTCCCTTCCCCATGAGACTGCGCATGCAGCTCCATCCAGAAGACAATCTCAGGGTGCCCACTGCCTTTCTCCATACAGCAGGAGCTAGCCTTTGCAGCCAGCCCAGTGGTATTCTCTCCTCTGGGACGTCCCAACCTCACCTCCAGAAGCACACAGGACCCCCAACCCAAATACCTCAGCTGCAAAGCTCCCCTCACAGCCCCAAGCAAAAGGACCCACCTCTTCCAGTTCTCAAAATCTAGACTCCCTTGTCTCTGTCTACAAAAGATATTCATCACTTCAATGTATGTAAAAAACACAGAAGCAATAAAATGACTGAAAACCGGGGCTATTAAGTTGGGGTGCACAGCCTCAACTGAATGTTATATAGCCACTAGAAAATACAATCACAGAGACCACATAAAAATATTTACAGTACATTTGTGACAATGCAGACTACAGAGTAATGCTCTGAACACTATTTCAATGATGTCAGACGTGCCTATTCACAGGCAAGGGAATGTAGAGAGGAAAATCACTATTTTGTAGGATATAAGGATTATGAGTGAATTATTTTACTTTTTCAACATCTCCTTTTCATTGGCATAATGTGTTCTTATAACAAATAACATTCAGCCTAACCGGCAAGAAGAGCACAACTTATTTAAAAATTTCATCTAAAATAGTTAAAATAAATAGAGCATCTGATTCTAAAAATAATAGTGTTGAGTTAAATGCTACAAGCTTATAACAACAGTAGCTATCCTTTATGGAGTACTTGTATACCAGGCTTGAGCTAAGTCTGTTGCAGGCATTGTCTCATTTAACCTGAATAACAATACTTACAGGATTCATTATCCTAGTTTGACACATAGGGAGCCTGCAGCCCAAAGAAGGGGGCGGTGGTGAGGTGCCCAAGGTCAGAGAACAAGGTCAGAAGCAGAGGCGCGGGGGTCTATTTGCCCTTCAAAACCTAATAGGGAGGCCTTTTTACTCACATTGCCTGATTCACTCCTAACACAGTCAAGTACCTAAGGAGTCGCATAAAAATTTGGTAAAGTTTTCTGCTTCGTTTAGCAGTGCAAGCATGCCCAAATACTTCATTTGGGCAATTTATATTAGTGGAAAGTGCTTAAAAGCAGATTACGCTTTTCACTTTGCCTATCTCGAAAATGCACTTAATGGGCTACAGGTAAACTATGTAATATTTATTAAAATGGACTTTTATTGCATCCTAAAAAGCTGTGATAGCTTTGCTGTGAATTTTAAATTTGCGCTGCATTTATTTTCACTCTGAAAAATGCAATTTATATGATTCCTCGCTAATACATTTTTTATCTGATTAGTATTTGATGACTCAAGCTCAGCAGCTGACATATACAAATGATGCTGTGTTCTTCAGTGGAACAAGGAAGGGGTGGTGTCAACCAGTGCAATGTGGGCTTGTGATGTTACAGATAAATTCACGTCTGCAAAGCCATTCTAGACTTTGGGGAAATGCTGGACTCACGTTTTGTCATCTGACCATTTAATAGCTTGCATGAAAATCTAATTTATCTTACACAACTTCTGTCCTAAAATTCTATGTAAATCAAGTTGCTTTTATTGAATTATACTTTTAAGGCCCTGAATAAAAATGGACAGGGCCCTATATCCTAAGCCACGACAGAAAATCACACTCTCACCCCCGAACAATTTTGACTGCTAAAATTAGGTTATAGGGCCTTTGATAAAAGAGGTGACAGAAAGTTGTAATAGGGTGATCACTAGAGAAGAATATAAAGGTAAGGAAACAGTCTAGCATATTTGCTTTATTGGGAGTTATGGTGCAATTGTCCTCAGGAGTTAATTTACTGAGAGTTAATGGAGCCCCCATAACACGTTGAGAACATATTGCTGGCGTCACCATATCCCTTATAATCCAAAGAAGATTGGTTCTACCTCCCATTTCATTTTAATCATCCATAAGATTTCTGGGTTTTAGTGCCTTTCTACCATCTCTAACTCAGTCCTGCTTCCGCTGAATTTGCCAAATGTCTGGATTATCCCCATTTTCCAGCCCTGCCCTGCCCGACAGCAAGCCTCGTGGGGGAGCCCCATTTCCTTCCATGTACACAAGCCACTGTGTCTGTCTCTGTCTCACTGTATTTCTCTCTCTTCCTCTCTATCTCACATACACACACACGCTTCCATATGTAATATGTACACACACATACACATCTATACACGCATACACATCCATGCACACATGCACACATATACTCACATACACACACCACTCAGAAGAGGCGTATGCCTGTTTTCACAACACACTTGACTGAAGGTTTCGGCAAACTGGGAGAAAGAAGCAGGAGTTACTCACCAGCATGCAGCCCCGCTTCTGAGAATACTGGTCTCTGTGTATAAAATCCCTTTGAGCCCCTGCCAGCAGGGGCGCTGTGCAAATAATGATTAATTGGTTAATTTTGTGTGTCAACCTGACTGGGCCACAAGAGGCCCAGAGATCCAGTTAAACATTATTTGGCAGTGTGTCTATGAGGGGGTTTCCCAAAGAGATTAGCATTTGAATTGGGGGTGCTGAGTAAAGCAGATGGATCTCCCCAGATGGTTTGGAGGGCATGAATGGAAGAAGCAGAGAAATGGTAAATTCACTCGGCCTGACAAGTGAGCAAATGTGAGTGGGGACATTCGTCTTTGCCTTTAGCGCTCCTGCTCCTTGGTCCTTCACACCTGGACTGGGCTCTCCAGCTTGCTGACTGCAGAGAGTGCGATTTCCCAGCCCCCACAACCAATTCCTTATAAAAAACCTCTTTCCACATAGACATACACATATGCATATACATCCATAGGGTGTTATTGGCTCTGTTCCCCTGGAGAACCCTAATAGAAGAGCATCACTTCACACCTGGTTGGCCTCTGCCCCCCTCTCCAGCTCCTTCCTCTCTTCTCCTTCTCCCCAAGTCTTAATATCTGTGCACAGCACTTTCGAAATTCCTCAGTTCATCTTGACACCTGAAAGCCTTCAGTCTTCCACTTTCTGTCCCCAAATGACTTGTCAAGACACTTTCCTGAAATAGCTCCTTTCCTGGGAATACTTCTGGTAGCAGATGTTAAAATAATACATTCTTCTACCACCTACGTGCTTCTTTCTTCCTTGCCTACTTTTTTCGTGACTTGCTACCTTATAGCCAAGACAAAAAATTTAAAAAAAAAATTGCTATATTCTGAATTTGATAAAGCCTAGTAATAAAAAGAATCATTGAATAAGTTTAAAACCATTGCACCTTTATGAGTATCTCACTAATTTAAAGAACTTACCTGGCGTGACCTGTGTTAAACACAGGGCACATCTGTATAGTCCTTGGCTTGGGACCCAAACCATCCACAGGTCCCATCAATTCCATGGTTCCAGCTTTATTCAGGGATAGCTGGTCATCCATCAACCACAAGACTCAAAGCCTAGAAGACAGATGTTCGATAATCTAAGAAGACTGTTGGGAGGAGATGCCAAGTTCATGATTCCATATCAAAACGGAGGCCTGCCCAAGACTTATGCAAGCAGGAGGGATTTCAGGATAATTCAGTAGAGTGGGCACCACAGAGGGGGCAGTTGGAGTGGCACTTTCAAACCTCAGCCAGTCATGCCAAACACCCAAACTGAACAGAGTAGGAAAACACAGAGCAAAGGCACAAGCACTCAGAGTGCCCGACGTCACCTTTGCTACAGCGACAAAAGGAGAGAAGAAGGAGAGAACCGACTTCCTGGATCCACAGCTTTAAACCTGGGCCCAATTCTAGGTCAAAGACACTTGAGATGATGCACACACACGTGTGCATATGCACACACACACATACACAAGCCTGCCACCTCCATTACCACCATCTCTGCACTGGTCTTTCTCCTTTTGTCAGAATTCTCAAGCCCTCCGGCTATTCTCTCTCACCTCTCTGCCCAGCCTTCTCCTCATCCCAGTTTACCCTCATCCACACACACTCCCGCACCCATGCAAGGCCATCCTGTTGCTTTGACCTCCGTGTGAAAGCCAGTGTCATTCCCACATGGCCCAGGGGCAGCTGCTCTCAGCTTGTGTGAGGAAAACTGTGTTTTGGTGAGGTGAGCTCACACTGCCCCAGGGGCCGGGGAAGGGAGCGGGGGTGGTATATGATGTGCCTGTATTTTTGTCAGAAAATTTTTTCCTCTTTGTTCCAGAAATCATTCTCTGACTCTGCTGGCTTCTTTTCTTCAGTACAAAGGGAGCAGTTTCGGCAAGGATTATGAGCAATTTGGGAGGTACGATTTCCCTGCCAAGTTGCCAAGTCACAAAGAAAATGCAAGTTGTCTGGTGATAAAGGGACTGGGAAGGAGTGATGGCCTGGGAGTTCACTGAAAGCAGCAGTGGGGATCCACGGAGGCAAAGGAAATGCACGAAATGCACGGTCCAAAAGGAAATGCACAGAACACTCCTGCTGAGCTCCAGCGTCTATCACAGGAAGCCCAGGCTTTGAGAAGCGGACATTCTTGGCTCACATCTGAGTGACCCCTCCAGCAGCCTCCAGCTCACCTGGCTCACTCTCTGCCCTGAGCCCACTTTCCCCTCTTTCCTACCATGCTGGCCACTCCTTCAGTTTCCCCAGCTGGTTTCCCCTCGCCCTGGTCCCCACCGCCTAAACTCCAAACACCCGAACATCCCAGGGCTCAATCCTTCTGCATCAATTCTCACATCCCTGATGATCTCATGCATCCTGCAAGGACCATCCACATGCTGGTGACTCACAGATTTGTAACACCAGCTCTCTCTTCCTAATCTCAGACTCATATATACAACTACCACTCAATATCTTTCCTTTGGGTGTCTGACAAGCACCCTAACATGCCCCAAGCAGAACTGTTGGTCTTCTGCCCCAGACCAGCTCCTCCTGCTCTCTTATTCATCTCGGTAGATGGAGAAGCCTGTTCTCCCAACTGCTCAGACAAAAATCTCAGAATCATCTTGAACGCCCCTCTTTCTTTATATATCTTTTATACAGACAATCAGCAAAACATATTGGTTAGACCATCTACATCTATCTAGAATGCAACAGCTTCTTACCACCTACCTCATCACTCCCATCCTGGTACCAACCACCATCCCTGTTGCACCTGGACCATTGCAATAACCTCCCAGCTGGTTTCCAAGCTTCTGTTCTTCCTGCAATGTGCTCTACTGGAACTGGGAGTCAGATCAGATCATCTTCCTCTTCAGATCTTCCAAGAATTTCCAGTCTCATTCAGCATAAGTTCCAACATGGTTGGTTCCCTTGCTGCTCATCATATCTTATCTTCATTCCTAGCACTTTGTCATACCTGCCAAGCCAGTCATAGCTGCTAATTTAGTCATTAATGCCCCCCAGCCTTGCCACTGCCCATCTCTTGAGTGACTGTCAACCTCAGGGAAGAAACACATCTGAGCACAAAGCCCCTCACCACAGGAGAAAGGAGCAGCAACAGAGGCAGGCAACCCCAAGAGAACCAGAAAAACTTCTCAGAGGCATAACATTGGTCCTGATTTTTTAAGCATAAATAGACTGAAAGGAAAATGTCAGAGGGAGAAGAGGAGAAACATCATCAGGTATTCAAAGGAGACAGTAAAGGGCCATTGTGTCTGTTCTATCATTCTGCTCGCAGTACCTGAAAACTCCTGGACCCCCACCTCTTGCCTCCGTCATCAACAATAAGTAAATACCACTTTCCAAAGCAGCCCATAACTGTGACCTTTGTCTATTTGAAGGGCTTCAAATTGGGGTAAGAGTTAAGACTTTCTAGAAGTTGATCTAGAAATAGAATCAATTTGTGGACGTTCCAGGAAGGCAGATTTGGGGCTGAAAACATCTAAGTTCTAATGATTACAACTGAAGACATCTCTCTGGATGAGAGGCACAGCTGTCACGCTGTCACTAGAGGGGTCCTGGGGGAGGCTGAGCCATCACAAGTCAGGGCCGCAGAAGAGGGGGCTCTCCACTCATCCGGCCTGTGGACCACTTTCCAAAGAACACAGACTTGCTGATTCTGTTTTGAAAAGGGCACCGCTTATTCAGGTGCCTCATTTCCCACATGTTTATTAGACAATAATCTCCAGAGTCTGCAGGTCATCTGGACAGGAGGCGTCCACTGTTTACAAAGGATGCTGATGTGCCAAAGCACTCATTAGTTGTCTGAATCTGTGGTCAAGGGACCGGAATTCTTGCCGTGTCTCTGAGGATGGAGGAAAGGGGGTGGGTTGCTGTCAAAAATACGAAAATTATAACCTTTTTATTTTTATGTCCCTGATAATAAAGGTACTTTCTTCCTTCAAAACCACTCTTTTTTTTTTTTAACTTTCCATTGTGGTTGCCTGATTCCCAGCTCCCTGCTGCAGTCCAGTGCGCTTCCAAACTTGGCTGACACTCCCGGCACCTCTTCAGGGATCCTGGGACCCTGTCTGTGAGACGTGGGCTGCGTCTTATTTTAGACAAAATAATAAAAGAGACTTTAAACACTCCTTCTGTTTTTATTTTTTAAATAACTTTAAAAATGGTACATGGCACAATATCACACACATATGCATACACACAAATACAAGACAGGGCAAATAAAGTAAAATCAACCGAAATCCCATTCAAAGAAGACCTCTTCTACTATCTCGTACACACTCTGGAAAATTCTATTGTTGCCTTTATCACTTCTGTGTGTACGTTCACATGCACACTGCTTTTTATATAAAATGGATAATGTACTTGATTTTTTGAAACCTTGTCACTTAAAATGTCATGCTGTAGTCACTGATCTTGAGCAACAAACACAATAACATCTAATATTCATTGAGACCTACAAAGGAGGCATCATATCAACCACGTAATCCTCATAAAACCCCAGCCGAGAAAGCTGTTATCCGTTAATATGCCTATTTCGCTGTTATTGTCTCCATTTCACAAATGGCAAAATGAATTATGTTCCAAGATTGCACAGCCAGTAAGTGGTAGAATCAGGGTTCAAACTCAAGCCTTCTCCTTCCAAAGGCTGGGCACTTAGTGGCCACATGATGCCATCCTTGAGTGACACCTCTCTTTCAAAGGCCGTGTGGTATTTTCTAGTGAAAATGTGCTGTCGTCTATTTCCTCGGTCCCTTTTTCATGGGCATTTAGATGGTCTGCAGTACTTTGCCATTAAGAGCAATACTCCGATCCCAACGCACTGATGCTAGGACATATAGCTCTTGCTAATGTCACGAGATGGGCTCCTTCCTTGGCAGGTACTCTGGTCAGCAGGGTTGCTAACCCAGGGAGTTGACTCTGACCTTTACAAAGGTTTTCTGATTCTGTAGGGGCATGAGCGTGCCTTTACCCCACACCCTTGACAATACCAAGTTTATCATTGATGATTTAAGTTGCAGTTCTTGATTATAAGGTTGAACAGCCATTCATTTTTAATGACCTCTTGAGTTTCTTCTCTTGAGTTACCTGTCTTCTCCTCTGCCTAATTTAATTTCTTAAATTAGGGTGCTTACCTTTTCCTGGGTCGTTTCTCACAGCTCCCCATGTACAAGCCAGGATATAGCATTGTGGGCAGTAGATTGGTCCCTTTGACACCTGCCCTAACCTCCTTCTGTTCTAGGAGGGCTAAAAGCTACACTTGCCAGACTCCCTTGCAGCTAAGATTTTTAGATGTGATGTCATTCTGCTACTGGGTCAGATTGGCAGAAATCTGAGTAAGAAAATGAGTCAGCACACAAGGCACATATGGCATTCACGTTTGCTGCTGTGGGGTCACCGGGCTCAGTAAAACTTGTGAGCCAATAGTTCTGGCTGTGGCTTCCTGTTTTTGGCTGACAGCTGTGACCCTGGGACCCAGTGACCAGCAGAGGAGACAGCAGCTTTCTCAGCAGCTTCCTGGGTAAACCAGGCAGGCTAGCTTCGGGATTTCCTCCTTTACCCCCGCAACCAAGGATTCAGTAACCACTTAATTCCTTGTATTAAATTTCCTGCTTAAAGAGCCAGAGTGGGTCCTATAATCTGAACTGAACCCTGATCACTAAATGCTAAACTATGCTAAACATGTCTTAGAAATAGTTTTCCAAGTTAGCCATTTGATTTTATTGTTTCCACCGTTGCCCTGCAATTTAAATAATTCTTTTTGCTTGAAGACATATTTTAAAACTTTTTTCTTGTTTATAGCATTGTTGGAAAAATTTTTTCCATCATAAGTTGATAAAAGCCATATTTTCTTTCAGTGCAATCATTACTTACTATTTACAATTTGTATGTGTATGCAGGGGGTGGGTAAGACAACTGCCATAATCAAATAGCCCCCACTGACTTTTAAATGCCATCTACAGACACTTGAATGTGGGCAGACAGTAAATATTTTTGGCTTTACCTGCCATACAACATCTGTTGCAGCTACTTGACTCCATTGGCTTACTAGGGAAGTAGCCACAGATAATACAGACATGGAGGGGCAAGGCTTCAATGAGCCTGTTAGCCTTTGTTTGCTGGCCCCATCTATGTCCTCAATTACCATGCTCGCTGCATCATCAAAGCTTTAAGTCCTTTGCTTTTTCTACTTCTTTCCAGATTTTCTTCTGGCCTATTCTTACGTATCTATTCATCTGGAGGAAACTTAGAATCATTTTTTTCAAGTTAAGAAAAGTTGTTTGAAATTATAATTGAATTAAGACTTAGCTCACTGATAAATTTAAGGGGAATGCCATCTTTACAATGCATGCCACCTCCATTTATTCAACTATCCTATTATCGAGAATTTTCTTCCTAGAAGGGCAATATAGGCACAGATTATAATCCCAGGTCTGTCGCTTTCGGGCAAGTTCCTTCCCTGTACTTTTATTTTCTTATCAGTGAAAAGGAATAATAGTGTCTCTTTTGCCAGATTTTGGGGGGATTACATGATTTGCCTGGAACGTAGGAAGCACAGTTCACTGTGTTCTAAACTTCTTGTTACATCTGTCAGATCAGAGTGGTTATTACTATGGGCATCTCATCTATTTCCAAATTTAAAACCTGGTTCTAGCATTGCACCATTAAGCATAAAGAAAATAACTCATGGAAACTTCCTTAATATGATCTATTATTATTTTACTGTTTTGTTTATCCAGAACATATACTGACTTTTATCAAACGGCCAGGCCACATCCACTGAAATCAACATACTTTTTCCCCTCCTTTACCTATCAAAATAGAGGCTTACATTAGCAGATTCCCACTATCGAGCTCTCTTTGATTTGCTAAAATGAACCCCTCTTGGCCACAACGCTCTTTCATGCATTGCTAGACTCTACTTGCTTATTACTTTATGTGGGATTTTCACATCGATGTTCTTAGGAAAGATTAGATTGCTTAGCTAATTATTGTTAAGTGTTACTAATATTTTATACCAACGTTACGTTCACCTCCTAAAGATAATGCAGGCTTCCTTCTTTTTCTCTGCTCTAGAATTCTTTTAAACAACCGAAAACCATCTGAGCCCCAATAATTTAAAATCACCCAACCAGAAACTATTTACACTTGATGTTTTGTGACAAATAGCTCAATTTCTTCCATGATAATTGGTCATTTTCTTTTTTTTTAGGTCCTCTTGAGTCCATTTTATTAAAGCCTTTTCTTAGAAAAGCATTTATTTAGCCTAATGTTGCCATTTCTTAGAAGATAATCTGCACTCAGACTTATTGGTTACAGAAAAACCGTAAAACTTTTCTGTTCATACTTGTTTAGTTTTTATTATTTCTTTTACTAGGTTTATTTGTTAGTTTTTAATTCATAATATAAATAGTCCATTGTCATATATACCTCACTCTGTGCTTCTCACAGAAGCTTTCCCCAGTCAGCCTCCCCTACCCCAATCAAATGCATGGCCTTTGACAGTCCTCGAAATGTCATTCAGGGTAAGCAGAAGTCCCCATGCTACACAAGTCAGGACACAGAAAAGGGGAAAGGGCAAAGAAAATCTGTGGTTGCTGGGGCAGGAGCCTTGCGGGGCTGAAAGAATGACTCTCAGCCCTGACTACACATTATATCACCTGAGATGCTTCCAAAGCAAATGCCAATGCTTGAACGCCTCCCCAACCCCATTAAATTAGATCCTTTAGGGTGGAACCTGGGCATCAGCATTTCAAGTCTCCTCAGATGACTTTAATGTGCATTCATAGTTGAGAACCACTAGGCTCTAGAAATACAGAGGGATAGGGAAAAAAAAAAACTTTTAAAGAAATGTGGCTACATGGCCTCTAACCCACATCTGGCACACAAAGATTTAAGCCCTTAGACCAGGTCAGTCCCAACAGGTGAGCGTTAGAGATTCTGTTCTAGACACAATGGCTTAGATCTGTGTAAGGTTATGAGAAACAGGATCACATTCTCATGGACTAACACAGGCCTCAGGCATTAGAAATGCCTTAGGCACAAAGAAAAGAAAAAAGAAAAAAAACCCATACACAAAAATACAGAGATTCTCTCCCAGTGAGGTAGAAGGAGCTGTGCCTGAGGCACTGAAACCACAGCCTCAGCCCCTGCAGCTCAGCGCTCTCCTCTGCTCCTTCACGAACTCACCATTTCCTTTGAAAAAGAGTTAGCATCATGGAAATAAATCCTGAGAGTAAGCTTTCGATGTCTCTCAGTCATGATCTAAATACAATAACACCCCAGAGTGGCCTTTTCAAATCGAATGTGTGGCTTAGAAGAAAGTCTCTCAACATCTCAAACAAGATAGGGTAGAGATTTCATTGAATAATTATACTCTGCTAGATTTCAACCCACTCCCCCAAAATACCCAACTGTCTTTGGCCAACCCAACAAATCAGTTTTTTCCTATTTTATTCTTCCATTTTTTGTAAGGCTAAGTAACTTATGTTTAATGCAGGCTCACATGTCAGCTAGTTGGGTTTTTAAAATCCCCCATCTTTAATCTAAGAGCAGCTTTCTACATTTCATGTGACAATCAACGGCAACCCCCAAACCTCCAGCTTCCAGGGTAATTCAGAAAGGAGTCAGACAGACTGGTCCAGGTCCCAGCACTCACTGTGTTTGTATCCTTGGGCACGTTTTCAAGTTTTAGTTTAAAATATTACCTACCTCATGGGATTGTTATGAGGATGGAATGAGATAACGCATGAGAAGTGCTTAACACAGTGTCTGCCACCTCGTAAACACTACATCCACTAATCTAGCGGCTATCTACTTGTTGTATCATATATTACGCATCAAGGACTAGGCTAGGCTCTACGGACACAGAGGGGCGTAAAATCAGACCAGATCCCCTGCTTCCCCGGAGCTTACAAACGAACTCTCAATAGATGCCGGCTGTTATTATTTCAAGATGCTGAGAATGGGAATGATCTTCCCACTGCTAAAAATAAATAGTGTGAGTGGTACAGCAAGAATCTGCAACCTTTTACTCAGGTTTGCTGATTCCCAAATGGCAGCTATTTGTACAGTTAAAGTTTCATGGAAAGAAACAACTCAGCACTGAAGGGCTGGGTAACTTTCTGACTTTAGTTAAACCTGAAACGACTCAAGAGATTAGCGGGTGTGTAGACACAAGCTGCAATGACCAATGTCTGCTCCCAGGAAGTCTTCCTAAGACACTGTGACATCTGAAGTCACTTCACTTCGGTGGGTTTTAGTTTCCTCTTCTGCAAAATGAAGAAGCTCTGCCAGGTTACGTCTAACAACCCTGCCAACGCCAACACTTTCCAGTAATTTTAAGTGTGTATGTGTTTTTCCCCCTAAAACCCATGACTGAGTTCTGCCAGCTTTATTAGCGTACTGAAAATAACTAAGTAAAATGCCTTTCCACAGATTGAGGTTTTAAATAACATTGAAAAATGGGTACCTGTGACAGAGGCTGTTACTTGCCTGCTCCAACGTCCACTCTCCCCTTCCTCCTTAGTAACCAAACCCCAATTTTATTTAAAGTGTTCAACAGCCCAGCTAAAAGACCTGATTTCCCAGGCTCTCTGGTGACTCTAACTAGAATTTTACTAAATTCCAGTCAATGTTATGTAAATTGGTCTTTCCAGCACATTTTCTTAAATGGGAAGGGTCAGGCCCTTTTTCAACCCCTTGTGAACAGCATTTTAAAAAAGAATATGTTGGAAGCAAAATGCTCCTGAACCATGCAAAAGAGGGATTTTCAAAAGTCATTATTTTAAACAAACTTTTCACTTACACGTCACCGAAACCCGGCACACTATATGCACTGTCTTTAGAGGACTGAATTAATGGCTCTTATACTCTTTACACTAGTGAGGGAAGGGGCATCACAGTTAGACTAATGGTAAGATTTTCATTCAATGTTCACTCACAAATGTTCGTAATCACTGAAATTTTCCATATATGTTTTATCCTCTGCGAGAAGCAGCCCCAAATCCTAATGTTCTAAGTTATGATTTTATTAGAAAATGTAATGCAGTACTCCAAACAGAAGATTTTTGTCTACTTTCATTTAGGAATTCCAAGATACACTTTTAAGAGAAAGGCATTTCTGTACTAGTCTGGGATCTTCAGAGGAACGGGATCACCAGGACGTATACACATACAGAGAGACACCAGGACATATACACATACAGAGAGATTTACTTCAAGAAATTGGCTCATACGACTGTGGAGTCTTGGCAACTTCAAGCTCTGCAGGGCATGCTAGCAGGCTGCAGACCCAGGGAAGAGCTGCCACTTGAGTTCAAAGGCAGTCTACTGGCAGAATGCTCTCTTCTTCCAAGTAAGTCAGGGTTGTTTTTTTTTTTAGTTGGGACTTCAACTGATTGGCGCACCCACATCACGGTGGGTAATCTGCTTTATAGTTTCATGACTTAAATGTTCCTTTCATCTTTAAAAAAAATACCTTCACAGAAACATCTAGAATAATGTTCCAAATAGCTGGGTACCATGGCCTAGTCAAGTTGACACATAAAATTAATCACCCCAGTGTCTTAATTTTATTTGCAAACCTTAATTACCGGCAAAATTAATCACAGTCTGTGTAAATGTGTCATAGAGTTGTGCTGGGAAGAGACTTCTAAAGGCTCTGAGCTTAGAACTACCGGGGAGCCTACACCTGAAAAACCAAACTTCCACCCACCTGATCTTGCAGTACATTTCCAATTGTTCTGGGGCTGTTACCAGTTATACCCAGGGAGTAGTCAAGTATATATCTAGAGTCTCCAAAACAATTGGAAAGAGGCAAGAGGGTAGAGACACCACAAATCTTCCCATTTATAAACAACCTATGTTCCCACCTACATCAGAGAGTACCACAAGCGTCTGAGAAACCCTGGGAGCCTGCAGAGCCAGAAACTCTTAAGACCACCTGCGGGGAGGATACCATCATGTCTCCCATACTAAAGTGCCATCAATACACAAGTTTTTACTATTATTTACTTATAGTAAAATAAATTGTAAGCTCTGCCTATGTCTATGAGGGCCTCGCAGCTGAGCAGCTGACAGCCTGTTTGTTACCAAATACAGCAGTAAATACACTGCAGCAAAATCAGATATGCCAAAGTCCACACTAATTCCCAAAGCACATGGTGCCACCTTGCATATAAAGTCTTTGACATGGGCTTAAAGACACTCCCTACATTTTGCTAAATACATACCACACAATCCAAAAACATTAATCAATGCAATCTGTTAAACAGATGCACAAAGGAGTAAACTGTCTTCAGTGTAATCTTCAAATCACTTGATTCTATGTTTCCCTCCCCAGTGAATGCAGAAACTACAAATATCCTGTTGGAACAAAATCAAATTTCTTGCTCAATAGTCTCCCACAATCCCTCAGTGTTTGCATTTTTCTTAGTTGAGTAACAATTATCAGTTCTACAGAGCATCAAGTTCAATTTTATTGGAGAAGGAAGGAAAAGGGGAAGAAAAGAAGGGGGGTGGGTAATGCATTTTAGAACAGTTTCAACTTATCCATGGGCTTTAATTATGCAAAAAAAAAAACTATTTTCAGAACAATATGATCAAATTGTAATACTTCTGACATACAAAGAAAACCAGCCTTTCAAGTGAAAGTAAAATATTAACAAAAGAAAAATCAAGTGTTAGGAAGAATCCACCCACAGGTAAAAACTATAGAACACTGGTTTCTACATCATGCCTCTCAATTACCTCTTGATTTTCATCTAACGTTTCACAATGTTTGGGCGCCATGACAGTTTAAAGTATGACTAACAGTTGTGTGCAAGGGATAAAGACAGTTATTTTTAAGCAGGTCACTTGTCTAGAAGAATGCCATCTACCATAAGGCTTATTATGTTACTTTAAAATGAAGTACAATGCCATTTGTAAAATGATTTCGCTTGATGAAGCCATTTTTCCCAGAGTAAAAATGTACAAGGCATTGTATGATCATCTTCAGTATGAGAAATAATGCAGGGGTTGGGGTGGGGGGACACCATTGATTTAGAAAAAAAATCCCTCTTCAGGTAAGCAAGACTTGAATTAAATAAAGAAACACAGATTTACAAGTCACAAAACTCCAGAGTAAGAACTGGAAGGTATCTCAGTGATAGTCTGGTTTCTTAGATTTAGGGAAGCACCAGCTTCAGCCCAGATGGCTTAAATGATTAAATCAAAGTCAAATAAATAAGCAGCAGAGCTGGCATTCAACCCAGACCTCAGGACTCAAGTTCAATGTTCTTCCCATGGCACTGATCTGGTATTACTTCCAAGTGTGTGCTGTGGTCTGAATGTTTGTGTCCCCCTAAATTCACATATTGAAATCCTACCTACCAATGTGATGGAGTGAGAAGGTAGGGCCTCTGGAAGGTGATTAGATCGTGAAGGTGGGCCCTCATAAATGGGTTTAGTGCTTTTTATAAAATAGGATTCAGAGAGCTCCCTAGCCCCCATTCCACCTTATGAGGGCACAGTGAGAATTTTCTGTTGTTCTCTAGCTAACCATACTGTGTATTTTGTTATAGCAACCTAAACAAACCAGGACACTGTGTGAAGCAACTTTGGCAATTTACAGTGTTTTTGGCCAAGGCCCGGCTTGGTCAGCTTCAATAAATACAATTCACGGTTACCAGCAACCACAGATGCATAAAGCGTATCGAGTCAAAACTGACCAGAAATCAAGTCCTTGCTGAGCACCTACAAAGGATGCACCAGTAGAGACACACTCTTTACACCCGAAGAGTTAAAACTATCACCTGAAACAGCATCGAAGACATAAAGGTATGTGGTTCTAATAATTAGTGTTAAAAGATTTCGGAAAATGTCCGTGAAGCCCAAATGTTAAATTATACAGGTGGAGAGTCTCACCTCTAGCCATGAGAGTTGCTCTAAGCAACTGTCTCAGAGAATCAGACAACAGGCGTCCCAAGACTCTGATCCCTGAAAGCAGGGAAATAAATGAAGCAAACTCTATGACCCCCAATTTCTATCTGGAGGCATTTATGAGATTCCAGCACAGGAAAAGGAAATACAGAGTATGGGGTCTTATAGAGCTGTGGAGATAAAGCAGAGTTCAAGGAGACTGAGGCACCTGAAATATACAGTGCAGAGCACCTGAGACAAGACAGCGATGGGGAAAGAGGCCCAGAAACCTGCAGAGGGGTTTATATGCATCTCTGGCTCTAGACTAAGCAATGTCCTCAGTGTGAAACTCCATGGTCCAGGCAAAGAATCACCTGGGAAAGAATAGTTCCCAAGGACCTGGTAGCTGAACAGCTATCGAAATTCTCACAGGGCTGTGGGAGGTTCAAGAGCTGAACAACAAAAGTAAAGGGAGCTCATTCGGCACCCAGAGAAGGCCATGCCTTAGGAACGGGGCCACACTATTTCTAGAGTAAGGGCTTCTTTCCACCAGCCCTTTGTTCTAAACACCGCCCCACCCACAAATCAAAATGTCAGAACTGAAAGAAAAAATAGAAAACACACAACTGTATTTGGAGACTTTAACATTCCTCTCTCAGAAATTGCTAGAACAAGTAGACAGGAAATCAGTAAAGATACAGAATTCTTAAACAATATAATCAGCCAGCAGGACTTCATAAATATTTGTAAACATTATAACCAGCCACTATAGAATGTGTATTTTTCCCAAATGGTATACTAAGATAAATTAGTTCATAAAACAAGTCTAGATACATTAAAATGATTTAAATCAAACACAGCATATTCTCTGAACACAACAGAACTAGGTTAAATACTAAGAACAAAAAAAGTCTGAAAAATCCTCAAATATTTAGAAATTAAACACCATGCTTCTACTTAGGTTAAAAAAATAGATGGGAAATTAGAAAACATTTTGAACTGAATGAAAATAAAAATATGAAATATCAAAATATGTGAGAGGCAGCTAAGTCAGTGTTTAGAGAAAACTTTATAGTGTTAAATGTCTATTTTAAGATCCAAAATTAAAGAACTAAGCTTACATCCTAAGAAGCAAAAAAAAAGAGTAAATCAAACCTGAAGAAGAAAATAAAGGTACAAGCAATGATTAATGAAATAGAAAAAAAAAAAAAAGAAAAACATTCTAAGCAACCAAAGCTGGTTCTTTGAAAGAGAAATAAAAATCGCAAAACTCTAACTATAGTAATAAAGACTAAGAGACAGAAAGCACCAATCAGCCATATCAACCCCCAGAGCCTCTTCCTTGACCTGCTTCGTGATACTAGAGCTGGGTCCTGTAAATCTTTCTCTTTTTCCAGACAGCACAGAGGATATTGCACGGACTTCTTGCTCCAGTGGTGCATGGCTGCTGGCCACCCGCAGTGATGTACCCCCTTCCAGGGAGGCCTGGGACGACCAGTGGTACTTACCCTCTGCTGATTTTCACTGAACCCCAGGTGGTTTCCCAGGAGGTTCCACCAGCACCACAAGGGGTAACTTGCCAGGGAGTCTTAGCAGCACCCAGAAGGCAGCTTCCCAGTTTGTCCTGTCGGCCAGTTTCCTGCTTGCCAGCTCCAGTGCGCACCATCTCAGCAAACAGCTATGAAAGCCACAGCACCACAGCCATGTCACCTCTAATGAGATCGGAATCTCCTCTCTGCAAGGAAGCCTCCGCCCAATGGGCCCTTCCTCGAGTACTCTGCCCCAGACGAGGCAGGGCCTGGTCTCTATACCTGCTCTTTCTGTATTTCTTAGCATTCTCATTACTGTTTAGCAGTTAATCCTGCTAGTTAAACTCTAAGTTTTTCCTGATGTGGCTTCTATCTCCTGACTGGATGCTGATGGATGCAACTGATAAACTCTAATATTTAAGAACCTCACAAACTCAGAAAAGGAGAGGAGGGAACATTTCCCAACTGGTTTCACGAGGCATCACCCTGTCACTGAAACCAGAAAAAGGCATTACAGGATAAAAACTAGACCCACATTCCACATAAACAGACACAAAACCCTTTACCGAATACTGGCAAATCGAATCCACCAATCTAGAACTGGTAATAAACCCCAATGGGTCATGACAGATGTCGAGAATGCAAAGTTGTTTCACTGTGTGAAAATCAAACCATGTGATATTACCACCTTAGTAAGACAAAGGAGAAAAATCATATAACTACTTCATTAGGTATAGAAAAGCATTTAACAAGTTCAGTCTTTATTCATAATAGAAATTATCAGCAAACTAGAAATAGAAGGTAACTTTCCCTACATAAAGGAAATAAAAGAACAAAAACAAAAAACGCTTCAACAGATAACACACTTAATGGTGAAAAACGCTTTCTCCCTAAGAGCAGAGACAAGATGACAAAGTCTCTTTCACCACTCCTCTACAGTGTACTGTAAGTCCCAACCAGTGCAATAAAGCAACGACACCAGAAATAAAGCAGACATGGCAGAGAGAAAGGATAAAATGATCTGTATCCACAGGTAACAGTATTTTGTATGTAGAAAATGTTAAAAAATTTACCCCCAAAAAAGGGCTAATAGAACTAATAAGTGAATTTAGCAATACAGTACAATTACATGTCGACATTAAAAGGACAACTGTGTCTTGATGTATGTGCAACAAATAATTGAAAAAACAGCATTTACAATAGCATCACAAAAACATACAAGATATACAAGGATAAACTTACCAAAATGTGCAAAACCTGTACACTGAAAAGTACAGAAATGGCTGAAATCAGGGAAGGCCTGAAAATGTGGAGATGTAACATACACAAGGATTGAATGGTAAATATTAAGATATCCATTCTCCCCAAATTGATTTGTAATTTCAGTGTAATCCAGTTGAAAATCCAGAAAGCTCTTTGCAGATACATAAATCTAAAATTTAGTTGGAAAGGTAGAAGGACCTAGGTTAGCTAAAACGATTTTGAAGAACAAGTTGAAAGATTTAAACTGAGTCAAAATTTACTATAAAGCTACAATAAAGAAGGCAGTGTGGTATTGCCTAAGGACAGATATTTAGATCATTAGTTCAGAATGGAGTTTATTTCTAGATGTACACAAATACGGTCAATTGATTTTAAACCTGGGATAGATGAAGATTTAAGACACCAAAAATCACCTACCATAAAAGGAAAAAATGATAAATTGGACTCCCAAATTAAAATTTTGCACCCTTCAAGAGATACAGACTTGGACAAAACAACTACAAAACATACCTGATTTAAAAAAAAAAAGAAAAAGAAACTTGAATCTACAACACAATTTTTTGAATGAGCAAAAAATGTGAACAGACATTTCACAAAAGAAGATATATGAAGAATGAATAAGCCCATGAAAAGATGCGCAACATCTAATGCACCCACTACACACCCACAAGGAAGGGGTAAAATTTGAAACAACAAATTTGAAGCACTGACAAGAATGCGGGTCAACCAAACACCTCAAACATTTCAAACATCGCTGATGGGGCTGTAAAATCATACAATCATTTTTGGAAAACTGACAATTTCTCATAAAGCTAAGCATTTACTTACTCCCCAAAAGACTCAGCAATTTCACTCTTTTGTATTTACCCAGAAGAAATCAAAACTTATGTCCACACAAAGATTTGTACCCAAATGTTCATAACAGCTTTATTTGTAATACCAAAACTGGGGGGGGGGGGGGATCAATTGCAGTATACCTATACAATGGAATACTCTGAAATAAGTAGCAAACCACTGATAAAAGCAGAAATATGAACAAATCTCAAAAGCATTACGATGAATGAAAGAAACCAATCAAGAAAGAGAGTACATGGTGTCTGATGCCACTTTTAAAGTGTTTTGGAACAAAGAAACTTATCAGTGGTGATAGAGAAATCAGATCAATGGTTGCCTGAGACCAGGTAGGGGGCGGGTGAGAGAAAATGACTGCACAGGTGTGTACAAGAGGGCTTTCCAGAGTAATGGAAAAAAAATTTGATATCTTGGTTGGGGTGTTGGTTACATGATTGAATTCATTTACCAAGATTCACTAAACTGCCGACTTAAAATTTTTGAGAACATTTTATTGTATGTAAATTATCGCTTAGTAAGTTAATTTAAAATATATATATGTAGGAACCTGAACTGAAAATCACTTAGATTTGGTTTGACTTTAAACTTTTTCTCTGTGATTTAATTTATTCTAATATTTAGCTTCTTATTTAATAGTAATACAAAACTTCTTGTCAGTTTAGCCTATGTTAAACCATTACAAATTCAAAATTGAAGAATCAGTTCATTGACATTTTAAACTTTCATTATAAAGAATTTATTTTATCCACATTAATAAGTGAGTCTTTTCTAGGAGGTATACTAATTCTTAAACATAAATTATAGTGGATGAGAAGTATGCTCACCCATACTTAAATATAAATACATTTGCAGCTCAAGAAATGCATCTAACCACACAAAATATTGGAGGATGATCCAATTCTACAAACTAGCAAGTAGCTAAGTGTTCCTCTTCTTCCATATACAAAGAGATAAAGGAATTCATTAGCTATTTTAGTCTGTTACTGGTGACACATGAGAAGACAGACAACGGAAGACACAATGAAATGAGACCAAATTGCTACAATTTCATCTTTAGACCCACTTACCATTGGCTATATAGGATTTTCTTCCTCCTTTCAGCCACCTGGGAAAATGTTCACAGAGAGTTAGAAGGGTTAAAATGCTAAAAGTTAGATCCGAAAGAATTAAAAAATGCAGATAGCCCAATTAATCTGCTAGTATTTATTATTGCAGAAATAGTTTTAGAGGTAGTTTATTAACGAGGCATTTTTCAAATCATCCCACTTATCGTATCTATAATTCAAAAGCATCATCTTAAAAAAGAAATAAAATACTTTTTAGAGTGTATTTTTAGAATAACATGCTGCAGTGGCTTTCAGGAAGCAGTGACTCCAGGATTCTTCAGCTTCCGAGAATGGCATTATCTCACGACAAGGACGTTGGCTCACTTAGACGCACATCAGCACAATAAAGTCATCTCTGTGATGATCAAGTTATTGCCATCAGCACGATCACTTGCAAATAAGATGAGGAGCGCTTCCTCAGCATTAGCACCAAGCCTTCAAAGTCTGGACCACCCAAACCGCTCCTAAGGGAGGGGCCAGTACAGTTTGACTTGTAGGGGGCATGTCAGGCAATGTTAAAGAGTCATCTGTTTCCCTTGGAATTAGTTCTAAAAAAAAAAAATCTTCCACAGGATCAAGCATAAATAAACATTTCTCCCCATTTGCTCTTCATTATTTGTAGCCTCCAAGAGGCTCACAGATTGATCCATCAAAATAAGAACTGGTTCTGAAGTAAAACCAAAAAGAAAGAAAGAAAGTCCGGCGTGTTCTACGGTGCCCAGAAAAGGTTAGGGTAGGGCTTCCACGTAGAAGTTGTCAAACTGCGCAAACTGAAAGGAGTGAGTTCCGATCGCGGCCCAGCCATTCTCCGGGAAGCTCACGTGGAGGTCTGTCCAGAGAGACTTGCCATTCAGCATGCCGGAGACGAGGTGACCCTGGGGCAGACAGAAAGGCAGCCCTTGGAGACATGAAAACAACTCTCTGAAGTCTGTTTCTTAATAACGTATGGCCCATGCACTCAGTAGAGCAAATATCCTTCTCACTTAAGATTTATCACAGCAAAACGTAATTCCACGAGTTGGAGCATAAGTTTGAAATACAGGGAAAATTTTCTTAGAGGAAATTCTTATCTACCTATGTAAGGAGTTTCCAAGGCACAAGGAATACCTCAGTATTTCCTCGTACTCCACCAAAGTGTTGTAAAACTGACAGAAACATAAAACTCTTCATAATGTTATTATAAAATGTTAGATAAGGGTCCACTAAAATAAAAAAACATTTGTTATTTATAAGTCATTGCATGTGTGTGTGTTATGACTAACAGCCACCAGCTCTTCAGACTTGACTGCCGGAGCCAAACGTCCATTTATTTAAGTCTTTTGTATCCCCAAGTACAGAACATCACTTCAAAGTCATATGAAGAGGCCACACTTACATTAGAAAAATAGTAACCATCAGTGACAACGGAGGGAGAGGGGATGTAAGAAGAGAAGTGTCCATAGAAATGACTTATACTGGTCACTGACAGAGAAAGATAAAATAACGTCCTCTTCAGAAGTCTGCATTTGTTAGCTTAGTGCCTGACAAACAGTGAACACTAATGCTAGCTTCTTATATCATTATTACAGCACATTTACGAGCACAGTCACAGCATACCAATTACAGCTCAACATTTAAAACTAGCTAATTTCAAAGTACGAAGAGCTAAATAGCCAAAGCACCAGGCCAAAAGCAAAATAAAATCTGTCTTCAAACCATATAACACAATGGGCCTTACTTTAGTTCTTTCATTTTACAAATAAAGATACTAGACTTAAGATTGAAAATCAAAGCCACAGATTTACCAGCAGAGCTAGGGCTGGAATTTTCCCACCCCATGTTCACAGCCACAAGCATTCCTATTGCTATGCGCATGCTCAGCTATCTTCAGCTCTAAAAGTGCTTACTGAACATCTTCTGGCACGTAGGAAACAGTGATCGTTAACACTGAGCTAAGGGACTCACATACATAAATCACATGAAGCACAAACCTGTCTGACAGTACCTCATCTCCATTTCCACACACCCCCAACTCTCCCCTCACCCAAATGGGTATATAAATTCAGTGAAATACTGGCAGCATTTTTCATGAAATAGAAAAGATGTTTTAAAAATTCAAATAGAAGAATAAATATACTAGAATTGCAAAATAATTTTGAGAAAGAAATAAAGAGATATAGCACACAGGAAATAGAGCCAGTAATAACTGCAGTAGCTAGGTATAGTGCCAGGTGGGCACCAGACTAATCGGGAGAATCACTTCATAAATTATATAAATGTCTAAGCACTGTGCTGTATATACAAAACTAATATAAAATATTAGTTTTTGTATTATGAATATCAACTCTAATTTAAATTTTTTTAAAAAATTGCCACTCTGGTATCCACTCAATTCCCCAACTATTCACTGGGCCCTCACTCTGACAGCTGAGAACCAACAGTGAATAAAACATAGGCCTCTAATTAAAGGAGCTATGTTCCAGGGAAGGAAGTAGGACTAACACGCAAATGATCAACAGAATACGTGTGATGTCAGGAGGTCCTAAGAGCTTTAAAGAGAAAGAAAGCCAGGGAAGAGGAATGGAGAGTGAGATGAGTGCTATTTTATATACGGTGGTCAGGAAACAGGTCTGAAGGAAGTTAAGGAGTGAGCCATGAAATCACAGACTTTAGAAAGTTAACACAATTTAACATGTGATAACTAGATAATATAAAACAATATAAAGAACAGAAAAATGTTCGGAAACCAGTCTATGTACATGTGATATTTTGTTAGATCAAAAAAAAAAAAAAAAGGCTTTTGAATCATGGGCAAAAAGACAGCCTTAATAAATGATGATAGCTATACATTTGTTTGTTTGTTTTTAATTATATTGGGCTCTTCCTTTAATAATTCAAAAATAAATTACAGATGGCTTGAAGACTTAAACATAAAATGAACATCTTAAACTTTGATTAGTTTGGGGGGAAAAAACGTTCCTAGCGTAAAGAAAGAAAAAGATCTTCTTAAACAAAATATAAAAGCAATGAAAACAATTTCTAATTTCTATTCATGGACCATATCACAAGCAAATTAAAATATACATCGTGAGAGAAGAAAATATTTGTGACCCATATAACAGACAATGGGTTACTACCCAGAACATACACTAAATTCATACAGATCCATCAGAAAAAGGCAACACAATAGGAAAATGTGGAACGAATGCCAATGAGTAACTTGAGAGAAGAGAAACTACAAATAGTCAACAAATATGAGATGTACAAACTCCCTAATTATCAAGGAAATACAAATCATGTCCATTAGCTTGAAAAAAATCTCTAAAACTCAATAATATCAAATATTTTAACAGCTGTAAAAATTAACAGTTTGGCTAGCAAAATTTAAAATGAAATTGCACTTCTCAAATATCTGCCTAAACAAATAACAGAATATGTGCACCCCAAGATGCACATAAAAGACCCCTCCCCTCTACTGCAAAAGGCAGACCTTACTGCCTCAGTTCACCTCAGAAGGAAAGGACCATGTGCAGAGTTATGCCCATCAAGTGTTATGCCCATTAAATAAATTATGCTACACCCAGATCAGAGTGTCAGTACACACTGACATTGCCTGAAATATCAGTACTGTCATTTTTGGTGGTTGGATAAGAAGAGGACAAGTTCAAAAACTTATTTGAATTTCATTTTTAATCTCTATTGTAACCTGAACTAAATTATGACAGGATTACCTTGGCAGAAAGCAGAGTATTACACAGCAGAATTTCTCCACATAGCATCCCTCAGAAGCATATCAATCAGCAACTCATGATTAACCAGCGATTTTGACAAATATTTTTAGATACCCATGGCACTAAAATTAATTTGGTATCTTCTCTGACAAACATATTCATGGAAATCAACTTCTAAAATCTTATAGTCAAAAACCAAATTATTTTCAACCATCAAAAATAAATTGATGTGACTTTGCTTATACCTATTAGCTTCAGTTATAATCTTGAATCAAGCAAATTTTTAAAAAAGTTATATTACTGACCATATCTATCAACTATTCCTAAGTTTAAAAACCAGAAACAAAACTTTAAACAATACTAGGGTGATAAAATCAACTGCTGATGGTTCTCAGGTGGGGTCACCCCTGACACATACTGTCATGCTAGGGAGTGGTGGTTTGCTGGTATCATGGCAGATTCTCTGCCAATTTCAATTATTTATCACTTCCCCCCACCCTCATGTGTTAACAGAAAATGCTAGAAAGGCAAAAGAAAAGAACACTTTACCTCCAGGCATTCTGACCAGCAATACTCACCTTAATAGTTAAAGTGAGTGTGTACCATTCTTGTGCCATAACTTCAGCTGGTCCTACAGAGTATATCACCCATCCAGCTGCAACACAAAAGGATTATCTTAACTGATATATTTTTAAAATCTAAATCACAGAATCACAAAACTCAGTGAGGGTTCTCGGGTGGCATTCACACATAGTAAAGTCAGCCCTAATGAAGATCTACATTTCCCAGTCTAGAAACTGATTTAAAACAAAACATCCTTCAGTCTAGCATGCATTCAACAAATGTGTATTGAGAGCCTACTCTGATTATTACCTGTGAGCTCACAACAGAGCCAGTAAAATAAATTTACAAGCCAACTGTAGTATAATGCATTAGCATTTACAGCTCCAGTATATACCTATACCTGATTGGATTGAATATGGAGGATAAAGAGTAGTAAAGACTATCATAAAATTTCTAGCTGGTATAATTGGTTACATACTAATGGCGTTCACTGAGAATTAGAGAGAAAAAATAATGAGTTAATTTCTGTATGTATTATATTCAAGTGCCTGAGAGAAACCCAGAGGTGTTGAGTGGGCAGTTTAAAACACAGCAGTGGGGACTGAGGACACAGATTTAAATTTCTACTTCCAATTCTGCCACTAACTCGTTTTGAGACCCTGGGCAAATCAATGAACCTCCCTGGCTCTGTTTTGGATTGGAAAATATAAAGTACCTTCTAGATCTGTCACACTTTGATTATATAATTTCTACTCTAATGTACTTATTACTACCCACTCCCTCTTTGATTTTTATTTTTATAGAGCCCTTTTCACCTTAAGAAGAGGCAATGAGCAGCAAACTATAAGACAGAAGATGTTTTATTAGTGCAGGAGAAAAGTCAGGACACTGAGCATCAAGACCTGTCACTACAATAGGGTCTAGTTTCAAGAGAGCGGTGTGCATACCAAACCAAAGGGACGTGGATAGAAATTGACTAAACATTATCCAGTAATTAACCTGGATAAAATACTATTCTACATGAGACAAGGCCTGTAAAGATGAATGAGAAAAGTCACGCTGCTTTCAAATTATTAACGAAACTAGAATCTAGGATCACTCCACCTTAAGCAAATCGATCCCTCCCCTTAGTTCCGGTGGCAACATTCTCAGAGTCTTGCTGTTATTCACAATGTTTCCTGAGCATCCTCGCCCCGCCCTGCAACTACCACCTCAGGCCAGCCTCTGCAAGTCCTACCCCGACATCCAGAAATCCTGGCTTGACTCTGCAGCATCCAGAAAAGTTTGGTACCAGTCTCTCTTTTACTGAGTTGCCTCTCTCTGCACTAATTAATTAACTTATAATTTTGAACCTCTGGTATTGCTTACATGTGTTGAATCTTTTCCCAATCAGATGTTCAAGCACCTTGAGGTAAAGTTTTCATTACTCCTATAAGTACCCCATTACCTGCTAAGCCATGTGCCATAGAAGAAGTCACTTACCTAGATCGCCTGTAACTCTGTAGGTTCCATCTGCAAAAATCCAGAAGAAAATTCCTCTGGCGCTTCTAATCAATATCCCACCTTTATTTACTCTTCCGGCAATGAACACACCTCCCTTCTTAAGGCTCTCTATGTAAACATCACACTTGATAGTCACATTGGACCTGAGAATGAAACTGCTGGTTAGTGCAAGTGTGGCACAAAGTTGCCATTTCACAGCCACATGCTTCCAAACCTGTAACTGGGGTAAGTGTGTGATTTGCTAAGTCTTCACTGATGATGATTATAAGTTTTACATGAACAAAGTCAAGTCATTTCACTGCCTCTTTTAATGAGTTACTGGAAAATAATATTTACTGGTTTTATGTTTCTTAAGAATACATTTCTTGTCCTGTAATAAAACACCTTCTTGCCCTAAGAATATATAATATTAAAAAAAATTCTTCTAGAAATATATAAAAGGTAAGTTTCCACACAATTCTGAACAAAAAACTTTATTACGTTTCCATCAGCAAAGAGGAGCAGTGAAGGCAACCGAGGAGTCCCTGAGAGAACTTCAGGCTAATGTTTACATGTAACCCTAATAAGACTTAAAAACTACAGAAGATCTAAAACTATCTGTCTGCAGAGAGAGTCAACTCTACAGCAGAGGTTTTCAAACTTGAGCAGCTCTGAAGCCACCTGGAGGCCGTGTTACATTCAGAGGCTGGTCTTGCCCCGCAGGTTCTGGGTCAGCAGGTCTGGGGCAGCCCCATGGATGGATTGTCTAATGATTCCCATAGAGGTCATGCTGATGCCACTGGTCAGGGATCTCCACCTCAAGAACCACTCTCCCTGGCAGAGCATCTCTGTCTACAGAGCAGTAAGACCCTGGATCTGGGACACTGATAGGCAGAGCAGATCAAAGGAGGGGAAAGATTCAGCCCGCCAGGGCCCAGTAGGGCTACCGGATGGATACTTTCTGCAATGACACGGCCACGGTAAACCAAGAGCTCTGACAATAATTCACTTCCACTCAAAAGCTAAATGCAAATGAGAAGGAAAGCCTGAACACAGCCAAGTAATAAAGCAAGCAATTTATCTAAAATGAAACTAAGAATACCAAAAAATATATTGGAAATGGGGAGAAAACTAGATCTAGTGGCTTTTACCTTTCTCAGAGTTTCTTCTCATCAGTGCATTTTGCATAGTGAAATTTTACTATGTAAAGGAAAATGTAAAGAGGAAGCACCTGGGACAGGTACACACGATCTGGGAAATCCACATTTAGCCCTCTAATCGGAGCTGGGCTGCTTTATAGGAACATCAAATGCTAAGTAATGAAAACCCAGTCTCTCTGGTGTGTCCTCCTATAGGAGAGGGAGTGTTTCTCTCCGTAGATGTCACCAGCATGGACCAAGGATCAACACTGTCCTTTATGTTACATCCCTACCTCTTTTCTGGTTTACCAGAAGTCTGAAAGTGCTACAGATACTGTTAGCACCATAAAATTATTCTATTGAGAGTTACAGTGATTAAAAAGATCAAACTTTCCCCTTTGTTTTACATCATATTCCAGAATAAGGGATTCCTGCATCAAAACTTGCAGGCAATTTTACAGATAGTAAATAAAATGGAATGAAAGTGTGGTTTAGTCTTCCGTAGCCACACTCTCTCAGTGGTGCCAAGAGAACAAAACCAGCCAACATATTAAGCAAATTTGATCCAAGGGATCAGAGTTCAGACATGTGCAACAAAAGGTGATTTTGCGACGGTCTTCTGATCCCAACCAAAGCTTCTAACAAGATGGAAAGTGTTAAGTAGCTTTGGTTAAGTCCATTTAGATCACCACATCTAAGTATGAGACAAGAAGTTGCAAACACAATTCTAAGAACTGATGACACTGCACACATTGAGAGCTGATTTACTAAAGTGTACTGTAGAGAAAATACACGAGTTTTCCATTTCCTACTCTGAAAAAGATGATGATGATTAAAACGAAGCATGGCCCAAAGACCATGGGCTACAGCACCAAACAGACCTAGCCTCTTGCCCGGGTTCTGGAACTTACACGCATGGGATCGCAGGCAAACCTTATCCTGAAGCCTCAGCTTCTCAGTCTATAAGGTAGAGAGGACAATGCCTCATCCATAGGTGGTTGTGGGAGGCTCACCCCAATATTTAGCATTACCTAGTTTTCATTCCCTCCTTTCCCTACAATAAGTGGGCATCACAGCCAGATAACAGACATGAACATGAGATGTATGTGGAACTTTGAACAGATCTGGCTATCTCAAATACAAGATGAAATACCTGGAAATAACACATAACAGGATGGGACCGAGTTTTAAAGGGTCTTAGAAGTCAGGCACAGAAGTACAGGTCTGATTTGGGAACCGGAGAGAGTCACTGCACATTCTTGATGAAAGCAGGGATTATGAAAGCTGAAAACCGTCTTTTCTTAACAAACAATTGCTATTCCCTGGTCTGTTTCTTTCCCTCTCCCCTCACATTCCCCATCCTCCTCTTCCCCTCGTCCTTACCCACTGCGATAGCAAAGATTAAGTATTGCTATTTAAATACTGCAAAATCTTCAGTTATGAAAAGTTTTGTTTAATCTTTCTGATTCTGCTCTATCTTATCTCCTGACTACAATTAGTCTCTCAATTTTTCTAGAGTTTCAGCCTGAAATAAGAGAGTTTGGGTTCAGAAAGAGCCTCTAAAGTATTCACCAGGGTGGGAGATAACAGTTGTCACAGGAAGTTAAAGGTTTTATGTGGTGACTGGCTCTCAAACTGGTGATCAAAATAATGGGGCCCATCTTAGACACTTAAACTCGGCCACCTATCTTATAATAAGACCATCAGTAAGCAATGAGAGAATCGCAAACCCCACTGACGTGATCAGAAAATCCAGGTAAAGTGTATCTACAGATGATAAACAGCATTTCTGTTGTTTAAAAAGAGAAGCTGCTGAAGTTACCCTAAATAAGGCAAGAATTCTCCACTATATCCCAATAACTAACTCTCCATGGTACTGCAAGGCTTCCAGAAACTGTCGATAGCTGCAAGTTTCTCAAAACTTGTATCAGAGCTTGGAACTAGAATTGGAATTTATAACAGGAAGTTCGGTAGTATAGGAGGGATAAAGACTTGCTGCAATATTCCACAGATAAACCACCAAGGTTCTTTTCAGAAATATCTTTCCTGATTGCGAAGCTACAGATATGGCTATTTGGTGGTTTGGCATTAATAAATGGATACATCACCAAATCTGGAATGCTTGTGTTTTATGCTTCACAGTGGAATTATGCTAGATAAAAAAACAAGTAGGAAAGAAACACCTACAACAGGCATAATAAGCCATGCCTTGGAATTCAATGACTGACTTAAAGGAGAAGGTGATGTTTGGGTTTGGTCATTGTATTTTAAGTGAAGAATAAATACGATTTGTCTCTTTACCAGATGCCTAAAGAAAAGAGTTGAATTCGCTTGCAACTAAAAGCTAATTTGCTTTTTACTATTGCCATCTACTGTTACCTGGTAAATAAATACATTTTCCACAAAAGCTAAATGGTGAAATTCTAGTATGGATCCAGCAGGTGGCAACAGCAGATCAACAAATCAACACGGCAGCAAAACAAACCCAAAAACAACACATAGATCACAAAGTGTTTATAAATAAATGCTAAATTATTATTGAGTCCGAAAGTCCTCAGTTTTTATATTAAAATCTATCTGTTCCTGTAATAATCACTATCAAACTGGGCAAATCTGAGAGAAGGAAACTGAAGCAGTGGAATGATTTGCTAGTTTGTGGCCGCCGTGACATTCAACAATTGTCACACGGCCACTGGGTTCTCGGCCCAGGAGGGCTACTGATGAGTCTTTGCTTCAGGATACACCCAACAACATTACGGGGTTATTTCAGTCAGATCTCCGTTAGAACATCAACATTACATACCACTCGTAATCTCCTATAATACTGATCGTGTTGAACGCATCGGCTGCCCAAGTTATGGGTCGCTGATTGAGAACCTGGCGGAGTGTGAAGCGATGCTCTCCAGGGTCGTCAACATTCACAAAGTATTCAAACACGCCAGTCTGGTCAGCGAAATTCGGAGCTTCACTGAAAAACGGGTAGTCTGTTCAGGACACAATAAGTTCTGTTTAGTACCAAATCTTTAAGAGAATCTTTCCTCACTGATATTTCATGAAACACTTTTACAAGTTTTAAATAAATGATACTTATAACTAGTCAAAGATTAGGTTTAGGTTGATAGAGATATTGATTTTTATATCATCATTATTAAATATTGGTATGATCATTTTGGCACACAGACTTTACTCCATGCAATTGCTTAAGAGGGAAGATCATGAATTCTGAAACAAGACAGACCTGGGTTCAAATCCTAGCTCAGTCTGTCCCCTGGGGCAAGTTGCTTAACTACCCTATTTCTCAAATTTCCTCATTGCTAGTGGGGCAAAAAGAAATAAATGAACATATACAAGTGTGTACCTAAGCCAGCACCTAGCAAAGGCTCAATAAGAGACAAAAGGCTCAAACAAGGTTCTAAATCACTGGTCACAGTCAGCTGCTGAGAGAATATTAGAAAAGGTTTATTATGCCAAAAACAAAATTTAGAAGTTGCAAATTTTCTTCTATTTCTAAAATGAAATAAAAATAAGTTTTGAGTCTAAACTATACGTCAATCTTGTCTTAGTTTTATTAGATTATAGTCATAATAATGAAGACTATAAAAGAGCAATTTTAGTGATAATATGGTATAGCTATTTTGCACCTCATGATTTCTAAGTATTTTCGCATTGTTCACATCATCTGAGATCTAAATAACACTATAAAGTAGTCCTAAAGCCTGGCTTATAGTTTTTAACTTTAGTTTTTAGTTTATTTTATAGCCCATAATGCATTACATTTTAGATTTGAAGGTTAAGAGTTGCCTTTCAGTCTTCAAGTCACAGAACAAATAGTTTGGGTGTTGGCCCAAGTTCTTCAATCCCATTAAGTAGGCTGTCTCCCACACAGACTCACCTACTGAGGGTAAGAAGAGTTACCTTGCCAAAAGAGAATTGAGCAACAAATTGCTAAGACACTCACGGTTGACAAAATTAATGGATTCGCCTATTTCAGAGAAGTGTAAGAAAACAAAGCACCAAGCTCCCCTGAGGGCCACTATTGTCTGTGTTACCCAAATAATTGTGAGGACTCCAGTATACAGCGCAAAGGGCCTTATACTCCAATCAACCACGAGATCACTTCCTGGGAAAGGAGCTAAAACTCCTCGCAGTGACCACAGAAAGGGGTGGTCAGAGTCTCCATCTGTGGCGGGACAAACAGCCCTGCAGCAACAGGAGGTTCCAGTCTCTGTGGCGATGCCAGTCTCCCTTCCCACTTCTCTGCTACAGCTGTAGGTTTTAGAAGCAGAGCAAAGAGCCACCTGATCCTGTCTGTAAGGTCCACAATGCCACTAACACTTACTAGTCACCAACTTTTGTCACTTGCTGAGCAATCTAGGAAAATAACCACAGTGCCCATGCCTTCAAACTTCAAACTGTTTCCTAAATTACCTAAAATCAAAAGCTTTTCTAACAGTTTTAAGGCAGATCTTCCCAGAAAACCAGGAGAATGCAAATATAAAACTCTGAGGCACAGCTAGAGGGTGGGGAGTTGGATTACCCATGGACAGTACAGCTGCCCATGGGCACTCAGTCTGCTGGCACTGCTGAAAGATAGGTATTAACATGCTTTAATCTGCACACAAAGGGACAGTGTCAATAATGGCTTTCATGAGATATGGATAACCGGGCAGTAGCAGTGTCACAAATCTTAAGTTTCACCCAAATGTGAGTTAGAATTTTAACTTTCATTCTGACAGTGACCTCTACATTTCTTCTGGCACTGAAAAATACAGGCTCCTCAAGTTGAGATTCACCTTGAAATAACACAACAATTAGGCCTCATTTACTGCATAGAGATTTAGAGCTAAATGAATGTAATTTTCACTGACGTTCCATCATGCACTGGCATAACAAGCAGAAATCTCTCTGCTACTGCTAAGAAGGAAAACCAAGATAAGTTTTAGTTTAAAAAAAAAAAAAACTTACCAACATTGAAATCGTCCTTATAGACACGTGGGAAGGGCTTAGATTTGGGAGGCAGTGGGTAGCTGCCTTTGCTGCCGGTGGTGAGAGTGGTGATGGTGAACAGCTCATCTTCCTGCAGTTCCAGTGTGAAACTGCCACCTCTGTCGAGAAGCTGAAAAAGCAAACGCTGTGTTCAAGGACAGGTGCTCTGGCTCATCTCATTTGGGCAAAACAGCATTTTAAAAAATAATATTAACGATAAGCCAAACTCATTTCTGTTTGAACTGCCTAACCACTTGTAAAGGACACAGCCGAGATTAAGGCCTTCAGAATTTTTTTTAAAGGTTATTTTGAAGACTTTATAAAATTATACTTTATGGAAAGAATTTTAAAAGAATTTCATGGAGGGAAGGAGGACTAGATGAACCCCAAATCTATTTCTTTTTGTCTATTCTTTTCCATTAGACTATAAGCTCCTTAAAGCTTGTACATATTCAATACACATAACTAGGAGATCAGTTGATTTATTTTGTAAGACTTTATTAAGCTTTTACTAAAGTAGAAAAGTCCATCAGATCTCACTGTTGACTTGTTTTAATCACAGAAAACCTTTCATTGTGAAGAAAAAAAGTCCAAGTCACTATATGTTCAATACATATTTCCATTAGCAAATTAGATTTATACCACATTTATGATCTAAGCAACTTAATCTCTTTAAGGAACAATTCTTCATCTACAAAATGAGGGAAAAATACATACTTCACAGGGCTGTTGTAAGGATTAAAATGAGATATGTGTATAAAGTGCTCTTAGCTCACTGTGTCATCTACAAGAAGCACTCTCTCTACCGCACCTATTCTGTGCTAAGTGCACACACTGAAGATGCTGGAATCCTTCACATACTATATGTAGGCATTAGATGAATGGCCACTTTATGACATTTGAGCAGCTTTATTTTTCTACTTTGAATTAAAGGGGTTTATACCATATCTGTGTTTTAATAATAAATTGTTGGTCAGTTTTATGAAATATCTAACACCATATTTTGACTCAGAAATAACCCCAAATGATATTATTTTTCCTATGGAGAAATAGAAAAAAATTATTATTTTTATTTTATTATTATTATTATTATTATTATTGTTATTATTATTATGTTATTTCTAGAAATACAGTGTACAAAAAGTAAAGAGTGTCCTCTTTTTGGAATTTAATATGTAATGGGTGTTCAATCACTGACAGTGACTAGTGAATTCATGGACTATTAATAATCACCAGAAAAAGTAGGTCAATTCATTCTTTGTAACGTTTCCTGAGAAACCATCATGTGCTAAGCACTATAGTAGGCACTTGGGATAAAAAGTTAAATAAGGCAGGGCCCCAATCCTCAAGGTGTCCAGTGTGGCTGGGGAAGTGTGTAACTAGGTACGTACATATTCCTCGGTGGCCATGCGCTAAGACTGGTGGGAAAAGCCCCAGAGGAAGTGACACCTGAGCTAAGTGTCAAAGATATGTGGCAAAGATATGTGGAGAAGGCATTCTCAGAGGAAGAAAAAGCATGTGCTTAGTCACAGAAGTAATTAAATTGGCATGCTGAGCTCTGAAAAATGCAAGTTTAGTCTGTGAGGAGAGCCCAGTGCAGTAGGACGTGAAGCTAGAAAGGAAAGCAGACTATTATGTCATGAGGTGACAACAAGAGTCACGGGCTACAGTAAGAGATGTGAACTCACAGGAAAAATCACTGAGGTTCTTAGAGCAAGAGTTTGTTAAAAATAAGATCTGCATTTTAGATACATCACTCTGGTAGCTGTGTGATGGTTGTCCTGGAGAGTCAGATTGAAGGCTGAAAAAATAGGTAGTTTCTATAATCCAGGAGGGAGACAATGAAGAAATGAAACAAGCAGTAGCAGTGGGAACAGAAAATAAGGAATAGGTGAGAGAAATGTGTGGATGATAGAATTGACTACACTTGGTCACTGGTGGTATACAAAGAGTGAATGAGAAAGAGGGAGTTTCAAATGAGACTCAAACATCTGAGCCAGGGATCCAAGTGATGGTGATAACATTCACCAAGACAAACTAAACACCTGAAAAAACAAACACACCTATAAAACACAAACTTCTATAATGCCTTGTAGAGAATTTCTATTAAAAAAAAAGTTGGGGACAACTTTATCTCTATTATGCTTCAGCCACAAAATAAATAATAAAATTAAAAATTCTTAATTCATTAATCAAATTCTGTTCCCCTTAACTGTTGCAATGTTCAAAATATAAGAATTTATTTTAAAACTACCCATAGAGAATCCAGTTGTTTGAAAATAACTCTCTCAGGTGATTTTCCAAGTTTGGTATACCACACCTGCATCTCTGGTATTTCACTCTAAGGAGAAAACACACAAAAAGCACAGCTGAGTGGTTCATCATAGCCTTTTTGAGAATTTCCAAAATTAGCACCAGTAAGAATGATTAAGGAAAATGTGCACCCTATTTCTATTTACCAGAGACCCACCTGAAATATTAAATAGTAACATTTTGAAAATAGAAAGGTATTATTCAAGCACATATTTTATTTCCTGTAAATCTACAGACTTTTAGCAAACATTTAAAAAGATTTTAGTGCCTTTGTTTCAAAGGTACTTATTGCCATGCCTATATAAAAGCTTTTTAGAATGTTCTGGTATTGAAAAACAATCTTAATGCAATTAGTAGTCAGGAAGTATACTGTATTTTCTGTATTTAAATCTAACAGTAAGTAGGAATAGCTAGAATCTAGTGGGGTTTTTTTTGTTTTTTGGGTTTTTTTTGGTATAGAGTACTGAAAAGATCAATGCTTTAAAGTTCCCTAGATTACATAATTGATGCTTCTACCAATAAGAATGACTTTCTTGCAGGTGAGTTTTGTTAAATGTTCACCAAAGCCACAGAGAGTTTTACCTCCTAGTGGCTTCCATAGTGTCTAAAACCAGTCTGCAGATAGAAGACAACAGGGCCATTCATTCACCTGCAAACGCTTAATGACTGTAATATAAGACTTCACTTAAGAACTGCTAGCCTGTGATAAAAGACATAAGTTCTCAAAATCAAAACCAAAATGAAATCCCACATATTTACTTACAAAAGATCCCTTAAGAACGAAGGTAGCAAACTGGTGTGACACATTGAAATAAGGAAGATATGGCCGTATACACACAGAATGTCTATGGCTCTGAGGAGAAAAAAAAAATCACATAAGTTATCCAAATGATTTACAAACCATCTCAGGGGGAAAAAAATAAAACATTTAATGCCCCCAAGATTAATAGAAATGGCACACATTAGGTCACAATGAGTTTATTTCAAATTTTCAAATTTTCCTAATATAATCTTTATTGAATGTCCATTGCATATGCCTAGTCAAAGCAAAAACTCATTGGCATTCTGACAGAATCAAACTTTAAATTCATAGCTAAATTCTAGTCATTTTACAACGCACAGATTAATTGTTATGTTGTAACTATTTTCCAAGTAAAATAGATCAAGTGAAAAGCAAACGCTCAGGATGTTTTTACTGAAAAGGCATCTCATCTAAATATAACCTTCAAATAGATAACTAAGGTCAGCTAAATACATATAACAAATAATTCTAATATTGCCAGCATCATGTTTTACTAAATGGTCACTGCAATGGGCTGGGATCAAAAGGCATATGTGACATAATCCCTGCTCGAAGGGATTCCACTATCACACAGCACTTGGAGTATAAGTCTCAGATGGGCTTTGTGGACAATAAAAAAAAAAAATTAAATTATTATCAAAGATTTCAATATCTGATCCTCAGTAATTAATATACAGCTCGACAGAAAATCAACAAGAAAATAGGCAATCTGAACAACACTACCAAAGTAACCTGTCTGGACTGACAGTTATTGGTCACTTCATCCAGCAACCGCAGAATGCACATTCTTGTCTGGTGCACAAGGAACTTGTATCAAGGTATACCATAAACCCATAACAGAAGTCTCAATAAATATGGAAAGATTCAAGTCATACAAAGTACATCCTTTAACTATAATAAATTAAATCAGAAATAAGTGACAAAGAAACCTCTCAAAAAACTTCAAAATATTTAAAAAATTAAATTTCGAAATAATCTATGGCTCAAAGAAAAAATAAAAAGGGAAATGAGAAAGCATTTTGAGCTCTATGAAAATAAAAACAACACATGAAGATTTGTGGGATGCCACAAAAGCAATACTTAGGAGAATTTATAGCCCTAAACACCTAGATTAGAAAAGAAAAAAGGATATGAGACTTCAGCTTCCAACTCAAGGTACTACAAAAAGAAGACAAATTAAAACCAAAGTAAGCAGAAGAAATAAAATAATAAAAATCAAAGGAGAAATCAATTAAACAAAACTTAATAAAACAAGAAAGAATAATCAAGAAACCAAAAGTTCATTATTTGAGAAAATCAATAAAGTGGATAAACTTCAAAATGTTAAATACAGAGTTACCACATGACCCAGTAATTCCAATCCTAGATATTTACCCAAGAGGATGAAAACACATGTCCAAGAAAAACTTATACATAAATGTTAACCTCAGCATTATTCATTATACCCACAAATTGGAAACAACTCCAAAATCCATCAACTGATAAATGAATAAATAATGTGTTATATCTATACAATGAAATATTATACAGACATAAAAATAATGAAGTACTACTGATAAAGAACTACAAAAACATTAAGTGAAGGAAGCCAAGCACAAAAGGCCACAGAGTATATGATTCCACTTATATGAAATGTCAAGAAGAGGCAAATCTACAGAGATAAAAAGTAGAGTAATGGTTTTCAGGGAATGATGGAGAAGGGAATGAGAAGTGACTGCTAATGAGTATGGAGTTCCCTTTCGGGGTGATGAAAATGTTCTGGAATTGCATAGTTGCACAATTCTGTGAATATACTAAAAACAACTGAATTGTACACTTTAAAGGGTGAATTTTACAGTATGTGAATTAAATTTCAATTTAAAATTCAATTAATATAAATCATTATTTTAGTGAACAAAAAAAGAAAAACTATATGATGCTTCCAATAAATACAGAAAAATTATGACACAATCCAACATCCATTCCTTATTTTAAAAAATAGATGGGAATAGAGAGTAATTTCTCCCTGATAAAGGGTATACATGGAAAACATCATACTTAATGGTAAAAGACTCATACTTTTCTCCTAAGATCAAGGACAAAACAGGGACATCTGTTTTCACTACTTTCATTCAAAACTGTGTTAGGGATTCTAGCCAGTCCAATCAGGCAAGAATAAGAAATCCATTTGGGAAAGGAGGATGTAAAATTTTTATATGTAGATCATCTACCAAAAAAAAAATTCAATTAAATCAACAACAAAAAAAAGCTACTAGAATTATATGTGAGTTTAGCAAGGTTGCAGAAAACAAGATCATTATACAAAGATCATTCATTATACCTGTATTACTATATACTAACTACCAATAGAATTAAACTTTTTACAAATACTATTTACAATAGAGCTGAAAATATGAAATAGCTAAAATTTTAACAAAATATGTGAAGGACCTATACACTGAAAACTACAAAATATTGTTGAGAAATTAAATAAAATCTAAAAAATTCAAGGATAGGAAGACTTGATGTTGGTCAGATATCAATTCTCCCCAAATTGATCTACAGATTCAAGGTAATCCCAATCAAAATCTGAGCAGGCTTTTTGGTTTTGTTTTTTTTTTAAGAAATTGACAAGCTGATTCTAAAATGCATATAGAAATGTAAATGACCTAGAAAGTCAAAACAACTTTGAAAAAGAAAGTGAGGGCACTAACACTGTTTCTAGAAATTATTATAAATATAGACTCAACAGTTGGACAAAAGTCTTCCATGAGCTTCCTTTATCTGACTAAAAGCAGCAACTTCTGAGAAATAAAGCTGCAACGAATTCCTCTTCAGAATGGATGAACTCTCAGAAAGAAGAAATGGGACTAAAACCACCTTAAATCTCCAAGGAAGTTTAATGGCCCTGAACGAGAAAGAAAAACCACTCACACCAGTATAGTCAAACACTATCACAAACTTCCTGTTTGTTTTCCCGAAAACCCATTTTTCTTTCCAGTCATTTATTTTCCATAAGTGCCCACTTCTCACCCTCCCCATTATTTAGTGACCTAAGTATAAAAACCCAGATTGTAACCACCTCGGAGTCACTTATCACTAAATTTCTCCCACACGTATGTGCATTTCATGCAAAAATAAATTCTGTTTTCCTTCTTCCTGTTTATCTGTCTTCTGTGTGTTTAATTTGTGAGACCCCAGGTACTGAACCTGAAAGGGTAGAGAAAAAGTTTCCTCCTCCCCTAAATACTGTTTATTGTATTTCTGTCAATCATACTTTAAAAGCTAGTTAAAAAAAAATAATAATAAAGTGTTCAGTGTGTTATATGCTGTTTTGCTTATATGCTGTTTTTCCAATACCAACAAAGTGAATTATTCCAAAAAACAACGACAACAACAAAAGAATTACCATAGTCTCAACGATGATGGTAAGGTTACCTAAGCCATCAGTCAGAGCTGCATAGCTTCCTCCTTTCTCTAAATGGCCAACTGTCTTCAGGTAATACCAACCTGGTTGAGTAAACTGAGTGGTGTGAGCTATAGAAAAGCAGAGAAAGACTTTAAAAAAATAAAAATAGTGATAACAGCATTTATTTTAAACAAACAAACAAACAAAAAAGGCCATCTACTGATTTGAGTCTGATTAAGTCTAGCAAACTATTTATTTTGGAAGAAAACACTTGCCAATCCCATGTTCCAGTTAAATGGTACAACTGTGGGAAGATTCTTAGAATGACTGGAAAAAATAAATGAACCACACTCTGTCAATTCAAGAATGTTATATTCTCTTCCAAGAGCAAAGTAAAATTATCCCTTCCCAATCTTTGTTCATCTCTATTTAACCCATCCTACTATAACTATAAAAAAAAAAAAGATTAAAATGTTAATAATGCATTTCAAAAACTTAAGTTTTATGGTTTCAAATGAGTTTATTTCCACTATGTATATTTATTGGGCACCTCCAAAGCTGGCCCTGACCCCACCCCTGACAAAAAAAAAAACAATTTCAATATCAAAGGAGTTAACCAACCTGGACATATGCCAAAGCAGTGTATTATTTTTAAAGTTACTTGAAAAACAGCCTCTGCAAGGACACTCTGACTCTCCCCTGTGTCCCCCTGAAAAGAGGAAACAAATCTCCCACATGAAAGGTATCCTTCCTGCACCAGGAGATAGAGAAACACCCTTACTGCCAGAGATAGGCAAGTCAGAGCCAAGAAGGCCTGTAGGCAGGCAAACTGCTCAGTTTCTTCTCTAGTTAGCACCCCAAGCCCATTTGGGTGCCTTGTCAGTTCTTCACAAATGTTTTGTTTCTTTGTCTAAAAGCTATGCCAACCACCTGATTTGGTTACTTCTTTGGTCCCATAATCTATGAGACCTCCATATATACAAAATTAAATTTGTTCTTTGTCCTTTTATTTTTGTCCTGTTAATCTGTCTTGTGTCTATTTAATTATTAGACAGCCAAAAACACCAAAAGGGTTAGGGAGAAACTGTCCCCCTTCCTGACAGTCCCCTCTCAGTGTTTTCTGCTTTGTCTCTTAGAGATGAATTTAGAGAGTGAGAGATGGTATCTGAATCATACCTGTTATCCAAATAGGAGCTTCTACTACATAATGCCCACTCCACGGCTCTTGAGCTGTCATCAGCCCAGAACGCCCATAAGGCAGCTGTTCATAGTAGCTAGCCACCAAATTCCAAGCAATGGTTCTAAAAGATTTGTTTGATAAAAGAGAAACACCAAAACAGCTGTGATAAAAATGCAATGGTCTAGAAGCCTACACAGTAAAAAGACCTTAACGTAGTTTATATAAATATACGTAAATAACCAAAAAAAATAAGAAAATACAAGTTTCCTACATTCACTCTCATTTTGAAATAACCAGGGTTGGATGTATCTAAATATTTTAATGGTGAATCACATAATAAGAAAATATAAATATATATGAGATGTACTATTCTTACTGAGCAATGGTGTAACCAGAAGATGGATCACGCCCTACCAGTACTAGACATGTCACAGATTTGAGTCAAACACACAAAAAGGCTTTATCCTTCCTGCTTTCCTTTGACAGTCAGCCTTCTTAATGCCCCAGTTTTATTGACATAATTTTAGGAACTCGACTTTGAGATGTTGCAAAGTTTTGCAACTGAGAACTCTTAGAATCTGACTGCCTGGGTTCAAATCATGGTTCCACCACTTAACCTCTCTTTCCTCATCTGTAAAATGAAGATATAATTGTATCTATCTCATGTGATTGTTGTGAGAAATAAATATACTAATGCATATGAAGAGTGTAGAACAAGGTCTGAGCTATAGCACTGCTATAATTCTCCTTTGTCTACAAGCATTAACTGGGTAAGCTTGTTGGTCTATACTTTGGTCCATTCTTTCAGATGTCCACAGCTGGTGCTGAACCCTAAGACTGTGACTCTGGTTCTGAGGAAAATCCAAGGGCAAAGGGAAGCTCTGGACCTGGTACTGACTGGGCTCCTCACAGCTTAAAAATTTAAAAAACAAAAACAAAAAACACAGAGTTTATCCACAGAATTTTATTTTCCTTATCAAGTCCTCAGCCATATAAAATGAGAGACTGGCATTTTTAGAAAATCAAAGCCTTCTAATTCTGTCAATATAAAGTAGAAATAATAGTTTCAATTTTCAAAAATCTTTACTACCAGTGAAAATTTTAAGAGCTCTCATGATTCTACCCATGATCACGGCATCTTTTCTGAAAAGAGCTAAAATAGAAATGAAAACAAACTGTCTAGAGAGCATTTTGTAATTTATTCAAAAGCTTTGAAAATCTTTATAACTCTGACCCAGATTTTGACTCCATTTCTAAGAAACACCCTAAGGAAATCATAGATATCTATGAAGACAATTATATACAATTGAACATTTCAGTGTGTACAAAGCTGTTAACAGAAATAGAAACAACTTCTACTTCTAGGAAGAGAATAATCAACAAGGTATAATATATTTTCTGTATCACCATTTCTCAAACTTGTGTGGCATCAGAATCACCTGGGGCACTCACTAGACCAACCGAATCCCAGGTATCTTCCCGGAGATTGGGGTTCAGTGGTCCGGGCCAAGGAATACATATAAACAAGTGTTTCGGGTGCTACTTGAGACAAGGCAAGTTTGGGAAATTCTGCTTCATATAACAGAACATATGTAAACATTGAAAATGATGAAGTATAAATACACTCAAATATGAGAAAAAGTTCATAATGCCCTGTTAAATGAAAAGAAGCTTCTTTACTAAACATATAGTTTGGTCTCAATTTTGTATTAAACTTTTACATAATATATAACATAAATGGGAGGACATACACCAAAATTTTTAATAGTTACTTCTGGATGGCAAAAATCTGAGTGATTTTGTTTCCTTCTTTGCACTTATGCAGTTACTAAATTCTCTGCCATGAGCATGCACTACTCTTAATGTCAAATTAAGTTATTAGAACCACTCTCCATGATAAATATCTTTCCTTTCAGAAAGAGAAGAAAAAGAACAAAGGCTGTCAGAATAATATATCTGCTCACATTAACAGCATGAAAGTATGTATTGACTTATGTTTATTACTGTTTTAAAAAGCTACTTTGTTATGTTTATTACTGTTTTAAAAAGCTACTTTGGATCTAATTTCAATTAAAGTTTCTCAGATCATTTAAGAAATACTTCCCTGAGAAATTAAGAGTTGTGTTCTCTCTCAGTTTCTGGAAATAGTTACACAAATTAAGTATGCTATATGTCAGATTGGGAAGAGGCTAGTCTACAAGACAATTTGCCTAGTCTTTTCAAAAGGTCACTGCCTTTTCAAAAGATCACATAAAAAAAAAAAGAGGAAGGAAACTACTCTAAATCAAGAGATTTTAGGGTCATGATATCAAAATGCAATGCATGGTATCTGGCTCCTAGCTTTTTAAAAAGAAGCTATAATGACGTTTTTGGACACAATTAGAAAAATTTAAATATAGACTGGGCATTAGAAATACTTTTTTAAATGATCTTATGCTCTTATGTATCAAAGTGATATTGTGATCATGTAGGAGCATATCCTTAACATTTGGAGCCACATACTAAAATATTTAGGAGTAAAATGTCTTTTATTTCATAATTATAAATATGTGTATGTATATAACTTGTTAAAAATCACAGAAGTGTTCAAATTTTACTGTAAATAAATTAGATCTCAAGCTTGACTTTATTCAATACAGACTATATTCAAATACAGAAAAATAGATACAGCTTAGCTATAGATATAAGTATAGATGAAACTAATAAGGTAAAATGTTTACAATCAGTGAAACTAGATTGTTAGAATATGAAAGCCTATTGTAATTTTTTCTACTTGCTGTGTTTCTGAAATTTTTCAAATTAAAAATCTTCAAAAGTTTTTAATAACTTACGCAGTCATGTGGCCATTGATATAATTCTGATTCAATATGCGACCCCAGCAGCCTGCACCCACATCATTATTTAAAGTGCTAAAATCTTCAGAAGCCCAAAGCTTTTTCTTAGTCAACTCTGCATCCTTTACTGTACGGGTTCCAGGATAATGAGCTCTAGAAAAGAGAGGGTGGGAGGGAATGGGAAGAGGTCAAAATGTGGCACTTATATCTATTTGCTGAGTGAATAAAAACACACATCTTTTCCAACATTTTATTTGAGAACAATGGACAGCTTCTAGGTAGATGTCAGACTGACTGTAAGCAGCTGCTTCCCATCTTTGTGTCTCAGAACATCATTGAAATGAGATAAAACTATAACGACACACAAAATGGGACGAAAGACCATCGATGGATAGGAGATGTCTGTTTCTAGAAATAAAAAAATGTATGAAAGGATGTTGATAGACAGAGGTAGCAGAGGAAGCCACAGACTTAAACACTCCAAGAGACAAATGAGGTGGAGACAGGATTCAGACTTCCCAGGGGAAGTCCAGAATTTGAGACACTAGGAATGAAGGAGTAAGAATGAAGCTAAAAATAAGACTAACGAATCTATCATATAAAGTAGTTCCTCCTCCCCTGTCTTAACCCTAGCAGAGAGAAAGGCAGCTTGGCATTTATTCCCAGACAAAAACAATAAAAACTCACACAGAGTTCTTTCTTGAAGAAAAAGAATAAACTACTTTCGGAAAACTTCCAGTTATTATCCCAGAGCAGTGGTGGCTGCTCTGGGTGGTTCTGCCTGGGGAAGGCAGGGCAGGATTTGCTACTGGCATGGAATAAAGGCCAGAAACGCTGCTAAACATCTTTAAATGCACAGAATAGGTCCCCACGACAAAGAATTGTCCAGCGAAAATATCAGAAATGCAGAGGTTGAGAAACCGTGCCCCAAAGTGATAAATCCCTCTCTTATTCTAACAGTTGAGAGGAGTCAGTCAGGTGAAGTATAAATGTACATTTATTCTTTCAAAAGTAGAACATTGCCATAACTATTCATTACTGAACAAAAACAATTAAGAAATTTCAAATGTACAACAGAAAACAGACTGACAGTTAATATAATCATAAGACAGCATGTTAGCTAAATAACTTTAGGAACATGAGTATATACTTTTTAGGCCAACCATTATTTCCAAAAAAAATTAATAATATAAACAGACAATGGACATTAGATTATATCATAATTCTAATCTTTGTAGTTTGGTGTAGTAGGGCTCAAAATATTAAAAGAAAGATTTTGAAGACCTGTTTCAATTTTTAGTTAGTTAATTCCATTTAGTTCATGAATCTTCTATGAGAAAGTCCTTTCTGGGAATTCACTATACATAGTAAAGATCAATTAAGGCACAATACCAATTTGGCACTTCAGGATTTCATGAGGAAGAAAAGAATACATTAAAAGTAATAAAAAATATAAAGAGAAGTATGTGATAAAAATGAGGTTCCACCAAGATTCTGTTGAGTCATTGAACCCAGCTGAAAACAGGCATCTATTCAGTATTGTAACTATATACTACAGAGACCACAAGATCAAGGTAGCTCCTAACAGGGTTAAATTATTGTTCTGGCACCATAATGCCCAACTTGGAAAATATTGCTAGCAATCTTTGTAAACATAATTTTAATAATTCCTTACATTTTAGAATTATTCTTCTATTATAGAACTTCATTCTAACATCATGATATTCATTTTTGATGCTTTAACCAAATAGTTTTAAAATTCATCTAGTTGTCACTCAGCAAAATGCATGTTTAGTGTTATCTCTCATTAAAAAATACTCATTCATATAAAAAAATAAGGCCTGGAAAGTAATATGCTAATATGATTTCAAGATAATAGGATTATGACTAAATTCTAACTATAGTTTTCTACAATTTCCAGATTTTTATAATGAGCATGCATTATTTGTAAAATCTAAAAGGAACTCCTTAAAATTATAGAAATAGATGTTACATCTCTCAGAAAACCATGGAACTGTTATATTATGTTTAAAACCTGAGTAATTTATTAAATAATCTCAACAAAGAAGGATAGAACTAATACCGAAATCTGGGTCTCTCCCAATATCCATTTCTACTTCAACAAAATGTAAAAGGTTCTTTAAGAATATAATTTTTTAAATGTATATGATTAGGCAAAACATCTTTATCATTTCACAATATGTATGGCCATGAGCTCATACTATGGAGGCTGAGTGATAAGAACATGGATATTCATTATGTTATACTGCCAACTTTTGTGCATGTTCAAAATTCTTCATAAAAAAGTACATTAGATCAAGAAGAGTCTTCGCAGGGGGTAGGAGAAGGGGAATTGGAGGAAGGTGGTCGAACGCTACAATATTTCAGGTATAAGATAAACAAACACCGGGGCTGAAATGAGCATGTAATGGCTGCAGTAAACACTGCTGTGTGGTGTACAGGCAGGCTGCTAGAGAGTAGATCTTAAGAACTCTCATCACAAGAAGAATTTTTTTTCTTTTTACTGTATCTATATGAGATCATAGATGTTAACGGAACCTATTGTGGTAATTATCTCACAATATATGTAAATCAAACCATCATACTGTATAACTTAAACTTGTACAGTGATGTATGGCAATTATTTCTCAAAAAAACTGAAAGTAGATAGTAGATAGATGGATGGATGGATGGATGGATGAATGGATAAGACACAGAATAAAAAATATTGCTGGAACCCAGTGAGGTCAAGATGCAGAGGGCTGAAAGGCAGATTGGACTGTGGGAACAGGGTCAAAGTTGTATCGCCAAGGAAACATAACAAAAGTCATAATCAGTGCACCACACCAGGCCCATAGGCATTCATGAGAGAATTCCAAACACAGGAAGTCTGAGGGTTAGAAAATGATTTCATGACATTGTCTTTTATAACTTCTAAAATTTATATACTTCACTGCCTCTTAATCTAAATAAAGCCATGTTTTATTACTGAAAATGTTAACACAATTTTTAAAAGTTACCAATACATTTCATTGTCATAGAAAGACCCCAAAAGACATACATTTCAAAGACAGAGAAATGAAATATCAGTTGTACAGGCTCTGGTTAAATAAATACAAGAGAGCTACTTTCTGGACATGTAATCCAATGAGGAGGAAAGGGCAACGACAAAGGCACAATCACCGAGAAATTCAGATTTCAAAGTAAAATACTCCTTACCCTATAATATCAACCACTTTCAAGAGCTCGGGGTCAAGCATCATAGAAGCAGAAATGGGCTCCCAGAGATTATCACTTGCTATGATTTTCACATGATGGAGACCTTGATAGTTTAGCATTCTTCTTAAAACCTTTCAGAGAGATAAACAGAATACAGGACAGGTTACAAATGAGATCTCACCTGTTGAATTACAACCAGGATAGCTAAAGTATCTTCAAAAATCAGCATTCTGGATGATAGTGTCAATATTATTTGCCCATAGAAACATGCCTCCTGTATAAAATAAAGGCATTAAGATAACTTACTTCATGGGAATGTAAAAAGAAAACGAACAAATCCAAGAGGTAAAAATGTTTTAGAGGGATTTTCCCTCTGACTTGAAAATGTTTAATCATAGATAATTTGAGTGGGAAGGTAGAAAGTTAATTTAAAAAAAAAAACTCATAATACTATCCAGAAATAACCACTATTATTTTGGTATACATTCTTTCAGTAATTTTCTTATGAAGATACAATAATAAAGTTGAGATCATACTAAACATACCACTTGATGAAATGCTTTAATCTATAATTTTTTTCAGTTTTTCCAATGTCTTCAAATAGTCTACCATTACCAAAAATATTACAGTTCTTAATACCATAGTAGAAACAGAAATAAGAAACATTCCATTGTTCCCCTTAAGTCTTTCACAGGCTTAGACAGGATAGGCAATAGGACAATCGACCCTTGAAAACTGAAAGAAACAAGCTAAATTATCTTAGAAAATAAATTGACAAAGCGCAGAGGGCCTAGTCCAGTATTTAGTACTGTACTTGGGCCCCATGAGGACTCTAAAAGAAACACAAGATGGGGTCCTCATCCTTAGGCAACAAACACACTCACCAGGACACTAAAATTAACAGGTGAACTAGAAAATCAGTGAAAACGTACATACCAAAATGTATAAATTGCCAATTTGCTAAAAAGCAGAGGAGACATCATTTAACCCGGGAGTAGGAGGATTAGATTTCAAAACAGAAATGGTTCTTGATGAATGGATATGAATAAGCCCACTGTTGTAATACCAATCACTTGGAAGAGTCCAGCTCACAGCAGTATATGCTCAATAAATATCGATCTAATTAATTAAGATAAGAACAAAGATTTTCACAACTTCTCTTTTTACATTCTAACTTTTCTACACCAGGGAATTTTCCAATTAATGTGCTCTTTTAGGAGGCAAATAATGAAAGCTCTAGTCAATTCCACGTTGTACTTTAAACGGATGATTTCTCAAAACTGATGTACTATAGCATTTTAAAAAACAGGTTCAAATTAGAGTAATAATCCAAGTTCATCTTTCACATGAGGTTTCTAGGGCACTCCAGAAGCAATGTGAACAGATCCTTAAGAGTAAATGGAAACCAGCTCTCAAGATTCAGAACTGAGAATCCCCATCCCTCTATTGGGAGACCAATCTTGAGCTTCATCGCCGTGAAATTCTTTCTTATTTTAACAGAGAGAAGGGAGAGCAACTGACTCAAACTTGCATTTTTCACTATGAATCTATCTAGTTTGTCTAGTGCTATTCCTAGACCATCATCTCTAAGGTTGCTTCCATCTTACACAGTATATTCAAATAACACTCCAAAATATACAAGCCTATAAGCTGCACTTTTAAATAAGTTTCCATCTCAAAATCAGTATAAATAGCAGCATTCTTAGAGCAGTTATTTGCAGTGTCATGCCCCTGCTGTAGCCACTTGGGGAGCTCCTCTGCATCCCATCTTGAAAACTGCAAGTGCTTGTCACTTCCTCTAATAGACCTCCCTAGTCCATCCAGGCAGCAGTGTCATCTCCTCTCTGTACTCCCGAGAGCCCTATACATACATTATTCTGCTAGAGAAATTATGACTGGTATTTTAATTGTCCATATGAAACTCCAGATCACCCAAACATGAACTTCTTTGGGCAGAAAAGGTCGTTTTTATCCTTGTATTCCAAGCATGTGCACAATGCCTGACAAACTAGGTGTTGGATAAATGCTTGACCAACTAAACGAGTAAAAAGAAATTTAGTGCTTAAAACATAAGTCACTCAGTTGGAAGAAAATGTTTTAAAAACTAAACAAAATATAACCACAAAATTATATTTTTTAGAGAAATAACACATAAAATACAACAAATGGAACTGAAAGGTAAACCAGAGAATATCTCCACCTAGAAGTTAAACTGCTTTTGTTCTCCAAGGACAGAAGGGGTCATTCTCAGCTTCCCCTTCCTGAAAAATAGCAATAATAGTATTTATCTCATAAGGGACGTAGTAAGAATTAAATGAAGATAAATATTTAGGAAAATGGCTCAAAAATCACACACTTTACAAATGTTAGTTGCTACCTATTTGCTAATTCCAAATAGGAAAATATAATACATTCCACTATAATAGGCATTCCAAAGAAAACAAGGAACCCATGTACTAGAAATTTTGATATAAGACAATAAAAGAAAAAAACTACATTTCTTTAAGGCCTAAAAGTCTAAAATGACACAACTGTTTTTATACTGATTATTATAATTCCACAAATAATGAATTTTAAAATAGGAGAATTCAACACAACTCTTCAGACAAAGGTTATTTGGGGCTTGAAGGGAATTACGTATGCTTTATCAGAAATGTTAATATTAAGATTTTGCTTGAATTTTATGTCACAACTCACAAAACAAGTAACTGTGCTATAAAAATACAGTCCTACTACTAATTTCTATGGAAACATAAAGGAATTATTCACTAGTAACTTAAAGATTAAAACATTTTAAAGTTGTACAGACCTTGATATAATTGATGTCAAATGACCTCTCATTCCAAATCTGCAAAAAAAAGGTCAAAAAATCTAAATTAAGAATGTTTAAGTGTTATAAAGTAAACATTATCGTTAAGATGCCTCTCCTTTCATCATCTTTCCTATCACCTGGAAAGCTACTTTTCTTACTTTACGGAATGTCCTGGTTAAAGAATTTAAAGATATTTATAAAGCAATAAATAGCTTTATTTTAAAATTAACTTTTTAAAATTAAATATACTATTTTTAAAACTCTTAAAATACTGGATGGGTATTATTTTAACATCATTTATTTCAGAGACGCTAAAAATGGAATATTCTTTCATTGGACAAATACCAACAGTGCAACACGTGCCGGGAACTACACGAGGCACTAGAGACAGGACAGAAAGGGGGCTGGCTGTAATACCTCAAGCACACCTGAAAGCAGGTACACACACATATACCGTGTAGGCGTGACTTTTTTAGTGCACAAAGAGAATCACAATGGCATGCTATGTCACAAAAGGAACATACACAGATCTCTTAGGTTCAGAATCATGAAGCATGGGGATTTAGAGTTGACAGAGAATTTCCGTGATGTTCATTTTGCAGCTGAGAAAACTGTTAACAACAGAGTTGAGCCCAGAGTCCCGGTGCTAGAACTCTTTTTACCCCAGGGATACAGGAAAGGACTCTCATCAAAGAAGCTCCTTGCCACAGCATGTGATTACCAAGTTTTCAAGAATCTAAAAAAGATGTGACTCACCATTATTTACAAAAAAAGTTTCTAAGTGTGACTTTACCATAATAGAATGCTATTAGACCCAAACCTAGAATTAGTCTCACTATGGGTTAAAATATCCTAACACCTAAGAAATTTCTCAAATATGAACTAATTTGCGGTTATAATTTGGAGAGGAATAATAACACCAAATATACTCTTGCTGCTGGGTTGCAGCCCGTGGCTCATCCTCATGTCCTATATCATCCATAGCACCACAGTTTATCTGTTCCAGTGTCTTCTTCTCTCACTGAACTCAAGAGCTTATTAATCCCGGTGTTCCTAGAATATAAAAGTCACTGTACCTGCAGCACAGCAGGAGCTCAATAATTGCTTGCCAATTGCATGAAAATGTTATAAATCAGTTTTGACAGATGGCATATTAATAAACAAAAGTGTATGAAGAACCACTATATGTGTGCTCAGGGCTCTGTAGGGTACAATGAAACCTGAGGCATGCCTCTGGCCTGCCAACAGACCAGCTACCAGCTAGAAAGACAAAATATCATGTTTGACATTTTTTTAAATCATTAAATAACATTTTAGGATAAGGATGTGCAGATTTCCACCAGCCTGCCAAATCTGGCATGCCACTCTTATTTTTATTGCCTGAGAGCTAAGAATGGTTTTACAGTTTTAAATGGTTACAGTTAAAATGGTTATATAATTACCTACATAATACCCTTAAGAACACCTCTTGAACCCCAAAACCTAAAATATTTACTCTCTGGTCCTTTAAGGGAAAGTCTGCCACCCCTGATTTAGAGCAATGGAAGATTCATAGAGCAAAATAAGATTAATCTTTAAACTGTAAGAGTAAACATAGTATTATTGGAAGAACTAGAAAAACTAGGGTAAGCTTCAAAGAAGATCTGAGCTGGGGTGGTACCAAAAACAGACATTATAAAAAGGATTCAAAGAAGGTAAACTGTATGATTTTCAAAAGTGGGAAGAATTTAGATGGCAAAGAGCAAGAATAAAAGGCTATATGTAGTTAATTTATGTTATTATCACACACCAAGAGAACAAATTAGTCTCACAACACAAAATGGTTAGTCAAACAAGTACCTCAGAATCAAATTACTTTAAAAAATTACAAATAAATGTCCAAAAGTTAAGCAAGTTTTAAATATATTACTAACCCCAATGTAATCTATGTCCAAATCATGATAATACTTGGCACCCGCAATCCAGGTTATAACATAGTAGGCAGTCAGCTGAAGATTTATATAAGGCCAGTTGAAACCTTTCCCCAGCCATCCAGGGAACGACCATGGCAACCCTGCAGAGAGAAAGGAAGAGGCAAAGGTAGAGTGGGTACAACGGTGCTAGCACTACTAAAAACAAAGCAAAAGATACCAAAAAGACAACAGGCAAAGCAAAAAGCCAATACAGATCAGACTAAAGGAAAGATTATGTACCATGCACAAATTTTCAAAATCTCTTCCTGTCTATGACACTGTAATTCCTTATTGATCCCCAGAGTCAGATTCAACAATTCCAAATGTTCATTCAAGAAAAAAAAATAAAAACAAATAACAATCACCACTCTCAAAGAAATATACAATTTAACTTAATATCTCCAACACCTGCTATAGGAAATATTTCAATGTCCAATTTCTGTTCTCTGAGGTCAAATCAAAAAGTTCTGAAAGGCTTATGCTTAACTACTCTCTGAGGTAAGTATAATATGAATTCCTCATTCATTACTAAGGCTACTTAAAATATAAATTAGGCAATCAAATTTAGCAAAACTAGTTTGTCCGTATATAAACACAAATACCAATGACTCAATAGGGTAAGATACCTTTGTTAAATGATATAGATTAAATAATTCACATTCTTCTAATACCCTACTTATTATTTTTAAGTAAAAAAAAATAAGGAGTAGAGAAGCACTAATTACAATTATAAATCCTAATTCTGTTACTAATATATTAAAATAAGCTCAATGGTAAGCTCCTTCGCTGTTGTTCATATATTACCAGTCTAGTTCACCACTGAAAAAAAAATCAAAATCAAAATGACAAAATGCTTATTTTTCTAAAATCAAGAGGAATGCCTAAGAAATATAACATTAAAATAATGGAGCATTTTAAAACAATGAAATAGCAAATACATTCTGAAAGCCAACCGTGTGTAGGTTTTTGTTAGGATATGGTTCAGTGTGCCAGACTGTCTACATTTAAATGAGAACTGACCTTGAAAGCAGCCCAATGGGCCAGTATGTGAAGTCAATAATGCTTTTTACTGCTCAAAACATTTCTGGAATCTCTGATAAAAGCACATTTACTAAGAACACACTGATGCCTCGTTTTTTTAATTTAGAAAATTACATGCTCATCCTTGGATTGTTAAAAATGACTTTTACAGTCACTTGAAATCGAGTCTATAAAATAGAGTCATTAATCTCACTGAACTTAGAATGTGCAAGCCAGTTTCAAAAAATCAATTTAATTTCAAATGATGAAATATGCCATCACTGTACATGTTTGAAATATTTTACAAGTATGTGTATATTGCTACAGAAGAACTCTGAAATAAATATAGTTTCATCTGAGAAATCATCTAATTATCTGGCCACTAGAACCTAAGCTCCACAAGGGCAGGAATGAGGGGCTGGAGAGTTCGGTCTCCCCAGTGCCTAGAACAGGGACTGCCACATCCCTGAGGTTCAAAAAAAATAAAGAAACTTTTGTATGTACCGCTTCTAGAAATGGGGCATACTACTACATATGATACACAATTTTGCAAATAGTTATAATATAGTACTGTGTGTGATGTACAATTTTATAAACAGTATTGCCCTCTGACAAATTTTGATGAGAAATTTGAAGAAGTTTAGCATTAAAATAAAACCTACTAGAATGAAATAGGTTCTAAATCTGATTTTGCCATTTACTAATTATCTGACCTTCAGTCAGTGGCATAACCTCTCTAAGCCTCTACTGTTCCTTCTGTAAAATGCGAAGAGTAATGCCTTCCTCCAGAGTTATTAGAAAGATCAGACATAGCATGTAAGGGTAAAGAAAGAATTGTGCCTGGCACATGTTTTACTGCTGGTAGCATATGGTAGTATTAACAACACTATTAGTACTTTAGTGTTTGTAAAGACTCCACATACATGATTCAGAATTTTGAAGCTGAAACAGATTGCCAAAGGCTTGGAAAACTTCATGTCTTACCTATGAGTATAATATTAGGGTTCCGCTTCTTAGCTTCCTTCATTAACCACCACTCATATCCTCGAAAATAATTCTCATCTAATGCATAGTGCATGTGGGAGGGCTCAGTGCCATCTGAATGGAAGAGAGCAAAAGAGAAAGGAAACTATCCATTAATGGCGCTTGACAGGGCCACTCTCCCCAACTGACGCACATACACAAATTTCACAAAAGTAGTTTGCCGGTTCCAATCCTGAAATGGGGCAAATAAGAATAAACTTATATAACTCGAATATGGAAGATCAAAGCAAAATATCTTCAACAATAAAACCACAATCTCATAAGCAGTGATAAGAGAGGTGTTTTCACCTCAAATAATTGAAAATTCTTAGGGCTACATTCTACTGGGCATTTGGTCTCTCTGAGCTTTTTAAATTACCACGTCAACTTTAAGTTCACGTCACCTCCACTGGCAATTTCACAAACCCAGATGTGAATCCTGGGCACCTAAGCCCCAGTTCTCACACTGCATTCCTTCAACCTATACTAGGCCTTGTTGTACCAAGACAACAGAGTTTTGAGGGGAAAAAGGAATAAGTACACATCTCCATTATAAAAAATTTCTATACTAACCTCTATGGCATGCCAAGGTAGGTAAAGACATAAGTCTCCAGGTGTAACCATGCCTCACAAACACCTGCTCTTGATAAGGGTCTCACAAGGAGAGAGGCCCTTGCCTATTCCTTCTTAAAGGTAAACATCAGAATTCACAAGCACTACCTGCTTCTGTATTTCTACCTCTAATTTAGCAACAGCAAATGTTGAATTATTAATTCTGTATAAAAGGATTTGACAATAAAATACAGGTCCTCTCATGAAGGGTTTTCTTTTGTTTTAATTTTGCGTTTCTCTTTCAATGTAAGTTAAACACTAATACCACTGCCACAGATATATCTGTTTAACAAAATTATTCTCAAATCACTAACAGAAGCACGAATACACAGACAATACTCAAGAGTTCACTATAATGGAATCTGACCTATAAATGACAAGCTATATTAAATTCCTTGTTCTTCTTCCTGGAAACCAGAGGCCTATAAACTTGTAATTAACTACATGTACTCCACAAAGCCAATCAAAATGGCAAGAATGAAGATTGAAGATTTAGAGTTAAAAATATTTTTTTAAAAAAAGAGCTATGTATCTGAAATATTGATTGCTTATATTTTTACCACCTATTTTATTTCAAACCAATAACACCTTACTTATTTTATACACTATTAAAAGCTTTCTTTTTCTAACTTTTCAATGCATTTCAAACTGTCCCTGTGCTCTGTCTAGTGAATATAGCTTTTAGAAAACTGTGGATTTATTTACTACTGATTACTTCAACTAAATATACACTATAAAGTTCAAATACTGTTTTTGATGGGAAAAATGCATATTTTTGATACAATTTTTAAAATTATAATAAAAAAGGAATAAGAAATAATCTACTAAGCAATAATCAATATCAAAAATGTTGGTATCATTTATATTCTAAAGTCATAGTCCATAAGTTTATGTATAGTTTCAAATGTTGTGGGGGAACCCATTTCCCAAATACTCCTCCTACCTGTTGTCTGCCCATCACCACCTATTTCGACTTTTAGAATATGCAAAGAGGCACCGAAGTTTGGCTGGAGAAAGAAGTAACAGTATTAACACCAATGACAAAACTCTTCAAGACAATTACTAATTGCTGCTTTTAATCTTACAGATGAGAAAACCAAAACAAAACTTGAAATAAATAGCAACTTATCCTCAAAGTAACTTGTCATTTTAAAAAAAAAAAAACTAGAATTTTGAAGATGACAAATTCTAAGGGTGATATTCACCATACTTTCTAAAATATCACAGGTACCATTAAATAATGATTTTTCCATTACCTTAAAGAGATAATCCAGTATTTGAGAACGATAGGGCTCTGGGTAATTCACTAGAAGTCGGGAGGTTGCCTAAAAAAAAAAGTGTTCAAAAGTATGAATAAAACAAAACCAATCATGAATACTTTTTCTTGGTGCTTTATGCACTCCCCCTAGAACATGCATATTTAGCCAGCTCTTAGGCAAAGTTGAGCTATGGAAAGTCATATCCCAGGTTATTTGTATGCCTATATCTGTTTTGCCCATCATTGATTAAACAGGGATATTGTTTGCCCAATAGCTAAAATACAGATTCCAAGCCACAAACAAGTTTCTCTCCTTCTGAGATGAGGGCTGGCTGGGAGGTAAGTTTGATAATACTGATGAATCTTATGATTACAAATTTATCCTGAGGACCTTGACTCAGAGAGTGTTTATTAGAAGAAATGAAACTAATTCTCTGTCTTAAAACCACTTGTCAAATACATTATCTGGGGGCCAGGATGGGAAGTATGAATATCAGGTAATTTTCCCTTTTAACATCTGTCACTATTAAGAATGACACATCATGATCACGAGGTCAAGCTGTACTAAGGAAACCTCATACAAGACCGACATCAGAATGCATAGAAAGAAAGAGGTAGAAGGTGCAGGGACCAACACCTGATACACCTAAAACATGGCTGATGACTGTATGTTGTTGATGAGCAACAACATACCCTTTGGGATGCAATATAAATAAAGGGAAGAAAAGAGATAAGTTTTATCATGAAAATGGCATATTGCTAGGCTTAGAAGCCAGACAGGCTCTAAATTCAAGCCACTGGCAACTTGCCAGCTATATGACAAGGGCAAGATACTTGACTTTTATGGAGTTCAATGTTTCATACTCTCACATATGCTACCTCTGACACTCTGGTTATGCCCATATCTATCTCCCTCACACCCAGAACCTCCCTACCCTTGCCACTGAGCCTCAGACTCATGCAGCCACTCCCTAGCACTTCAAGCTCAACAAATCCCCAGCCAAACATAACTTTGTCCAAAATCTGTTCCTTCTCCTGCATTTGCTCTCTTAGTAAGGAACAACAATCCATCTAAATCATAAACTTAAAGTCACCCTTTCACCAAATTTGCCATTCATCTTCAGTCACCAGGGCCTCCTTAATGTCTAAAAAGTCTTCTTCAACCCCACTGCCTTCATCTAGGCCCTCCTCAATCACAGAATAGCCTAACGGTCTCTGGGTCTCTCATTTGCCTCCCTGTATGCTATCCCTGACACTACTTGCCAAAGTAACCATCCGAAACACAAAGCTAATCACAAAGCTAAATCCGTCATGACCTCCCCTCTGCCAAGAGCTTTCAGGATAACATTCAAATTGCTCAGTTTTATACTCAAATTATTTGGATCCTAACTCAACACTTCACCCTTTATCACTCTCACACCTTCTATCTCAATATATCTACTATTTTTTCTTTTTTCTTCTATCTGGAACACATTCCACATCCTCCTTTGGCCAATTCCAATTCACCCTTCGGCTTTTGGCTCAAACTCCACCTATCACAGAAGGATACCTCCTGCTCCTCCCATTGGTTTGATGTGGGTACCTCTCCTTTGGGCTCCCCTGGCACCAGGCCCACATCTGGACCATAACTCTTTCAAACCTGTACCATAATTACTGCTTGACTCTTCTGTCTCACTTCTAAGTTCCCCAAGGCCAGGGATCATGTCTTATTTAAGTCTATCCCCATTTGCTCTTATTTAATAAACATTTATTTAATACCTTTCATGTTACCAGATGTTGCACCGGTACAGGCAATGTAATACATACAGAAAGTTTTGAGTCAGATGGATCTCCCATCCTGATTCCATCATTTACAAGCTGTGTGACCAAGGGCTAGTTAGTGTAAAGTGGGTTATCTGATTCATTCAGCTGTTCTAAAACTAAAATAAAATGTTTATAAAGGACTAAGCACCATAGCTCGCACAAAGTAAGCTCTCAATAAACGAAGGGCACTGTATACACAAATTGTTTTTAATAATACGATCACTGTTTTTAATGAGCTCACAGACTAGCAGAGGCCCAAATATTAAAGCAGCCCATTTTTTTAGGCTTATTGCAATCTCACTGTGGTATTTTATAGAACCTATTACAAGAGACGGGCTGGTTTCATGGTACTGATGACACATGGCTTAACCATAGTAAAAGCTGCCTTTTCTCTCTAAATTGTGAAAAAGTGCTAAAGTTTCACTTGATGATGATTATACAATATATGTGTACTTATCATGGAACTCACACATTAGGCCATAAACTGTTTCCTTGGTCTACGTTTTTTATATTCAAATTTGTGCTGAAGACAGTGGGTTTTCTCTTTCAACCCTGAATTGTCCTTGCTTGAATAATTATAATTTTTTAAGTATTTATAATGAACACTATAAATGCATACTAATCTATCCTCAACTCAATGTAAACGACACTTCCTGCCCTGCATTATGCCATTAGAATTGTATGTTTTGCTGTTTGTAAGAGTCATTTTGCCCTTTTTGCATGTGTTAACACCAAAAGTGCCCACTTTAAGCATACACCACATCACTATGCTATCGCAAGCCCATAGTCACACCCAATGCCAAAGCATTAGTCAGTGGCCATAGGCAGGAGCAGTATAACCAAATGCTGAAATGTACCATCGAGCAATAACAAATTACCAAATAACTAATCACACTCCCTGAATAATGCCTGGAACTATTTACAACCATCCCAGGAAGAAGCCTTAGTATAGCAGCTGCTACACAGTAAACTCTCAATAAATGGCATGCGTTATATACCCAAACTGGAACAAGTTTTTCATTTAAAGTCCTTGGGACAATTTTTTCCTCCCTAATCTATGAAATATGGATGATATTAACCAAAATTAGTCATGTATCGGATGCCATTCTAAGTACTTTACATCATTCCATGCAACACCTCGACCAGGCAGGCATCACTGTGTCCCCAGAAAAGAGACTGAGACACAAAGAGGTTAAGTAACCCTCCCAAGGCTGTACAGTGAGTAGCAAGACTCAGAATGGACCCCTGGCAAAATGCTCTTAAATCCATATTCTTAACTAATGCACCATAACACCTTCCTTTTTGGATATGAAGACTTAATGAAAACATTCCAAACACTGCCACAAACACTGCCCTAGATACCAGGGACAACACAAAGAAGTTTCAAATGGTATGCAAATACAGTGTTACAACCATTTTCACTTCATCAGTATTTGAGTTTCTAAAATGAGTAATGCACTACACACAGAGACACTATCATAATAGATAAGATCCACCTACTCAGATTTAGGAAAACATTTTTACATTGAATTAATAAATATAACCAAAGACTTCCATTTTTCAGCAAATTTAAAGAATGAATTTAATATTACAAGCAAAGATATTAGGACAGAGGGGTCCTCATTGTAAGAAATATTAGCTATTCCACGTTTAAACCACAAAAATAAAAAAGAGAATAGTAAAGAGTAAATACATTAGCCCATTAGTCCACAGATTACCCTGAAATACCTGACAGTAGCTATGAGTGAGGTAGCAACATTAGTAAATAAAAGTGTAAAAATCAAGAAGAATCAATTGGGTTAGGGAGAAACACTTTTTCCCCACAGCAGAGGGTTGGAGCTATGATCAGCCTACAGATCAAGTCATCTACTTAGTGTTGTTCCTGACACTTAGCTTTTTCCTTTTGTCATTCAAGTGCCTGGCTTAAGCTTTGATTGCCAAGGCACCCACTTTTCAACAAAAAAAAAATCTTAAGAGTTTTGCCAAATTAAATGATAAAAATTGGTTGTATACATCACTGTTAAATAATATAAAATACTAAAACATCAATTATAGAAAATAGGTTTATCTACTTTTGATTTCTTCTTACAGAGGAACTAAAGATATTTAGATCTGATAGGAAATACCTCCTGTGCTACACTGAAAATCTATAAAAAAAGAGTCATATGCTTCTAAAATTTATGAAATATATTCATAAATTTGGCAATCTACAGATGCTGGTATAACAGACAGTTTGGAATTGTTTACTTCCTCATTTTCATTGGAAATTAAGGTTTCAAAGTTAAGAATTCTAATTAACAAAAATAATTGAAACTACTAGAAATAATAAGGAACACATCTCTATGGAAGGAAAGTATGATGTATTCTAGATAAAAATTATGAGGTATGGAGATGCATTTTTGTTAAGGAAAACAAAAGTTATAGTGTCTTAAAGTAGAAAAACTAAAGAGATATTAAAAGCTGGGGAAAGAGAAAGAGAGAGAATGTCAACTTTACCTTGTGTAGTCAAGCTGGCTAAAAAAATAAATTTATAAGGATTTTTTAAGAAGCTTTAATAAATAGTATACTTGTATAAAATTAAACTTAATTTTCTTTCATATGCTAAAAGGACAGTTTTCTTGGACTACTGATCTACTCTGGATAAGTCTGTGAAAGGTTTTTCCTTTACTTTTTAAGTAATCTACATAGGAAACAAAGTGTTTCATCAGAATAATTTACTGTGTTTCATGCTGTCTTTACCAAACCTTTGATTACTTAAGAAAACTGAATCTATTAAAGGAGCTAGTTTTTTTTTCTTTTTTTACAACTCTAACTTTCAGTATCTGACTGCTAAGTATCAGTCTGGTCTCATGGATAAGTATTATTTCACAGTAACCTATGATCTGATTTAATCAAATGTTTTAAAGTCATTTGATATTTTTGACAAACTTCCCAAAATCAAATTCTAAATGAAGACTTTTTGACCTCAAACTAACCAGGATTTCCCAGAGGGGCCCTGGAATATCTTAAAGGATTATTCTCTCCATATAAATAGAGCCATTAAATTAATTAGGCTTATTTGACATGTTAAACTACATAGGAAGATTTATCAAATAAGTAATGTAAAATCTTCTTTAAATTACATGTTTGTACAAAATATGTAATTAATGTGTTCCAGATAAGAAATTCCTAGACATCTATGTCCTGGTATAAATTTATCACTTGTGATTCTATTTATCTTAAAATGGTTTATGGCACAGAAGTAACCAAGTTTCCTTGTCAACTTCATTATAATGAACTCTCATCAGATCTTTAACATGGCCATTTTTAAAACTTTTTGGCATATATAGACATTTATTGTTTTACTTTGATACTTCTGCAAATAAATGTGTGTCTGCAAAAGTGCTTCATCAAAGAGACTGCTGGAAAGGACTCTAATAGAGTTCTGGCTAACATCCAGATCACACCACTGAACTGGGCAAGAATTTACACAACTTTAAGATAAAAAGAATTTATACAACTTTAAGACAGGATTCACAGAACTGCTAACAAGAAATCAGCAGGAATTACATGGGGCCAAATGAACTGATGAGAATGATGATAATTTTTATTTGAAACATTGATTCTTTAATGTTTTGGTTTTCTCTAGATTTAAGGAAACCTCTTTTTCTTAAACTGTGTGCGACTTACAGCAATTTGGTAAAATATATCCTTATGAACAATGATGAAAACAATTTCCCCCCATCAGATCACTCCAGAATTCAGAAACTATCTTCTTTTCTTGGCAATATAGTTATTTGTGTACATTCATAAGACTCTGCCCTCCTTATAACAGGACACAGTTAGAAACACTGGTTTTATCACCAAGGCTGTGACCGGAATGTCATATTTGAGAGAGATGTACAAAGAGTCAGATATAATCAGACAAATTTAAAAAACTAAGGCTGATCTTATGGAGTCAAAAAGGCCCCTTTGAAAAATTAGCCTGGTACCTTGCTTACTAAATTTCCAGAAGCTTTACCAGGTGAGTGAAGAAGGCCACTTCCTACAGGCCAGGAACCTCATGATATTCTGGAGCCCTCAAAAAGGGAGGAATTCATCCAAATCTATAGCTGTTGTAGGCAAAGTCTGATGACAAATCCTTGACTTGGCTTCCTAGCCTTGAGAGATTTTAAGAGTCCAATCTAAGATTTCTTGTATAAAGGTCTAGCAAAGCATATTTCAAAGAGCCTTTTTGGTAAATCACTATTCTTGCTGCACTTAAGTAAATAATCAGGCCAAGTTTAACGAGGCTAGACTTATTTCACGAACAAATTCGCTTCTACTTTGATTATCTCTGGTAGAAGTGAGGGGGTGACTATAGAGAGAAAAATTATGTTTCAGTGGGAAACTGTAGGACACTCGTGTGGATATCAGATTCTAGTCTTTGAGGTTTTCTACCCAAAAACTGGACTGGATACTGAATTCTTCCCATTTCCTACAATATCTGGCTACAACTCTTCAAATTAGTTTCCAGTTTTTCTCCCACCCGTCTTACTTGGAATGACTGAGGATGAAAACTGAACTTTTCCTGAAGTCACACAAGTGAAAGTGGGACAATTTAGTATAAACTTCAGAGAAATCACAACTGCTCCACATGTGGACGATCTCTGTGCCTATTATTTTTCAGGCCATTAAACACAATCACCAGAGACATTCAAACTATTAACTAGAAAATCTGTCAGACTGCCACTGACTGCCCTCACTCCATCTGAAGATGCTTCGAGCCTGATGTCTAGAAATCTTTTCAACTGGCCACACTCAGGACTGGGTTTACAGTTTACCACAACCATTAACCGTTGTATTTTGTTGTTTCCACATAAATGCCTCTTATTACATAATCTGATGCTAACCCTTGAACCATGTACTCCTAACTTTGGAAGCCCACCTCCTGAAATGAGATACAACCCTTAAACTGAACTGATCTATTCCCAGGACTAAGAGACTGGTTTGATAAGATATGGCGCAATCTCCCAAATCAGGACAGGTTCAAACCTACTTACACCAGAAGGCCCAAGATGTTAAAATATTTTGCAATACTACCAAAATCATTGAATACATTCCTGGGGCCCCTAGATTATTCACCTGGTTCATGGCAGGACCTTTCAAGCTTGACAATGGCTATGGACTGGACCTCAGACTATTTAATTGTATGTTATAGGAGTACTACTATAATCCTATTTAGGTGTGTACTTTCTAGGTTACAACATGCCCTACCCCTAACTTTTAGCATATCAGCCACCCAGGCAGTTAATGTACTCATCACTGACTCTGAAGATTCAGTTTCAGGGATGGATCATATAGTAAGCCCTGACAGCTGGAGTTTTTGTTTGTTTTGTTTTGTTTTTTGGTAATGCAAGTGCTTGATTTAAGCTGTGATTGATGAGTCATTCACTTCAATGATGGGACAGCTATCTCAAATAAACACACTGACAGCCACACAACTAGATATAGAGCTAGGTTTGCGGGTTGTGGGGGCGAATAGCCTAGGCTCCTTTGGTTAATTTCAACAACTAACCATGTGAGCTGTTTGTTTTTTCTTCTTCCTGTATTTTAAGTTCCCGCTCTTAAGTTTTAAATTCACCAAGAGAGTGAGTCTGCACAACACTAGGATATCACCCTGGACCCCAATAAAATCAGACCCCTAGGCCCACACACCCACTTCCTCTACCTACAAACTTGCTGTGTGTTCTCAGGTGTTCAATGAGATATGAAACAATCTACCACGATCTTTCCAGTACTTGTAATAAGTTTCTTGATGGTTATTGCCGAGGGCATTGCAATCATAAGAACCAATACAGCCACAATACTGGTTACAGATAGGCTGAGACTATCACATAATATCCACCCACCAAACAAGCATTCAGAGCTACTTTGGAATTGCATTTGAGGATACAAGTTTCATCTGACTCAACTCAACAAACAACCCATTCAAGAGTTCAGCCTTAACATTTTGTAATAAAATGAGCTTTAGCTGTGGTCTAAGGTACAAAAAAAAGAAAATCTCTCTCACCCAAAGGTACCCACCATAAATCCTATGGACTCAAAGTTTACAAAAAGAAGGGAATGAAACAAGACAAAGATTACAAAGAATGTGGAAGAGGAGCAAATAAATTTGGTTTGGAGCCAAGAACAATCATTCTACTGAAGTGAGCTCCCATGTCTGAAGGCCACCTAACAGCATGACCAGGGACCTAAGGAAATTATCAACTGTGACCACACAATTCTGCACAAAACTGGAGTGGCCTTCATGTCCCCCTTCACAAAAACCTTAAGGAACACCCAGATGACACCAACTCATCCCAAAGGTCACAGCCAAAAGAGGACAAAAGAGAGAAGCCAACTAAATGTAAATGGTATCCTGGATGGCATCCTGGAACAGAAAAAGAGCAGTAGGAAATAAGAAGGGAAATTCATTAATATTTCATTAATATTATTAATATTGGTTGTGACAAATGTACTATACTAATGTGGGATGCTAATAAGAAGAGAAACTACTGCAGCATATATGAGAACCTTGTCTAGGCAAAACTTTTCTGCATATTTAAAACTATTCTAACATTAAAAGTTTATTTTTAAAAAAATTCATCCCTTGCTCCAGAGATTCCTGAATGAGGAAAAAAGTCTCTCAATACTCAGCACGTGAATCAATTGATGTGCTTGTTAAAATGCAAATTCTCAGGTACCACTCCAGAACTAGTCAGAATGAGGTGAGGGGAGGCCAGAATTGCCTTTTAACAAGGTGATTCTTGTGCATTCTAACAGTGGCCAGTCACTGTGTTCGCTGTTGACCCAATGTTTTCCCCCTCTTCACACGCAAAAATTGCCACCAGTGAGGCATAGAGGTACTGACCCAGTGGGCAACCCTCTCCCTTGGGCCCTGCCCATCCGCAAGCAAACAGTAAATAGCCCTAGACTATGAGATGATACTAACGCAGCCTGCCATTTAAAAAAAAATTTTTAAAGTTCCAGATAGTTTCAGGTCTCTTACCTTCCCAAAGAGGTCTTGAGGCATCTGTCATGCCTCCAAACAAAAACCTATTCAGCATTCGCCCTCTCAAAGAGACCAACCGCACCTGCACTCGCGGTCCAGGGCTTCTGACTCCCTTACACACCTACCTAAAAAAAGGAAGCACAACCAAAGCATCCCACTGGGGCACCCTCTTTGCCAAACTAACGCTGCCCAGTTTCCTGGCCTTTCTGGAGCGACCCTCCGGAGCGCCCTCTGCAGCGGACAGAGCCCAGGCCCCGTCGCCAAGGGTGAGGAATTCAGCCCCAGTTTCGCCACTATCAAGACCTGTCAGTTAGTCGGTAGACCGCGGGATCATCGTCTATAAAATCCACCTGCTTCTACTGGTTCATCCTAAACTAACAAGCGCTGGTGTCAGCCCGGCAGCGGACCCACAGCGACAGCCCTCCGACGACCGCCCGCCGGGGGCGGCGCCGCGATGGGAGTGCGTCCAAACGCAGGGCTGCGCCGCGGGGGCTTGTGGGTCTGGACCCCGGTGCCTCCGCGCGACCCACAGTCCGCTACTCACTCCGCCACCGCTGACCGCGCCGATGCCGTCGAACTCCCGGCCCAGCCCGTCGGAGTCGTCGAGCACATACGCGCCGCCGGGTGCCAGCAGCGCGCACAGCAGCAGAGGCACTGCGGCTCGGCCCGCCGAACCCGCGGCGGCCGTCATGACTTTCACTCGGCGTTGCCGGGAAGCCTGGAGTAGGCTCTCAGCCATTGTGTGGGTCACATGACTCTGGCGCCCCGAGAGGCGGGTCGAGTCGCCGCCATGATGGAGAAGGGCAGGAGGCAGCTGAAGTCGCCGCCGCCATCTTGAGTGCGGGCCACAGGTAGTCGATGCAGCTGCAGTAGTGTGGGAAGGCAGAGCGCACCTTTTCTGGTAGTACCCTCGTCAGGCTAGGGCTCAGGCTTTCACGTGTCCTCGCTTCGCTGCTTCTCCGTCCCCACCTTCTGGAGCACTTTAGTGACAAGGAGATGGATGTCCAAGGCCCGCCAAGGGAACTGGGTAGTGAGTGGCCTACCATGCACCTCCCTCAGCCTCTGGGGACGCATCTACCACGTGCCCCTCGATGGCAGTACAAGAAAGAGGCCGAGCTTGCAGCCCATAACCAAGCCCTAGTTCAGCTGTCACCTTGGTAGAGGCACTTGACTTTCTGAGACTGAGTTTCCTCGCATGTAAGATGAAACAGGAAGAGCAACCGCATGGAAACATAATTAAATGAAATACAAGTAAAGTAATAGGCACTGGGTAAAAAAGTTTTTTTCTGGTGATTGTATGTTTAGCTTTTAGCTTCATAAATGACTTTCTGCTGCCAGCCGAAATGGTTCCAGGCAGATAACCCAAAACTGGTAAGGAAGTTGTGAATTGTCCTGAAATTTCTACCACATCTAGCATTGGTCTGAGATTTCTGATTTCCTTCATATTGGAGCAAACTGAAGAGACTCTAAGAGGTTGCGGAGATAGCAGTTATACTTGCTCTTTCCTTGAATTACTCTAGGTCTAATCTGGTTTCCCAAAGACAGTCCCACCTATGTCTATTGTTCCAACATAATTATAAATAATACCCCTTTCACCCTCAAGTGTTTTGGCTTGCATAAGTTATATAGTCCCCTATATATGGAGCACTTGTTCTATTTCTTCTTTTCTCAGTACAGAGTTCAGCATATATCCGAACTCTCTACCATCCCTACCACCAACATTCTATGATACAAGTCAGTAAGTATCCAACTCCAATAGTTTTACCTTCCCAGAACCCACTCTGATCCATTTGCTCTAAGACAATATTATGAGCCAGAGCACCAGTAGATAAGTAATGCTAAGCTTACTTCCAATTCTAGGGTTTAATGTCTGAAATGTGTATAACATGAATAATAATGTAACTAGAAGGGAAATATCAGGTGATGATAAAGGAAAATACCATCCACATGAAATTAGGAAATTGAAACCATACCCAGCTTTAGTCATCCCGTGGCACACATCAATGCGCCTTTTTTATGTGCTGTGTGTGAAATCAGGAGTGGAAACTATTGAACAGAAAAAGTAGCCCCACCTCCAAGACATACCACTTAGTTTCTCTTAGTTGGTATACCAAAATAATTACTTATCAGAGAAAATATCTAGTTTCAGATTTCTACTCTATGTTCAGGAAACCATCAAACAAGAAAGTTTCCAATAAAAAAAGCAAGAAATATAAATAGAGTAATCCTTGGGCTTTTGAGCACAGTATTCAAATTTGCTCAAGATTCGAAATAAACGGAATTGGTAGTTAATCATGCAGGTGATGGCATGTAAGCATTTTCTCATGATATGGCAGCTGGCTTACCTCAGACCAAGTGCCAAGTGATCAAAGAAAAGAGGATGTCACTGGGGTTTTTCTGACCTATCTCCAACATAGCACACCATCACTTCTGCTTTATTCTGTTCCCTAGGAGTGAGGCATTAAGTCTTGCCTACATTCAACATGAGGGAAATTAAGGCTTCATCTTTTAAAAGGAGTGTCAAAGAATTTGTGAACATTTTTTAAAATTACATGTACCCATGATGAATTTTAGCAAACCACTCATATGATGTAGCAGTTAACTTATTGATAGAAATGAGTATTATAAAACACTATAAGGAAATTGACTCAACTGCACATTCGCAAGGATATTAAGCATCCTCTAAAAAAAAGCACTGAAGAGAATAAAGACTACCATTATTTTTTTACAAAATTGCAGGTGTTCCTATCACTTGGATTTTCATGATAATCTCTGATCCGTACATTCCATGGATTTGGGTGCTACCCACAGCTTTGGGTAACAGAACCCTCCACAGTTCTGATGCCACAGAACCTGCACCAATCAAGCTGGCTTCAGATCTTCTCTCCTGTCTGTCCCTAGTCCCTCTGCCCCAGCTGACTTCATTGTTTTGCCAAGCATCTGTACTTCTTCTCTACCCTAACCTTTGGATTGAATCTCCTTAAATATTAATGCATGCCTTTGTAAAACCTGAATTCGTGAAACACTTTTGGGATCTTAAATCTTAAACTGGCAGCTGGCTATCCCCACCATAAGCAGATTCAACACAACAGACACTTCCACAGGAACTTATTATCCTGACTTCGAAAATTAAGCTAATTAGCAATCCGCACAACCAAAATACATCAGAGGAAACTATATGGTGTTAATAGTTTCTTAACATTTGGTTATTTCAATAAGTGAGTATAATAAAGGTCTTAAAAGTTATATAATTTACAGGCATCAAGAAATATATATCTTCAGAAAAGTAGGATATTAAAGCCTCGTCTTTAGTTTGATAACATCTCCATTTTAACTATTACTGTACTTGAGCATGTCCTGACTTAACCTCGAAGTCAAAAAGGTTTACAAATCTGAAATGAGGGACTGTATTAGCTCATTAAAAAAAAAAAAGGGGGTAGAGCCAAATGAACTAATGGTATGATGATGCCTAAGGGAATTTCATTATTGATGAAGGCAGGATAGGGTTAAAGTACCCAAACCTCATAAGAATTTGAACCAAGTGTTTCCAGCCTCCTCCTTTCCAGAGGTTCCGTTTTCCCCGCCCCTCACAGTCTCTCACCCAGGCGCCCATCCTGTACACCAGTCGTTCTCAAACCCTGGAGCATCAGAATCACTTGGAGGGCTTGTTATAACACATACCGCTGGGCTCCAGCCCCAGAGCTCCTGAATCCCTGGGCCTGGGGTGAGGCTGAATTGATTTCACATGTTCCCAGGTGACAATGCTGTGACTCCAGGAACCACACCTGGAGAACTCATGTAAGTGGATCCTGGAAGTTTTGTCATAATGTAGCAGCCAATTAAGATTTTATTTGACAGCTTAATATTTTACCCCTCCCAGGAATATTTGCACCTTTAGAAAAGCCCGAAGGCAAAATTTTCAAGACACACCTTCACACACACAAAAAGATTTTCTAATAGTTACATTTTAGACCCTTGGCAAGGAATGAGGAAAATGTTTTTGCTCAGTAGGTAGTCTCATACAAAAGCTTAACAAATGTTTGTTGAATTATACACCTGGGATCATATGTGTGATCTTAACACTGGGTTCCAATCTCAGGCCATAACCAACTAAAATTCTGTTCCAAACCCCTATTCTTCCAAGGTGATAGAAACTTAAAGTTAATTCAGTGCCCAACCTCTCCTTCCTCTGAGTTTCACTTCTATTATTAGTGTGCTAGGACTGTCAGAATAAAATACCACAGACTAGGTGGTTTAAATAACAAATCAACTTTCTCACAGTCTGGAGGCTGGGAAGTTCAAGATCAAGGTGTCAGCAGATTCAGCCTCTCTCCTTGGGTTGCAGCTGGCTGCTTTCTTGCTGTGTCCTTACATGGTCTTCCCTATGTGCTATGTGAATCCCTATGTCTCTTTGTGTGTCCAAATTTCCTATCTTGTAAGGACATCAGTCGGATGGGATTAGAGCCCATGCTAATAACTTTATTTTAATGTCCTCTTTAAATACCCTCTTTCCAAATATATTTATATTATATTATGACATACTGGGAGTTAATGCTTCAACATATGAATTTTGGCAGAGGGTAGGGGTACAAAATTCAGCCCATAATGCCACCTAAGACCCAGGGAGTTTGCATGTTGCCAAGGCTGGAGGACAGTAGCTCAACCCTTGTTTCCCAAGGCTGCCCTTGATCAGCGCTGGCCACGAGGTGCCCTGTCCCAGTCTTCATTAGTTAGTCCATGCAGGACTCACCCAACTGGTCCCTCATCGAAGGCTGCAAGGCTGCTTCTATGACACACTGGGCCACTGGAAGCCCCGTGAAATGGACTGAGGCTTTTCATCACATCCACGTGTCCATCCTGGCCTTCCAGAAATCATTCTGCTCTGCCTCTGCTGTGCTGGGCACAGTGAACTTGGTGGCGCCGTCTCAGGCCTCTCACACAACACACATACTCTCGAGTCTCGCCACCTATCTGGACTTCATCCTGGATGTGAGACACAGGTCCTCTCTCCTTCCCAAACCATGCAGCTCATCTGGCGTGACTCACCCCGCCCCCACCTCAGGGCTTTACTGGGGAGGGGGTGAAAGAAGTCAGAATGCAGGGTCCCCGCCTCATGACTGTAAACTCATGACTGCCTCTCTCACAACCCGAAGCCCCACCTCCGCCAGACAGAAAAAACTTTCTGTTCTTGGGGTCAGGAAGTTTTTGCTTTATCTCAACAGGTATTCTCTCAACCATACTGTCCTATTTCTCCTGAGTTGCCCAAATCTTTTGAAACTCAAAACCTAGGAATATCTTCTTCCTACAGCTTCCTACTTTACTACCAAGCATTCCTTCAAAGAGTCAATAAATACAAAATGACTAACAGTGTATAGAGATAGGAATGGAGTAAAAGGAACCATGGCTGGGGAACTATACCAGTATTTCAGAACATACCCTGTCATGGTTAGTTGCTACTTTAACTAGTGAAATTGCACCAAACAGACAATGTGGTCTCACAAAAGACCCTTCATCAGCAGATTAGGCTCTTGCACTGTCAGTTCCATTGGAGAAGTTGCAACTGGGCAGAACCTCATTCTCTTCCCCTTTCCCATATGGCTGGCCCAAGTCTCCGGCCTCTGGCAAATGTTGGGTGTCCATTGTATGTACTCAGAAGACCAGATAACTGGCACACCAGGAATGTAAACCCCCTAAAGGCAGTATTTTGAATAACTGCTAATTAGCTTTTGCTCACCTTGGAGTTTAAAATTGTCCCAGAGACTCAACAGCTCTCAAATTTTCCAATTCTTCATTAAATAGCCTTGTAGTTGAAAATACAGTATTGCCAAGTATTCTGGACTGAATAAAAAGCAAATTTATTAAAAGTTAGCATATGTCTTACTGTATAAAATTGGCAATGTTTTAGCATAGGTCAGTTTTTCTCCTATATAATCAAAAGTGAAAGTTTGTTTCTTGTATTTTAACTACATCCTTTTCTTTGAAAAGCAAAATGCATAAATATTTATATGAAAAATTTCTATTTTCTAAAAGCAGAAGTGTAGTCTATTTAGGTAAAATAGGAGATATTTAGAGTCATGAAATACTCGTGTAGATACCACAGATAAGCGGATGTGTAAACCAAGCAAAAATGGGAATTCTGAATTTGAGTCACACATAAACTCCAATCATGACTTTAATTTTTATAAAGGCATAGGGTTTTATTATTTTCCACATTATACTTAAAGTTTTCATTATTTCAATATGAAGTATGCTGAATTTTCACATTATTGTATGCTAAATTACTTTGGAAACTCTCATGTATTTTATAAATGTTAAGTTATTAGCTTTCATTGTTCTAAAAATGAAAGACCTACAAAGGAAGTATAGAAAACTTTTATATTCCAGGTATATCCTGATTAACCTCAAAATTAGAAGTCATCGTTATATCACCAAACATCTTTTCTACTTCTGGGGAAGAAAAATTAAAAAAAAAAAAAAAAACCCTGCTAACAAAAAGTTTCTTTTACCAAATATATTCAAATTGTTTTGATTACAGCTTTTCAAGTTAAATTTTTTATCTCAAATTAATTTTGTCCTTATAAAGTAATATTCTCATAATTTGTAATAAAAATTTATGGCGGCAAGGTTCAAACTAGTTTTAGCATAGTCTGAGCAATCTCTGCTTTCTATTTGAAGAGAAGAATCAAAGGAGAAAATGGTTCTACAATAAAATAATCCAACTGGTCCCTTTACAAAAAAAGGACTTCACACAATTGGCTACCTTAGCCCCACTATTACTGCCATCAAGCGATGAAACCTACTCATTATACACCCAGCTCCCCTATCTTTCTCTGCTGTTTTTCTCCCAGGTAAGTTGATCACCCTGAATTTGTCTATAACATTCTCTCCTATCTCACACATTCAATGACTTATCTTTTCTTATTATACCTCTCTTGGAGTGTTTATCTATTTTTGCTATTGTATTATGATTATTATTGAACATGTCTTTCTCCTTCACTAGGTGATAAAACTCCTTAAGGCCTATAGCCGGGTCCTAAATAGCTCCCATCACAATGTCCTAAGAGTATGACAGATGTATGTGTTGACAGAATAAATGAATGAGTGAGTGAATCAATGAATAAATTCTACTACATATTTTATTAAAGCACATATAATATTAATATACAATTGTAATTAAGCTGCTAAAAGAAGAGTGAGTTATAACAATTATACTATAGTAAATAATAAATAAAAACATCTTTTAAAGGATTTAGGAGATATTTTTCAAGCTTGGATAATATACATCCTTTTGTTAAAATGCTGCTTCCTCATTGGTTTGTGAAGAAATATGAGTGCAATTTCCTGTCCCCTCAGCAGTGTTGGTTTCTCTTCTTGATGAAAGTGGACTTATCTGGCTCCTCAGTTGACAAAATCATTTCCCCAAGGAACGTGGGTAAGTATTAAAAAAAAAACGAATAAGATTTTTAAGTAGATAACATACTTTTGCATGATTGTCAGTAATATTTGCAACATTTTATCTAGTTTAGGTTGTATAGACGTGGTAATGCAGACAGCATTACGAGAGAGAGAACCAAGGATGACGGTTTCCTCTACTTTAAGCATTGGTAAAAGGATGTCAAAATTTGCATTTAGAAATAGGTAAACTATTCATATACAAAAGAGAGATGCTTATCATCTCTTTTCTCTTCTGGAAGCAGTCTATTAGCAAACTGAATTAAGTGGTTAGGAAGATAGCTCTACAGCCAAGGAAGCTCCTGGCCAAAGAGCTATCTGACACCGTTTCTTCATTAGCACAATGGTCTAATGGTACTTTTTATTCCATCAGAAGTAGTGTGAAATTTAGAAATAATATCCCCATTATTAATATGTATCAGTTAATAATTCTTACTTAAAAAGTAACTATCACAGTGTCTGACATAGTGGAGTCTTATAAGTAGCTATTAAAATGACAAATGAAAGCAAATGTTTCCTATCTTTTTATCTTTCAATCTTTTATCTTTTGATTGTTGTCAGTGGTTTGTACTATTTTAGAGCTGGTTAAGAGAAATATGTTTTAATATGCTGTTCTTCAATATCCTATTCTTTTGGCATTTAGTAAAAATGAACATAAAAATCAAAAACATCCAAATTTCTCAGAACTGGTTCTAAAGACAATTTTTCTCAAGGTTTGATTTAAGTAGTCAAAATGTCTAGAAAAAAGTATGACTAATAAGAATTATATATTTCGTTTAAATCTCAGTTTCACAAAAATTAATTTAACTATTGTCTGCAGAGCTGGTATGTGAATTATAACTGTACAAATTACATTCTGAGTGCTTCTGGCTTCTCTGCTGCGCTCTGAGTAGACAGCCAAAAATGACCTCCTTTTAGGAAATGAAGGGGACAGCATAAAGGACATCTATGGACTACTGCTATTGCCATTAAAGCAATAATATTAGTTAATGTATAGTGAAGGCTTACCATGTGCTAGGTACTTTGCTTCATGTGTCATGTCATTTAATTCTCAGAACAACTCTATGAAGTGGGTGCTATCTTATACTATGAAAACTGAAACTTAGGGTGGTGAAGGAACACACAGGGTCTGAAATCCCCACACACTATTGAGAGCCTTTACAACAGTCTCCACATATACCCACAGGGCTTCATAATCATACAGAATGCACGAGTGCCAGGCAGTTTTCCAGCCAATGGTACATAAGAGTTCCAGGTGCTTCTGTCCTCACTGACATGTGGCATTTTCTGTCTTTTTCATTTTTTAAATTCTGGTTAGTGTGTAAGTTGTATCTCATTGTGATTTTAGTTTGTATTTCCCTGATGACTAATGAAGATCCAGTATTCATTCATTGTTGGCCTGATGTTTATGGGACCAAATTAATAGTGTAGAGTCAGATCCCGTGCTCAAGTCATCAGCCAGAGGCGATGAGTACTTGATGATATTTTATTATAGCTCATTGCAGAAACAAAGCTGAGACAGGAAACATGCCAACTTGCCCTGCAAATATCTGTAAAGTTTGTAATTTTATCTGGTTCACCCTTTGCTTGAGGGCAGAGGCTGCTGGATTCTAACATGTGTGGGATGAACCAGGACCACTTCCCAATTGTGTGGGTTCACGCTCCATCCCTAGTTTTCCTGCGTTCAGAGGCCCTACTTTCTCCAGATCCCCATACACCTCTGGGGTATCCAGAGCTTCATTGCTCACTTACCTCCCTGATCTCGGCTCCCACTTCCTTTTTTTTCTCTCTCTGAAAGATTCACTTATCTGATTTAAGGGGCTGTTTCTCACATTCTGTTCCTATTTTTAGGTGTGGTAAAACTAGAAGATTTTAGTTCTCTATTTTATTTCAAGGGTGGTATGTTTATAATATGTACTCTGGATATAGGTTACTCCATTATCAGAATCTTTGTGCGTTGTGGTCTGACACTTTCAAGGGGGTGGTTTTGACATTAACTAGGCTCTACAGCACACAGGAAGAAAGCAAATTTTCCTTCCCCCATAGTGGTTCTACAAAGTTTTCAATGAACATCTCCATAAGATAAATCATCTAAAGCAAAAAATATATAAACAGAAGTATTTCTCTACTCCAGTGTGGGTGTCTCTACTTCATCTGGATGTTGGAGAGAGAAGGATGGATTTTTTATTACTATAGCAACTTCTAAAAAGAAACAACCTTAATAAATAATCAAGTCTAAAGGTAGAAACTGATGATCACAAGATTTTACCCAGAATTGGGAACATTCTTTCCCCCTTTTTCACAAGAGTATAAGAAAGTTAAAATGAGTCAACCCACAAAGGAAGCAAAAGAAAACAGAAAAGGTAGCTTTTATTTCTTTATGAAGATTCAGCAAGCTGCAATATTTCAAAAACTTTATCAAATTTCTTGTGACTATTTTCTCAGCTAATAAGCTGATTTTGAAAGTGCCTTATACCCAGATTGCATGTGAAATTAAAATTTTTAAACCATAAAACCATACAGCTTATCATACACTCAACAGCATTTACTGATTATAAACAAATCAATAATTTGCCATCTTTTTTCTTAGCTTTTAAAATGACCTTTCAACATCAGTTTTGTGTTCTTTTATCATGTCCATGAAAAATATAATTTCGTCTAATCTAATATCCTTTGGATAATTCTTATTTGAAGTAAGTAAAATATCTCAGCTTGATTTTGTTTACTGAAGTCAGATCATTTTGCTTTATGCCCACCTTCATTGTAATTTAATGAATTTTTAGTATCTTCAGTAAGTGAAATAAAAGATTGTTTCAGAATCGTGATGTGCCTTTTAAACATCTAAACTATTCTGGTTTATCTTTTATGACAGAAGCAAAGGCATTTTAAAAAGAGATGTCTATCTTTGTGAAAACAAAGCCTTATGTATTCGTGTTTGTACCAATCTCCTGAGTTTCATGAAAGAAGATAAACTGGGGACAAGACTGTTTGAAAGCTGGGCAATAACCCAGCTGATCCTCAAGAGTTCTTCATCAGCATTTTGTGATAATAAGCATATGGACGTCTATTCATAAAAATCAACTGGCCACTTCAGCTAACTACCAGGAGTCTAGATTCTGACTTTGCACCATTGACACCTGTGTCAAAAGTGATCATCCATTCTTTAAAAACATTGATGACTTAATCAGAACTTTTGGAAGCAAAGAAAAATTGAAGAAATTTTATAAAAGTGAATTAGATGTTGAAAAGAAACTACGAGGCAAGGCTTACCTTGCCATTTACCTTCTAAGAACTAATGTATTTGCCACTTTAGAAAGGACAAAAAATGAATAGCACATGTGTTGAGGAACAGCATGACCTGGATCACTATTTGTTTCCAGTTGTTTACATTTTTGTGATAATAGTCAGTGTTCCAGCCAATATTGGATCTCTCTGTGTGTCTTTCCTGCAAGCAAAGAAGGAAAATGAATTAGGAATTTACCTCTTCAGTTTATCACTGTCAGATCTGCTGTATGCACTCACTCTCCCTTTGTGGATCAATTATACCTGGAATAACGACAACTGGACTTTCTCTTCGGCCTTGTGCAAAGGGAGTGCTTTCTTCATGTACCTGAATTTTTACAGCAGCACAGCATTCCTCACCTGCATTGCTGTTGATAGGTACTTGGCAGTTGTCTACCCTTTGAAGTTTTTCTTCCTAAAGACAAGAAGATTTGCATTCATGATCAGCCTCTTCATCTGGTTCTTGGAAACCATATTCAATGGCATCATTTTGTGGGAAGATGAGACAGTTATAGAATATTGTGATGCCAAAATGTCTAATTTTACTCTCTGCTATGACAAGTACCCTTTGGAAAAGTGGCAAATTAGTTTCAACTTGTTTAGGACATGCATATGTTATGCATTACCTTTGGTCATCATAATGATTTGCAACAAGAAAGTCTACCAAGCTGTGCAGCATAATCAAGCCACAGAAAAAAGTGAAAAGAAAAGAATCATAAAACTACTTGTTAGTATCACGTTGACTTTTGTCTTGTGCTTTACTCCCTTTCATGTGATGTTGCTGATTCGCAGCATTTTAGAGCGTGATGGGCATGTATTTGTCTCCAAGTCTGGGAAGCAGAATTATAAAATATATAGAATCACAGTTGCATTAACAAGTTTAAACTGTGTTGCTGATCCAATTCTGTACTGTTTTATAACTGAAACAGGAAGGTCTGATATGTGGAATATATTAAAATTCTGTACTAGGAAGCTCAATAAATCTCAAAGACAAAGAAAACACATACTTTCTGTGTCGACAAAAGATACTATGGAGTTAGATATCCTGGAATAGAACCAAGGAACTTTACTGGTTAAGGTATACAATATTATATCATCAAGATTACATTTTGAAAAAGAAATCTAGCTTGTGCAGGAACTAAGTGTTCCAAATGAGTGAATATTTTATTATCCTCTCCAATGGAAATATTTTCAAAGAGTACTATATTGCTCCCTGACTATTATTAAATGAGTGTTAAACAGAATTTAGCATTTTCCTAATGACTCAAAATTACTATTGTTGATAACAGTTGTTTTTGTATCCTTTCTATAATCCCTCACAGGACTGTGTGTATCTTTAATTCAGGGAATTTTGTGTATAGTTTTTATGATTTTTCTCCCTTTTTCTATAGATTTCAGACTGTCAGCTATAACTTCTCCCAGCTATATGTACCTGTGTCCAGCAACCCCAACTCCTAAATACTGCTTCTCATCACTCATCACTAAATATTTACTGAGCCCATTCTATGTACTAAATTTCACATTTAGAACTGGTGTTACAACCAAATGGTCTCATAAAGCTTATATCAGTTGAGAAACCTAGTCCTTCCATATAAAGTAAAATAAATGAGCTCAGAGTGACTGTCTGAAAGCTCTTTCCATAAAGACCTTCTTTCCTTTCTTTAAAATTATAATTTTATTTTATTTTTATTATTTTAAATTTATAGTTAAGTACACCATAGTTGAAATTATCAGAAGCTTGATGTCAAGACAAAAAGACATTATAGATTAAAAAAATACATTTATTATATTAAATCTTAATATAATCAGAGATTATAATCAGATTTAACTTAATTTAATTTAATTAAGATTAGATTAAATCTTAATATAATCAGAGACTACCTTTAGGACTTAGATTATTTAGAGAATCTTGATATAATATATTCTTTTGAATTCCAGTCGTGGAAATTACTCTGCCTACTTTTAAGTAGGCATTAGATAACATTTTCCCTAACCAAGGTATTTTTAATGAATGTTTATCTTACTCTTCTTCTTTTCTTTTTTCCTATCTGTGTCTTCTACAGCGCCCCCTCCAAAAAAAAGAAAGATCAGATAGCAAAGGTTTTTATGCCATTTGGTGCCTTCCCATTGGAAAACAAAAATCCTGACAAGAAAGATTAATATCTTTTCAATAAAGAATTTTTGGACACACACTGAAAAATGAGTGTACAAATTAACATTTTCCAGGAAGGTTTTCCTTGATGGTGTGTGCGTAAGAGAAAACCACCTTGCTTTTAGGCCATATGTGCATTCTCTGTTCTTTGCGTTTTTCTGATCGTAGTTTTTAGAGAATCAATCGATTGTGTCTAGGCACTCTTAAGAAACATATGCAGAAAGATGAAAGATATTACATCAAAAAGAAGAGTAAAATAGTTCGGGCTATATGATTAATTATTGATAAATTATTGGCAGCCTGTCAGTTGAATACTTGAAGAGTTAAAGTTCTAGAAACAATTTTGCCCACATCTGAAAATAGGATGTAAATGAAGTGTCTTGTCCAAGATCACAAGACCTTCCAAGAATCCAGAGATGCTTCCCTCCAGAGATGCTTTTCTCCTTTTGTTTATTTATAAGTTTTTCAGCATTTCTACCATTTCATTGTTTAGGCATGCTAAAGACATGCATGAGTTGTTCAGGATAGTCACTGAATGCCAGTTAGGAAAAGGGAAAAAAAAAAGAGAGAGAGTCGTTTCATGAACTAATACCTCTGGAGATAGAAATCATGTAGACAGTTATTAAACCTCTCCGTAACAGAACTGACTGACTACCTAAGTTGGCTATGTGAAGAGATGTAGCAAATACACATATGTGGCATCTTTAACAAGAAGATTCTACCTACTGATTAACAGCAAAACCATTGATTTAGGATGTTGTGAGATACGTTCCAGAATGAACCAGGCTGCCAAAACCTTCAAGAAGCCTGTCCTTCCCATTAGAGCATGGAGAATCTGTGTTGGGAGGATGCTCAGATGAGTTAGGACAAAGCACTGTAGATAGGATCCAAAACTATCTGCAGCCCCAACATTGGAAAGTTAACCCTTTAGTTTTAAAAGGCTTTTTAGGCTCTTGATTAAAGCACCCCATTAAATTAAAAGTACTTCTGGAAGGAATAAGTATTATCATCTGGGGCTTTGTTGTCAGAAGACCTAGAATGGAACACCACAGATCCACATGTGAACTGTTTAACCTCAAAAAATTTTGTCACACCCTAAAGCACGGTTTCTATAAACCGTAGGGACAGTAGTAATTCTTGCTTTTAACAAGTACACGTGAAAACACTTTGTAAACTGTGATGCAATTTCTAAACATTCATTATTATAAGTTAGTCTCATCTCTGTCAATATTAATGGACAGCTACCCAGGAGATAGAAAAGTCCCTGGAGGGACACTGAGGGCGAGAATGTAGCAATGAGAGCTGGAAGGCGCTGGCTGTAGCAGGGCTGCTGTGGTTACTTCCTCCAGGTGGTTAAATACATCTACGAAGGTAACCTAAGACCTTCATCATTTCCTGGTTCTGTGAGACATTCTCAATATGTCTGCTCCTAGGAGTTCACAGTTCTGAGTAGGCATCATAAACACGCAGATAGATAGCCATTTTTAATTTGTTTGAATGTTTGACTTTTTATTGACTTTTATTTATTTATTTATTAACATTATCAGAATGTTAACTTAATGAACTCAATTAGACATCTTGAATAGACCAGTGATGGGATGGAGTACAGGGTTTGAAAGACTCCATTTTCCCCACCTGGTCTGGGGAAGCTTCATGGGTGAGGAAGAACTTGAAAGACATCCCAAACCATCACCTCATTTTGTTCAACTTATGTACTGTCACCTCCACAGGAGTATCCTGAACCCTTTTTCTCTTTAATTTAAGCTAAAAGCTCTCCCCAAGACATGATATTTCTATTGCTTAATGTCATGACCAAATAAACAATTATTCACCAATCACATCTCTTGGCTTTGTGAACTTGATTTATTTATTTTTAAACAGACATGCCAATTTTAAAATAGAATTCATGATTCATAGCATTTAGGCATTTCTTTTTACAATCGTTTTATCTTGCCTTGGGCTTTTTTCTTTTTTTGCCAGTCATCACTTTCATCATTCTGTCGAGTATGCATAGGGCCCCTGTTCTTTTCTGGCTAAGCCCATCCACAGGTTGCTATGGAAACACAACAGCTACTATAATACCCTGACCCAGGAAGGCCTTTGTGATAATAGACTTCTTTGTCTGGGTCCATCAGGTGACTCTGCCATGAATTAGGAAGCTGTTCCTCCAACAGACACAACCACACACACATACATATTCATAGACACACACGAACAACCTGCCCAGCTCACAAAAACAAACAAAAACAAAAAATTCCTGCACTGTTTTAGCACATGCCTGTAGTGTTTTGTAAGCTGTCTGATACCAACTACCTCCTTAACTTCAGAAATAATGTGCCATGTGGGTGTTTTCATTTTCTTGTTTACTAAATCAGCAGCCAGAGGGACATTGTTAAGATTCTCCCTCCCTATCCCTCCTCATTTCTTTCTCCCCCAGCCAGAAGTGATTGCCAAGGGAGCTATGGTGACAAAACATCTCTCTGTGTTTTTTTTTTTTTTTCGTTGCTCTTCTATTCTGGAAAAATCCAGTTCTGACTGAGGTATTTTATTTACATCTCCTAGGTAGATACCTTTGGGGGGAAATAATAGCAGGTTAATTTAAAAGGAAGCAGAAATGTCTTGTTTCATTCTTTGTTCATAGGATAAACATCTGATTTGATTCTAATTAAAAGTTATTTTTTGACCACTATATTTTTTTATTCTTTGGCATTTCATACAACTTAAAGATGAAGCACAACATATTTAAATTTGTGTTGCTAGTTAGTTGCATTAGCTGAATGTCCCTTGTTTACAGGAATAAGCTGACAATGCCAAAATCAGGTCAAACTTGGGTGAGGGAGAAGTGGGAGTGAAGATTTCTCCAAAAATCTTTATCTCACTACATCATTTGTTGCTGGCCAAGAAAAATCACACAGGGAACTTGTCTGTGGCCACTAGATGTCGATCATGTTCTTCTTGGAACTTTGAAGTTCATGGCCCACTGCCACTCCCCAAGAGCAGGGAGTAGTTTATGGTGACATTTTCCTTTCCAAGAAGCAAGAAATAGCCCCTCTGAATTGGAAACGAATGGAGGAAAATGCTGAAATTCAGTTTGCATCATTTGCTTCTCTATCTCTGGAAAGCTCAGTAATCATCAGATAATTTCACTTGTTTAAACTCTAAATGTCATCCCAGTATTTCCTTTTTTTTAAGCTGTTTTATTTTAGCTGTGTAATTTCTGAACAATTTTGGATATAAGATTGGTGAATTCCCCTTTATTTAGTTATCTTACATATATAAGAAAATACTGGCCACCTTTTACACAAATAAAAACTTAAAACATTTTAGCTATAAACCATGTGCAACTTTCTTGTCTACTATGATGAAATTACTATCTATAAAAGTCAAGATATAATTCATTCTATGTATTTTTAATTTCTAATTTATTTTTGTTAGATCTCAGCACTAAAAAATTACATCTGGTATTTTGAATTGTTTAAATCTGTTCTTCTCCAAAGAACAGTAATACAACCATGTTCTAATTTAATAGCATTTGCATATTATTAAACATATAATGGCCCATAATCTACTTTTCTTCTGCCTGTAATTTTCTTAAGCTCTTTATTAAGCACCAGTAAATTTTTTACACATTTAAAAAGTAGCTTATGATCCCTCAAATAATGTCACAATTAGGTGTTCAAAAAGCAAGCCATACAAAGGAATGAGCTATGGAAGTCTCCACATCATTGTTCAGTGCAAGCTCTAGAATAAAAATATAAATTTTGTTACCTAGGAAATGTATGTTCAATCAATTTCAAATTAAATACAATCAAGAAATCTTGCCCTACGATGACTTGACTTGCCAATGCTTGAAAAATATATTAACTCCAGTTCTCAGCATTCACTGATTATTCTTGGATATTTGGTTGAACTTGTAAACATCCTTCTAAAAGAATCCTATTCAAATTTACTGTTTAATTTCTCATCTGGGCTCCAGGACTATTGACACTTAATAACAAATAGGGTCACGGGAGACCCTGATTCTTTTGAAAGTTAAACGGATCAAAGAGAAGGATTGTAATTGTGGACTATAAAATGCCTCCATGAAATGCCACAGAAAGATGTTCCGTGAATCTCTGGAAGTATGCACATATCGACTGCTGACTCTAGTAGGCTTTATTAGTCTTTTAAAAATAAATATTCTCTCTCATGCCATTCACCCACTTATGAAAATGACACTTGCTGGTGCTAAGGGAAGCTGTTTTGAATCTTCAGGGAAATGCATGCAGCGCTTCTCTGGCAGTTCATCCAAGAAGGGAGAGTGTGACACCCTATATTCAGAAGAACTGTGGGACAAACCTAAAGCGTTTTGGCACTTGTCCAGTCCTCCTTGGATGAAAAGATTGCCAAGGCAAAGCGGGATCTGGAATATGCAGGGATTCTCTCCTTCTCACTCTAGAAATCTTGTGCTGAATGAGCCCTAAAAGAACTCTTGTTACGTTTGTTCTCACCGGTAATCAGAATCGTTTGCCAAGTAAATAAAACATAAGTTAATTAGTGGAATGAACTAAGAATGATACAATTTTATACTTTGTCCTAACCCCAGGGTTCAGTTTCTGAAAACTTTGGAACTATTTGTCTTTTCAGTTGAAAATTTTAAGATTATCTGGGAAAATAAGGCTCAGGAGAAAGAGCATTCTTTTAAGAAAGCTTTGTTAATAAAATTTACATTTGTCAAACTAAAACATAAACAGATATTACCAATGACATTTTATTCATCTTAAATTGGTAAAAACAGAAATAGTCACACTGATTTTTATCTACCATTCATTCTTTCTCATGGGAATTTTTTTAAGGATAATCTTTCCCTAAATTTTTAGTAAGATGTTCACAAATTGACTTAATTTTGTTGCATACCACTCAATGGCATGAATCTCTGTTCACTGATTCAGTGCTACAAAAAAGATGGATGGATGAATGGATGGATGGATGATAGATGATAGATAGATGATAGATAGATGATAGATAGATAGATAGATAGATAGATAGATAGATAGATAGATAGATAGACTATTCTTGGATATTTGATTATCCAAATATGTATGTGTGTGTATGTGTGTATTTCTTGCTTTTTTTTTTTCTTTAAGTCAATTTAATTGTAACTAGCAGCCCATGTACCACCACACTATAGGAAATTACATCTCAGTCATTATTGGGCTGTTCTCCTCTTTTGAGTTCACACCAGAATCAGGGAGGTTTACACAATGCTAAGAAAATAGAGGAGGGGCCTTTGATAGCCAGTCTCTAATGATCACCAGTGACGGTGACATTATCTAAGCTTTCAGTGGTCCTTTGAACCTTGTTGTTTCTTGATTGCCCCCTTGACTATCTTGGAGAAACAAGGCTCTTCGGTAAAACAAAATAGAGGCCAGCTAATGACCCAGACTCCTGTGCATCAGGTAGACACTTTCTTCAAAATCCACATAGTTCTTGGTTTCAGGAGTGGAGCATGTAACTCTCAGTTAAGCCAATCAAAGCAGTCCGATCCCCTGATTGGTTCAGCGGTAGGCATGTGAACTAACCTGCTTAGAATGCTGGGACAAAGGCTCTTTCTTTTGCTCAGACTGATGTCCTATGCAGATGAGATGCCTGGAATCTCTGCAGCCATTTTGTGACTAGGAGATAGTCAACACAGAAGAAAAGAGAATTCAGGGAATCACAGAGCACTGGAGCTGGATCCTATGTTGTGCTCAGTCTCCACACATGGCAGTTACATGAAACAAACAAACCTCTGTGTTCAGGTTTTTTTCTTTCTTGAACCCCAAAGGGTCCTAATAGAAGGTAGAACATGGAAGTGAGAGAGATATAAGCTGCAGACTCTAGATTGTTGAATAGATTGAAGCAATGTGATGGAGAAGCAATGAGGATATCTCTAGTTTGAAAGATTGAGCATTAGCAGGACTTGTTAGTAAATAGTAGCAAAATTATTGCGTGAACTGTTTCTGACTTCATCCTGGGACTCAGAAAATATCTCTTGTATCAGCAAATTGTTAGAAAAAATGCAAGATAATAGAAAATAATACAATTTTTTTGTGAGGTTTTTCTAATGTATCTTCAAATCTAGAAACTACTGCTGCCCCAAGAGGCTCATCACTAAAGCAATGTGTTTTTATGCTTTAGAAAAAGAATGCATTTTAGCTAGAAAAAGGAAGTCAATATTATTTGTGAATCACTAGTGAGCTGAGTCTCAAAAGCCAGACATGATGGAGAAAGAAAATAATTTTTTTAATCCCTTAGGTTCCCAATTCATATCAAGAACCAGGCCTGGATGACTTAAATTTTGAGTTTTCTTTAAATCAAGGGAAATGAGGATGCAGTTATGATATAAACAAAGTTCCTGTTTTGCAAAGAATGGAAAAGTCTGACCTCCTGACCCTAGTGGATGGTGGGGAGGCAGCAAGGAAAATTTAGGATGAAAACGGTCAAAGATAATGTCGAAACTCATGGCCTGCAGAGAAGCAAAAAATTCCAGAGTAGGTGGAGAGAACAGTCAATGCTAGTAATTTCCTTTTCCTGCAGGCAGCTGCAAGCTTCTGGGGTAAGCTTGATGGACAGCAATATGGTACAAAAATAGTAATTAGCATTCAGTTGTGCAGGTTGAGCCCTGCACAAGAAATCCATGTCTACAGGGCATCATTCATTTCACAGACAGCGTAGATTTGTACATTGATTAGGACAGTTTTAGAGCATATGGCAGCAAAGTGTTTTCACAAAATCAGCATACAGTTTTTCAACACTGAAAGGAAGTGTCTTAAGGAAGATTCATCATTTTCTAATTTGCACAGAATTTTGTGAGCAGCTCAACTCATCCTTACTCCTGGCACCACAAGGTCATGTAAGTGTCTCCCACTCCAGAGCCATCATAAGAGGAGCAGGGATAGGTGGAGTATATCTGAAAGATTGAGCCGTTACCCCAAAGCAGATGAGTTAACTCAATTAAACAGTTTAGGCAGGAAGAAAGGAAGATCATCTTTAATTCACAAGTGAAATAATTTTTTTGCACCCTACTACCCAGCAGATTGGTGACTCAGGAGGAAGAATAGACCAGTAACAGAAAATGAAGCTACACATTTGTGTGCACAATTAAGTCGTACTGTGATCAATGTCTCTCAGTTGTCCAAGCTTTGACTGGAGGTGGCCTGCTGGAACACAGAAGAAAAGAGTCCTTGCTTTAGAATAATCCTGTCTACCTGCAGCCTACAAGCTAGCTTAACTATAGGTCCAATCACTAGTACAATGGTTCTCAAACTTTAATGTTTCTGAGAATCACCTGGAAATCGTAGTTTAAAAAATTCTTATTCAACAAATCTGAGGCAAATACCAAGATACTGCATTTCTAACAAATGCCTAGGTAATGCCAATACTGCCAGGCCCAGGGTCCAGGGATTGAACTGCACGGCTTTAGAATCTAGAGCAGTGACTATCAGATTTTCATATGCAGCAGAATCACCTGGAAGGCTTATTAAAACAGAGTGCTGGGTCCCCGTGAAACTGTGACTTATCATCATATCTGTATATTTTGTCTTCATCTCCATTTCTGACACAGACCTCCTAAAACTCTTATAACTGCTGAAGTAATAGGAGCATCTTTTGTTCTTATATTTGGTCATTGACCCCATCACTAACACAGGACTCCTGAAATCCTTGTAATTTCCTGGGTGATTGAAGTGTCTTTGATTTCAATCAGGTGACTGGGCGGGTTCCCGCACAGCTTCTGGATGAGGGCTAGAAAGAATGAGCCATGATTTGAAGCTTAGAATTTTCAGCCTCACCCACTTTTCTCCAAAAAGGGGAGAGGGGCAGGAAATGGAGTTAATAATTGATCAGGCCTTCATGAGGAAGCCTTCATAAAATTCCAAAAGTGTAGGGTTTGGAGAGCTCCCAGGTTGGCAAAGCTCCAGCAGGAAGACGTCCTGTCAGAGGACAGCACCAGGAGTGACACGTAGACATCATCCCTTTCCTAACAAAGAGAACGGGTTGGTTTCCTTTCCACCCAGAAGCCGTCTTGTGGCTATCCAAGAAGAGTCCTAAGAGAAAACATGAATCTTAAATTTGACTGAGTATCCAAAAGATAGTAAACAGTTCTTTAAAAGACTATTTAAGTCAGCAGAGGCTGAAATACCTTCTATGTGCAAATGTAAGGGTTTTTTCCCCTACCATCAGTGGGAGATGGGTTTTCAGGGCAAGATGATAATAGTTTTTTCCCACATCCAAATATGGTATATAAAAATGTGACCTTACAATTCAACAAATGTTTGGTAAATTGTTCAGGATTATGTAGTTACATTTATTTTACATAAGCCTCGCTTATTAAAAGTTTTATCTACCAGAAAACAATAGCAGAAAATGAAGCTACTGTGAACAGCCCAGAAACAGCATCTTAGTCACTGGATGCTGAACTAATGGGGGCAGGACGGGGGATGATAAGGAGGATTAAGTACTCTTCAAAATTGTCCTTTTTCTTTACTTCAAAACTCATTTGCTTCTCTTGCATTCATTTGATAAAAATGAATTCAGTCCCTTCCAAGAAAGATACACATAAACATAGGATGCTAATAGTCATAATACCTAGCACCACATCTTACTTATAATAGGCACTGAATATTTATTTCGTCATTTGATGCGTTGATAAGGATCGGAGGAGAGAGATCATTATGTGGTATACTTGGTTGTTCAAATTGAAGTGGGGAAGACCAGATGAGATCTAGGAATATCAGCAAGGTGAATAAGGGCTGGGTATGGTCTTTCCTGGCAATAGGTCTTTCCATGCCTTTACCAGATGGAGGGCAGGGCACCTGTCTGCCGTTCTAAGTGATCTGGGAACAAAGAATAAGCTTATTTTCCTCTTGGTTCTAGCTGAGTTGGAAGTTTGGCCACTATTTCTCCTTGTTTAGCTCTACAAAGGCATTTGAAGAACATCTAGTACAAAATTCTTCTGTTATAGATAAGGAATATGAGTGAGAAAGGTAAAATAATTTGCCAAAGGATGTACAAATTTTAAATGACAATGACTAAAATAAGTTTCAAGTCCCCCAGATCAAGATTTTTTTTCCTTTGCTGCAGACTCCTCTGAATGTAAGTGATTAATCAAACTATCAAAAGGGGGAAAAAAGATTATTGACTCTGAGAGGAAAAGTCCAGGGGCAATTTCAGGTAGGGTTGAATTGAAAGGCTCGACTCATGTTGCCAGGAAGGTATTTTTACCATCTTCCATGTCCACTTTTTGCTGTTTTGGTTTTTCTGTCATGTCAAAGTGGCCACCGGCATCTCCAGGCTTGAGTTCCACAGCTTAAAAGATACAATGGGAAGAGAGACTCTCTTTTTTGATACTTTTGGCAAAAGTCATAATTCAGGTTCCCCTGCCCTTGTTCCCCACTTTAAACCAGTCGCTGTGGTTAGAGGTGTGTGGTTCTCAAGTCTCTCAGAGACCACTCCTGCTCCTGGTGTGTGAGATGGTCACACCCTAACCATAGAGACCGAGAGAAGACGGCGGCTTCTCAAAGAAAAACCAGAAGGCTGCTACCGAGGAAGGAGAAAAAATCTGTTTCGATGACCACATCCTTCCAGACACACCCGTGACACCAGGCACATACCTTGTATTATTCTTCATTGAAAGAGATGTTAGTTATTTAATTTTGTAAAAGTGGAGAAATTAGACTTCTCTGCATAGAGAAGAGAAACCTTCCACAACGCTCACTCTGGAAGGTAATGTGAAGAAGAATCGTGGCAAGCAACAGAGGGCTCACTCTGAGGAATGCTTAATAAAGAAATATGTACAAAGGTAAGGGCAGTGTGTAGGGGCACCCCAGGGATGGTGCATTATCTGAGGGTAGTAACATCTGGGTGTCCTGACACCTCTTGGCCTAAAGGGGCAAGCAGAGGGAGTGGTTCCCAAACCTGGAGGCACAGAGGACCATCTGGAGGGGCCAGCTGGACCAAACCTGTGACCTAGAGCTATAGCCTCAAAATAGGAGCTGGGGAAAGAAATAAATTCTCAAAACTTCCTCTCCTTCCTCCCACCAGTTTTCTGCAGGGGCTCCCTGCAGAAAGTCCAGAGGTGAAGAATCTAGTTGTTGTAGTTCATAAGGTCAGCCCCTCAGGGCACAGAGCTGGATGGAGTAGGAGGAAGAGTATGTCCGGAGGAGGAGCAGACACGTATGCAATTTCTAAGTTATATTTACACTCTATTCATGGAACAAATCAGGGAAATATCCATGAGATGTCTGAACATATGCCCTTGTCTAAATTCCTACACTGTAACATTGCCTGCTGAGTATCTGCAATAGAAATCCATTGAAACACATGGGATTGTGAGGGTACACGACAACAGCATCAGCGGGGTTTACTGAGGCTTCTTGGCACGAGGTAATAGGATTAGTTTCAGTTTTTGTTACTTTGTTTACTAGCTATGTGACCTTGAACAAATCAGATAACCTCTCAGAGACTGGGTTTCTTCATCTTTAATATGAAGATATTTCCCCTATCCTTCTAATGCTATTTCTTATTCAATACAAATGAAATATTGGACATAAAACTGTTTGGGGACTGATAAAGTACTAATGTTATATTGATCATTTCAACCGTAATATGTGAGCATAAGAAATATATTAATATGTTTGATTTATGGGTATTAATTTGTGTCATTCTTACAACAGAAAAAGTTCTGAAGGCTATTTGACTCATTCTGTATGGTAGTATCTTTTGCTATGTCTAAGTTGAAATTAATTAATAATAAATTAACCTCTAGTTTACTCCAGTTTATTAAGTTTATTAGTTTTTTAAGGAAATGATTTTTTGTGATTCTGCTTATTGCTGAAAAAAAAAATAATCAAGTTTTCTTCCTAGCAAGTGAGTCACTGTGCTTATTATCTGTTTATGAGTAGACAAGAGCACAAAACATCCCCGTGTGTCCCAGTGAGTTATGAAAATCCTTTAAAAGCAGTGCATAAGCCATGAATCTTCCTGCTATCTCTCCCTTGCAGTTTGCTGAGAATGTTTTCCATAATATAACGAGGCTCGTCACAACTTATTTCTGCACTGCTGGCTCCTACGATGAGGGCCTAGATTTCCAAACCCCAGATTAGAAGCTGTGGTTTGATAAAAACTACTTTCCAGAAAACGAGCACACTCCCCTCACACTATCATACCCTCTCCCCCTTTCTTCTCATTCCCAGCCTTCTCTGAATATTCTGGTTCTTAATTAACACTCTTTTGAGCAGATTCCCTTACTGTCCCAGTTATCTTGGGAACTCATCAATGGTTGCTGCGCATGTTGAGAGTGTGCTGTGTGTTGAGAACTCTACACCCAATGTTTTACTTAATTTTCCTAACGATCTTGTAAAGTAGATGTGGTTATCTCCAGGGTACATGGAAGGACTGAAGCTTAGAGAGGATAAAATCAGAATAAGAACTTGAACCCAAATGTCTGAGTTAAAAGCCCGTGACTCCCTCCCGACCACCATACTGAATAGATTATTTTCATATTGTTCTAGCAGACTTTTTCCTCTCTTTCTCTTACAGTAACTTCTGATTGATCACCATTGGGGAATGGGTCTTACTTGGGTGGAGATGCAGAAGGAGTTTTGCTCCTCCTATTTCAGGGGATACCTGTGTACACACTGCAGCTATATTGCACATACTTTACTGGGAAAGGAACTGCCACTGTCCCCTGAGGACCCCATGGTGACAGCTGAGACAGTAATAGCAGTATCGAATTGCTGTTCTCTGTCAGTAACTATGAAGTCTAAGTTCTAATTAATATGTTGTCACATTCAGCTCTTAGCCTTCGGTGAGATAAGAGGTAGTGTGTTCAACTTTGTAATATGTTGTTGTGATAAAGATATAGCACAGGATTTTTAAAATATAGAAACGTAGGATAGTGCTAAATAAATGAGACTCTATATGTAGAATTTAATCGGGTTTTCCCAAATGATGACTATAAGAGATAAAGCTGAATGATAAAAACAAACAAAACAAACAAACAAACAAACAAACAAAAACACTTAACTCCCAATCAATTTTATGCCATCTATATTCCATTTAATTTTATTTTTAAACTACATTGGAGAAGTATATGAGGAAAAAAATGTACACTCATCTTTTCAAATGATATTATAAAGGATACTAAGCAATTTGATAGAAAGACAAGACAAATATTTGATTTGTTTATTAATTCAATGAATTTTTGTTAAGCGCCTGGTTTTGTTAGGTGCTAGGAGTGTTGGGAAGCTTATAGTCTAATAGGGGATCCAAGGACAAGCGATATCATATAGTGAAGTGTTGCACTAAGAGTCAGGAAGGGTGGGGGCATGGTCACTACTTGCTCAATCTTGGAGGGTCTAGGAAAACATCCAGGAACAATTGCTGTCTCCTCTGTGATCCAAAGGCTGAGTAGGCATTAATCAAGCAGGGAGGGTGTTTCATGGTGAGAGTCAGGACAGCACGTACAAAGGCCCAGCTCCATTTTAAGGAAATGAAAGTAGTTTGGTGTTGTTGAAGTTGACTGTAAAAGAGGAAATGGCAAAAGATAAAAGACAGAAAGCAGCAGAAGTTAAATCTTAGAGTCTCTTAGTTAAGATAAATAATTTGGATATTAAGGTCAATAAGAAGCCATTTGAAAGATTTAAGCAAGTTAATGATTTTATCAAATTTGTGTTTTAGAAAGTTTCAGGCATTCACTGGGGGGGTCTTGGAATTTATCTCCCTAGGATAAGAAGGGACTGCTGTACTATAGGTCTATGTATAAATGACTGGTGACACATGACCAAGAAATGACCAGAGACACAAATATAGAAGGACACACACTCATACATTTTAAATTTGCCTTTTTTCCAATCAAAAACAAACAAAAATAAGTTGTTTTTTCTCTCAATGTCTTTTTCTAGAAATAAGACTTTTCAAAACAAGCTGATAGCTTGTCAGAGACATCATGGATCCTGTGGATGCCATCCCCCAGCCATTGTACATGATGTAATGGTTCTACAGGATTTATTTCACTGATCCTTGAAATTCAAATTCCCTTTTGAGCGTTAGGGTAATATATATGAGAACAGTAGGAAGCCCAAAAATAAAGAATTCATCCCGATGATTTTCTCCTGTTGTATATTCATGATGTGACTCCATATGTTGAATGCAAACTGAGAAACAGTTAACATTTAATAGCAAGAGGTTAGAAATAGACTGTGCTCCAGATCAAGTCACCTTTATTGAAGTGGAAAGTGTGTGATGGACATAGTTAGGGAGTGCAAGGCAGGAGACCTGAATTCCAGTCCCAGCAATAGCTCACTCTTGCCATGTGACTTTGGTCAGATGCTCAGTTGTCACTTCTGTAAAGTGAGGTTTACATGATCCTATAGATCTCTTTCAGATTGAATCTAGGTACACCTAGATGACTGCATGATAATAAATGTAAGCTATTCAAAAATTACCAGAAAAAAACTGCAAAAAGGGCCGTTAGGAAAATCTCTTCTTTAAAAAAAGTCTTCAGAATTTTTACAGCCATGATTCTCAGTGAGCCTAGGAATGGAGATAGCAGGATGCTTAGTTCGAGAAAGCTTCAGCCATTCAGGCTCCTTCCCTCACTCCGTTGGAGGTTACATTATGCTGGAAAAATGTCCCTGCCCCGGAATAACTGGCCATGGAGACACACAGTTCCTTTCAGAAAAGCTCTCATCTCCAATCACAGGGTATAATCTGACCTCAGGGCAGAGAAAGAATCGTAATAACTGTTAGTATATTTGCCAAAGTCTGGGGTATTCAATATAAATCACACCACATGGAGAGCTCTTTAAAAACACACTTATGTGAAAGCTAACCTAAATTCATGTCATAAGCAAAATGTTGATATGTTATTCTAAAATATAAATTGAGACGTATGGTGCACTGTTTTCTGTGCTATTGTGATTTTTCTCAAGAACTGGAAAATCTTACAAACTGCAAAAAAAGTTCTCCGCATCTATCTTCATCACTGCAAACTGGATAAACTGGATTGTTGTATCTTTATTAGGCACTTCTTATAACTAATTCTGGTCATTGATCCCCCTAAATGCCTTTATTTAGTCCTTCTACGAATCTTATGACCTCCTCTCATTCTTCCAGTGTAATAACACTTCAAAGAGATCAAGCCATCCTATGGGAAGAGTTAGTGCCCTTTATTAATTCTTACCCTTTATTATGTGTGTAACAGAGACGACAAGCTGACTACCAAAATATTTTCTTTCCTCCTTCCAGAACCCATGGCTGGAAGAGATTTCCCTGTTTCTTGTGACCAAGTTCTCATCAATGGAACACGAACAGAAAGAGTATGTTCCACTCCAGACCTAGACCATTACAGCTTCCCACTGATGCCCCTCCATGTGTCTCCCTCTTTCTAACCAGCTGAGCAGGTGACCATAAGGAAACCATGGCAGCCATGTGTGGAAAATGGTAGACTCACCATCACACCTGACTCCCCAAGAAACCACATCACTGATCTAAATTTTCTCCATGAGAGAAATGTTATCTAAGCTACTGAATTTTAGGAGTCTATTCATTTATAAGCTTCCCTAATCAAAATGGAAATTAGTACCTAAAAGTGGGTATCATAACAAACACTGAGTTGTATGGTATTAGTTTAGTGTTCAGACTGAAAGAAGGAAGAGAATGAATATCAAAGGCTGGAAAGTTATTTATGGAGTGGGGAGGAACCAATAAAATTATCACCTATGATAACTTGGAACGCAGACCAAAAACCTTATTAGGACTGTAGCTGTAGGGAAAGCAGTTGGAAAGAGCAAGAATATTAGTGTATGTTGGCTGCTGTTTATTGATGTTAGCAAAGTATTGCAAGAAAGAGATGAACTCAGGCAAGAATTGACTAGTTTGTCAGCGGACGTGGAACTGAATAAAGACTTTCAAAATTTAGGGCTTCTCAGGGCTGAGGGAACTAGTGGTTTCTGTACCTCAGATACTAGAAGATAAGATTTGTAGGTCAAAAATTTAAAAAATAATAATAATAAAAATAAAAATAAAAAAGGAGACACAGCCCAGTGGCAAAGATATTACAAAGGATAATGGTTTGCCAGCCAAGCCTGTCCTTTTAGATGTGAATATAAACTCCATCAGGGGAAAGCAGATGGGCTGAACAAGAAAAGCAGGCTTCAGGACAGGTCAAGAAAATAATTTGGGACTTACTACTACATGAAACTGACTGGAAACAAGTAGGTCAGAAGCCTATCACGTGTTTTTAGCAAACTGTATTGCTCAGAAACCACAAGCTTGTGTCTATAAAATTACTCTCATGCATCTACAGACAGTGGGCTATGAAAACTGTCTAGCTCTTAATAACATACTCTGAAATATTCACCCCATATGTGGCCATGCGAATAGGGACAAAAATATTTTCCAGGCAGGCAGAGCCTAGGGTCACCAAGATGGTCAAGAAAGTTCCTTGCAGAGGACAAATGCAGAGTCTATTAAGACATTTTCTTCTAGCAGTCGGGGGTCTTCACAATACCTGTCCACAGAATTCCATCCTTGCCGGTACCAGGGACTGCTTTGAGAGTTTTTATTATGGTTATCCTATCCACTTTTGCATATTGGGTGGTGTCTTTTCTTTTAGTTCAAAGGGTGCTGGACTTTGAGGAACCATACCTTGACCTGTAGGAAAGGTCTGAGCATCTCCTAGAGACCCTAGACTTTGAGATAAATGCAATAACTGGATGAAATTTGGCATTTTCTTCCCTAAGGAGTATGTATGTTTTATGTGAGGGGTGATGTTGGCCAAAGGGGCTCATCATGATAGAGATTGCCAGTTACCTACCAAAATTCATTCTACCCTATGACAAAGTTCTCTGTAGTGGAATATAATTGACATGACACATGTCACTTCCAAGCATGGCCCATGAAGCTTCTCCGAACTTTTGTCTCTATGCCTGTTTTCAGCTTAGATTGCACAGTCTCTTCTTATTTCTTATTTCTCCCTTGAAATATGTACTTTTAATTTCTTCTATCTCTCTGTCTCTCTGTCTCTCTGTCTGTCTCTCTCTCTCTCTCTCCCTCCCTCTTTCTATCTCTCTCTTCCCAACTCCACTGACTTCCAACTCTCTATCTATTGTCACACTCACAAATTTTAAATTCATGACTACTGACGTAACATAGGTCCAAAGTGCTGTCTAGAAATCTCATAATTTCATAGTTCATTCATTCACCCAATCTCTTACAGAGCTGTTTCATATTTTCTTTTCTTTCCACAAATCTCCAGGTTTTCCTCCCTCCCTTCTCCCTCTCAGCTGATGAGTTTGAATTTATTTCAATAAGAAAACAGAAGCAATTAGGGGAGAATTTCCAAAACTCCCACCACTGCTTACTAGGGCCTACCTGTATCTATTACCTGTAATTTGCCTATTCTCCCGGGTGAATTTTCTGTCTCTTTTCTAAAGCCAAAACCTCCATATGTGCACTGGGCACCATTTCCACTCGTCCTCTCAAGGCTCTTACTCCGAATCTCTCCTTCCTCTCCTGCATCATCAAATTATCCCTCCACGCTGGATCTTTTCTATCAACACAGAGAACAGGCTGCAATACATCTTATTTTCAAAAACAAAAAAAAACCTGACTCCACACCCTCCTTCAACTACTACCTCATCCCTTTTGCTGGCTTTTATAAATGTATCCTTGAAAAAAAAACTGTCTGTATTCACCATCTCCCCTTCTCTAATTTTTTTCTCTCTTCAATCCACTTCAAGCTATCTTTCTTCCTTACTATTTCACTGAAACAGCTTGTATCAAGGTCATGTTACTAAACCCAATGGCCAGTCATTAATCTTCATAGTACTCAATCAGAATTTGATATAGCATATCATTCATTTTTGAAATACTTACTCTCTTGGCTTCCGAGGAAACCCCCTCTCTTGGTTCTTTGTCTTCCTTATTGGTCACTCCTCCATCTACCCAACCTCTAAATGTTGGAATGCCTTGGGCTCAGTATCTTATGTTTACTCTTTCCTATCTACACTCATTCTCTAAGTAATTGTATTGTTTCATAGCCTTTGATTTCATATCTATGCAGACAAATCCCAAATTTCTCTTTCTAAGTCAGACATCTCTCTATAACCCCAGGCTTGTGTATCCACTATTTTGTTGACTTCTCCACTTGGGTATCAAAATTAACTTTCAAACTCATAATTATCCTTAAGCCTACTCGATAAAAGTTGATTAAGCCAGATTCTTCATCATCTTTGACTTTTCTCTTTCCCCAACACCCTACCACTGGGGAATCAGCATTTCCTCTTGTCTCTACTGCAAAGTATGTTCAGAATCCAACCTCTCTCACCACCTCCATCACCATCGTTTCTCCTCTGGATTATTACAACTGTATCCTGTGGTCAAAATTTATCACTACCTCCAATATCCATATCCCCTCTTCTATACTGGTAGAATATTGAGCTAGGTACTTGGTCTTCCAGAATGTACATTTCTTAACATTTCTTTCAGCTTGGTGTCACCAAGGGGATGTAAGCAGGAATGTCTATGAAACTTCTGGGCTGTAAGGTACCCTATGTAGCTTCCTCTTTATCTTTTCTTCATCTTATTTACTGGTGCACAAATAACTCCCCAGACTACAGAGAGGCCCCTTTATGTTTACTGTTTACCATCTGCACTTATGCCCAAGGTGAGTCCTTAGAGCAAATAGTTGGAATGATTTTGAGTTCCTGAACTTAGTCAAGGACAGAGCTGCCATCTACCTCTAGATTCAGACCTCTGGACTTATAAGTGAGAAAGAAACCAACTTCTAGTTAAAGCCACTCTTGGGAGCAGTTGAGATCTTGCTCCCCAGCATATGTTGTCAGTTTGTCTCAAATAAACTTATTTTTAAAAAGCCACTCTTACATGTGTAATACCGTCACTGCTGATCTTTATCTAAATCAATATGCTCTCTGATATTTTTCTCTGCTTCTGCTCTTGCTCCTTTATAAATTATCCTCTCCATGGTGTCAGCCAGGATAATCCCTTTAAAATTCAGGTTGACTTATGCTACCCTTGTGGTCAAGGCCCTCTAGGGGCTTTGCATGCTACTCCCATCATGGTTTCATCAAAGCCCTTACTAGATCCATCTGCCCCCTTGCTTCTCCTCTGCCCTTGTCTCCACCAATTATTTTCCCCAGATGTCCCATTCCAGACACAATGGTCACTTGCTGACTCTCAGGCACGCTCTCGCTGCAGAGCTGTGTACTTCCTTCCTCTTCCTGGAAGACAAACACCCACCATCTCGTGGCTCACTCTCCCACTCTCTTCAAGACTCTACTCAGATGTCATTTTATCACTCAGGCCTTTTCTGACTACCTGATCTAAAGCATCACCACTACCACCACCACCAGGACATTGCCCATAAAAATTGGCATTTTCAGCTTCTTTAGAAAAAGTAACCTCTCTGACAATACTGGGTCCCATTCTCATAGGGCAACAATGGACCAGTGCCAGAGACAGCATCAAGACAGAGCTTGGGGGAGCTATAATTATTATTCTTATATAATTCCCAATAGTAATTTGTGCCTACTCCTTGACATAAACTATGGAGGTTGTGTTTATTTTATGTAAACTGCTATGCAAATCTAGCTCCAAGCACTGCCATCACCATCCCATCCTCACCCTCAGCTAGAATGTCATCCTTCTAAATAAAAGGCCTAAAGTTGCTATTGGCTAAAAAGTGGGTGACACAGGCTTCTACAATTCATGATCTCCCCACTCCTTGTTGTCACACATTTTCCCGTTTCACTAATTCTTAATTGTGTGTGACTCCTCGAAGTATATGGTTAACAAGTAATGGCTTAGAATATTTTATTTCTCCTAAATTTATAGGGGAAAATTCAAAAGATGAAGAGCCTTTTTGAAACCCAAAGAAATGACTTTATGGAATTCCAGGCATCAAGAAGCATTCGTTCCACATAGTAACTTTCTATATCTGCCGTTCTTTAAGGCCGAATTCCATCTATCAGATTATTTTACAAAGCCATATGGCTCTTTCCTGGAGAGTAGTTTGATTTCTTTCAGAACCCAAGTCTGTTTTCTTTTTAAATGTCAATACAGGCCAACCAGGCTTTGAACATGTGCAGAGATAATTGCAAGCAGATTAATCTTTCCTAAGATGGAAGTTAGCCTTGTGCAAAGGAAATACTATTTTAAACAATTAAAAGGTGAATTGCACTATTGAGCTGGAGAATGCTATATTTAGAAGTCATTAAAGACAATTGCTAGTTCAAGTGAAGTTCAAATTCTTCAAAATGAATAACTTGTAAGAGGTTTATATAATACATGGTAGTGCAGTGTTACATATTTATATCAAGTTTTTATTAAAGAAAAGTATTGGTATTTCCATGTTAATTTTACCATGTCTTTATAAAATCTTTCAAATTCTTGGGAAATAGTAATAAAAACAGCTTTGAATGGAGCTCACAGACTTTTCTTTTGAGCAGTTTGTTTAGAATTAAGAATTATATTTTATTCATTCATGAGTTTAGCAAAATCATGCAACAAATATTCATGTAGCAATGCCAGTCACTACCTTAGGCACTAAGTTCAGAGTGGGGAACAAAAGAGCAAAGTCCTCACACAGATGCAGATTACAATCTCATTGGGACAGGAGCAGGTGGAAGGCAGAGAAAATAAACAAGTAAATGTGTAAGACATCCAGCCATAAAGAATAGTGTCAGCAAAGCAGTCCGGGATGGAGTTTCATTCACATTTGTATCACTAGCATCTGGAGCTTCAAAGGAGCTGAAGAGGATGGAAGAATGGATTAATGACTTAATATGATCAACTCTACCTGCAGAATCTTTAACAGACAGAACATATGCCATGCACTGGGGTGGGATGAGGGTACACACACTTTTGGTTCCATCTCCTGCACACTGGCGCCTTGTTCTATGTTGGCTGCAGGTGGTTTCCAAAAGGCAAAGTCTTGGGAGATAAAGTCCTTGTTTTGGCCTCTGCCTGCAACCCCCACCCCCACCCCCACCCCACAATATGTACCGAGGGCTTCAGAGAAACTTTACCTCCTCTAAAATGTTGAAATTCTTGTAACATTGAGAAATACCCCAGTTCGATGCTTTGCAATATCTAAAGCAAATAAGACATCTACTTAGAACAAAGGTTCCCTTGTTGGAAATGGAGTCTGCAAGTTCAAAAGCTTTCTTTGTTCCTCTTAGTGTCCTTAGAAGGGAAGTTATCATTCCCCAGGATCCCCTTTTATTTTCCCAGGTTATTTCATACGTCTAGTCACTTATGGTAGTTGTTCATTGCTTCACTAAGCAAAGTAAACGCTTCTTGTTTTGAGATTCTGTGCTGTGTTGGCAGAGTTTGGCTGGGTTTTCTCTCTCTCTCTCTCTCTCTCTCTCTCTCTCGACAGTTCCAGGAAGATGGTATCTTTGATTGTAGACACTGCTTACCCTGAGCAGAAACAGAAATAAACAGACATACCCAAATGCTGAACCCAATACATTTGTGAAAATCCTGAAAAACAGTATCACCTTTGGCCTTGTCGGGAACCTCTGATAAGACCTTTCTGGACCACAGTCCCCTAAATATCAGATGATATGGTTGCCTCCCACCAGACCAGCTCAGGAAATGCAGGACAGACAGCCAGGGCCAGTGTGGGAGTCAGAGGCCAAGAGAAGAAAGGGGGTGACCTAATTCGTGACAGAAGAATGTCAGAGGCAGGACTAGGTTGTGAAGCCAGCAGAGTTGCTCAGGGCTGCATTGTGTGTTCCGTGGGGCTGGGCACTTTTGCCTTTGCGGGCCCTTTTCTCTATTAAATAATATTCAAAATTAAACTTTATGACAGTGTTGATATAAAAATGAATATAATTCAGACTGCTTTCATTTATAGATTTATTATAATTATAACCATTGTTTTCTTATTTCAAAGGAAATTAAAATTAAAATGGTTTTGTGGGCCCTTGACTGTGTCAGTGCCCTAGACACTGTACCTCTGGTGACTCCTAGAGAATTCAGCCTGAAGTCGGTACTTTAGCTCCTTAGTTCTTGAGAAACCTTTCTTTTTACACAGATAACTCAGGCATCTAATACCTTCCTGCTTTCACTGACTGTCCTGCCCACTGATCCATCAAAACATCATGGTCAGCTCCAGAGTGAGGAAGGATGTGATAAATCGATGGACTTTGCATGTCCACTTCCTCCTCGCCCCCATGGGACCTGGCTTCAGCTTCCACTTCTCCACTGAAACCACCCTTACTGAGGTCATCAGTGACCTCTGGATTGCCAGAACTCATTGACACTGGTCAGCTTTTATGCGTTAGACCTTTCTGTGGCATTTGACACCATTCTTCATTAAACTAGCATTTATTGCATACATATAATGTTTCAGACTGCGTGCCAGATTTTGGAGTCATACTTATCAACTAAATAGACAAGATTCCAGTCTTCATAGGGCTTTTGGTCTAGTAGGACAGGGGTCCCCAATCTCTGGGCCACGGATTGGTATAGGTCCATGGCCTGTTGGGAACTGGGCCACGTAGCAGGAGGTGAGTGGCGGGCAAGCAAGTGAAGCTTTATCTGTGTTTGCACCCACTCCCCAGCACCAGCATCACTGCCTCAGCTCCACCTCAAATCATCAAGCATTAGATTCTCATAGGAGCGCTGGTCCCTGGTGCCAGAAAGGTTGCAGACCACTGTAGTAGGGAATCCAGATAAACAGCAAGTGCTGTAGGTTTTTGGACATTATAAAAGCACAAGGGGCCCTTACTTGAAGTTAAGAAATGCTTCCTGACACAGATAACACATAACCTAGGCCCTGAAAGATGAATAGAAGTTCACCTGTTAAGGGCTCTTCTTTTGCTGGAAGAGTATTCTGGGTAGAAAGAGAAAATGCACACAGACCTGTTGATAAAAGGACCAATCACATACTCTGGGAATAGAAAGTGATTTCATATGGCTGAAGCTCAGAGTATGTGTGGAGGCTGGGTTGGGGGAGTTTGCAAATGAAGTATTATGAGCTTATTTTAATTTTTAGAAGATGAGTCTTGTCAGTGTGAGAGTGACTTGGAGTGGGGGTGATACAGGAGTCAGAGAGCCACAAAGAGGCTGTGGATGGGAGTCTGAGGATGGAATCTGAGCAAGAGATGGTAGTGTTTTTGAACCAGGAAAGTAACAGAAGAGAGAGAAGCGGATAGATTAAAAAGATTGCATCAATGGCCCTTGGTGATAGATTGGATTTGGGGATGCAGGGGAAGAAGGATGGCATCTCTCTGGGTTCTTAGTGGTAGAAAACAGAATCCTCTTGCTGGTTAAACAGAAAAGGGGGTTGTTATAAGATATTAGAAGGCAACACACTCTTTAGGTGGGCCAGAGAACCCAGTTTGAAAGGCTGGACATAAAGTAGTTGAGAGAAATGCCTGGCCTGTCCGTGGGATGTGCCAGAGCAGAATTGCTGCTGCTTGTTGCCTGATTTCCATGAGACTAGAAACAGGACGCTGAAAGCTTTACCCTAGCTATGTCAGAAGAGCTGGTGCCTCCACCTCTGCGATTGCCATCAGAGGCTGCTTCCCCATGCCCAGTGAAAGGCCATGTTGTTCACTCTGCCTTCTATTCTGATGAATCCTTGGGTGGACCTGAGTCACATGTTGAACCAGGTTGCAAGGGAGCTTAGTAAATGTGATTCCTGGCTTTTCAGAGAGGCAACTACAAACAGAGTTGGAATGGATACGAAGTGAGCCCCTCACACTATCAGCCACAGTTGGTATCTCTGCACTGGCCCCTCATCTGAACAATGTAAAGAAGGTCTTTAGAACTGTTTTTTAGAGATGAGGCTCAATTAAATGACTCATGCTAGGTCAGTGGTGGGGCAAAGATTCGAAGCTCAGTCTTGCTGACTCTATGGCCGGGCTCTTTCTGCTTCCATCATGCCTTCTTTCAAGACTTGCTTATGTCCCAACTGTCTCTGGAAAGGCTCTTTCATCCCTCCCAGACCTCAGGCTGGGTTGTCTGCCCTTCTGCTGTGCTTCTAGTCACCCTGAGCAGTTCTGTGTAGTGGACCATACTGTACTGCATTCTCATTTTTAGTTAGAAATGTATTTCTCCTACTTGGCCATGAAATCTTTGAGCTAGTTCGTACATTTTTTTTTTTTGTATATCCATATAGTTAACATTTTAATGCTGACTAAATATGCAGGCAAAGCTCTTCTTGTACAGTTTCTGCAATATAGAAAGTGTATTATTGTTGCTTTTGTTGTTATTACTTTTAGCACCTAACATTTAGCCCAAGGTAACTTCTTATTGACTAATCAGTGAATGAACGAATGAGCCCCAAGGGATTGATAACTGCTAACAAATACTCTCTGTTGTCTCTCTCGGGCATATTGACTTGTTTAGTAAGAGATCGATTCTTTGTTGAAAACGCTGAAGTTACAATGGCAGAAAGTCAGGCTGTAGGGCTAGACACATATTTTCTTGGGGGGAGGGGTCTTCTCTGAGTCATTTCAATTCTTTATAGTCAGGGCCACCCCTGTGTTCATTTTTTTGAATTGTATGGTTTTGAGAGAAGCCAGTTATCAAGCAGCCACTTTCCAACACAAGCCTGAGATGTTCACACTCACTGAGTAACCCACGTCCACAAGGCTCTCAAACTCACCAGCATACGGACCTCCCACTATTGACCTCCACCTACCCCACCAAACCTACCCTGAATGCTTTTCTATTACAAAAAGCGCCACGCTTTCAGTTGGCCCAGCCTCCTTCTGTGCTGAGCTTTGCTCAATCCCTGTGCTCTGTTCTGAGAACCTCACCTGCTGGCTCAGCAAATCTCCGAAGCTGATGATTTCATGTCTACACAAACTTCTCTTATCCCGACTTTCTCCCAAGCATCTGAAATAAGTTCTGTTTTGACTGTGACTCTATTGTTTTTGCCTCATTTTTTCATTAATCAAATAAAATAGAACAATTGGACCAGATGATTCCCATCTGCAACAAAATACTAGAATGAATTCAGAAATTTTTCTTTTTTCTTTTTTTTTTTCTTTGGAGGGAGGCACTTTGGCTTTGGCTTAGGAATAGTGCTAACTGTAAGTATTCTTCTAATTGGATTCTTGAGTCAGCATTTGTTCTTTTACAAATAATACTCCTCCTCTGAACTCCCTATGTTGAGAGCCTCCACCAACAGCATTAAGCACCCCCTCTCTTTGCCAAGTACCCTCTGCCCATCCTACTCTCATTTGCATTCATATTTCTTCTCCGACGGAGGCACCTGTGCAATTGTTTCCTAATACCCTGCCAGCTGCTTACGTCTTGCAAAGTCATATTCTTCTCTGAGAGTTCTGATAAAAGGTAATAAGGACATATGGTATGATGCTTCTCTCTAACCTGAACTCAAAAAGTGGGTAGGAGGCTTCATCAGGAAATTTTTCTCACTTCAGAACAATGAACCCACTTTACAGCAAAGGATATCAGCAGTGAGCACTTGAGCTGGGGTCACTAGCCCCATATAATTGGGGCAATGAGACAGCTTTTTGAATGCACAATTGAGGTACCAAATTAGAGGTGGTACTCTTCCAAGGATGAGTGCCAACTTCCAGGATATAATATGTTCCTTAAATCAGTGATCATTGTATGGTATCATATCCCCAGCAGATAGAACACATGGGTCTGGACACCAAGGAATAGATGTGGCCTTACTTACTGTGAGGTCCAGTGACCCCCTGGGCTATTTGTGCTTCTGGGCCCTTGGTGCCCACAGCAGCACTCACTTTTTATCTCATCCTTTCCTATCCTCCTCCCTCCATTGCAGTCCCTTGCCATGTGCCTGAGATTACCTCCCAAGTAAATTTCTTACACCCAAATCTTTGTCTCAATGTGCATTCTGGGAGACAAAAGCTAAAGAATGGGATTAATACTAGTACTCACCTCGCAGACTTGTAAGGAGGAACAAATGAGAGAATGGATGAGCACCACATCTGTTTTAGAGCAAGCGTTCAGAGAATGCCAGTCATTATCATCATCGTCATTGTCACCATCACCTTCTTGCAAGAGAGCTGAGACTGGTCTTGTTCAAAGTCCTGAGAGAGGTGACATTGGCAATATTAGGTTTGCTCCTTCCTCCTCTTTCCTCACACACTCGCTACAACACAAGGAGTAAATTACTGATACAATTAATAGTTATCATTTATTGAGTGCCTATTGTGTGCTAGTTGCTTTGTATGTGTTATTATAGCACAATGTTGTCTCAACGGCCTTACCAGATTACAATAATTAGGGGCATAATTATAATCCTAATAATAAGAGACAACATATGTTGAGCTTTTATTATAGACTGGGGAGTCTTTCTGAGTGCTTCATGTGTGTGAAGTAATGTAGTTTCTTCCCATTTTTTAGTGAAAAAATGGGTTCAAAGAGGGGAAGAGATTTGCCCAAATCCACACAGCCTGAACAAGGTGGCATTCAAATCAAAAGCCAACTCTGGCTGACTGCAGGGAGCCTGCCCTTTCCATGATACCACAGTCTTCTCATCATTACTGGAATTTCTCCACATGGGACTGTATATCTAGAGGATTTACACTTTTCAGGACAATAAAAGATGTTTCTTCACAGGAAATGAAAGAAGACTACAATTCAGCCCTAAGGAGCAAAGTTTGCTGGAAGTCCAACCCTGAGACAATACTTTTAAAAAACAAGAAAACATAAGTTAGGATCTAAAATAGCAAGAATAAAGCGTGGACTTCCACTTATGCCAGAAAAGATGTAGGGAACCAGTTTTGACCACAGAATGTGGGAGGGAGAAGTTCTGCAAGTTGAGATGTCTAGAGAAAAGTGAACATCCTCAATATAGTAAAATAACTACTCCCTAAAGAGTGCCTAAAGACAAAATGTGTGTGTTTAATAAATTCTTGTCACATTCCACCATTAGAAAAGTCTTACTTAATCAATAATTTATGTCAATGTTGGAATCACTCTTAGAATATTAAATTTCTACCTTTTCTTATGTTCTGTTATTATATTACAAAATAATCTACTGAATTCTTCCAATTTAAGATTATACATTATCCCCAAACATTTTTACTATCTAAACTATAGTAAGAACACAGTCATTCTACCAGCTTTTGAGCTATAAGAAACTGAACTGATTGATTCTCCCTCCCCCATTATTATCTGAACATTATAATAGCTAATACTTTCCAAGGGTTAGTCATTTGCCAGGAACTGAGCTAAGAACTTCACATTATTTTATTTGATTCATATAACAACTCTAAGAGGAAAGTACTGTAAGTATCCTCATTTTACAGAAAAGGGAATAAATAAGAGGTTATAGAGGTTAAAACCTTGCACAATATCAATCAGTTACTATTGGGGCTGTTGAGACTCAAATCTGTGATTAATCAGTGTATTTTCATTTAAAAGGATTATTCACCCAGCCAGTGCCCTTTCCATGTGGACTCAAACCTTTTCATTCCAATGTGACTGAGATCAAGCTGAATAAAAATGACCCAATGTATTATTGAGTTCTGAACATGAAGAATTAAGGCCCTTTAAAAATAACATCTTTATAAACTGCTCCAAGAATCAGTTTCTTTAGGGGGCACAAAAAGACCTCATTCTTTATCTCTGTGATTTACAGATAAGTTGCCTTCCTGTAAGACTGTGAAAGCCATTGAAAGTAAAAATGACAGATTACAAAAAAAAGTGTGGCTTTTCAAAAACAGAGTCAAGATTCACTCTCAAGAGTATGAACTTAACAGTAACCTGCACCACTCAGTGACCCTGGGCTGACTTGGTGATCAGTGGTGACTCTGGATTTGGTAGGAACCAAGAAATTGACTCTATCAAATATTATGATCTCCTTAGGCCATATTAGTCCATTTGACATACAGATACTAAAAGCTGTGTCCAGCTCGATTGCTGAAAACTGAAACAAAGTCTTGAAGAAGTGGAGGCAAAAGATACATAGCATATGTGTCTTCCTACTAAAGATCCTTGATTCATCCTGATCCAGTGGCCGTGACTCTTCACTCCGCACTTGACAATGGGTCTGCTTTCCTGGGTCTACTTTCCATCCTTAGTCATCACATTAGTAGCCCTGGGTCCTTCCACTTGGGGACTTCTGATGATTTTTCAGAGTTATCAGGCAGATAAATAAACACCCCCCAAAATGCAATTTGCCCACCTGATGGCAGTCATGTATTGCAGGGGACAGATCCCATAAAAACAAACACCCATTAAAATAAGAGGTCTCTGTTTACTTTAAAGACAACAACAAAAGCTGTCTGGAGAGTTGTGCGGGCTTTGAGGAATGGTTGTCCTCAAGCAAGCAGCATATTGCTACCCACAGGGAGTGATAAGACTGTGTAGACTGCCCACCTGGAGAGTGAATTTATCTGCCTCTCAACCTAGTGACTGGCAACAAAGTTCTTCCCTAACAATCATCATAATAGGCTTGTGGCATGATCAGATTTGCTTCCCATTCAGCGACTGGAGAAAATAAAAGGCACTCAAGTTACTCATTGTGGTTTAGCTCACAAGATTGAGGTTGGAATCCAACAGAGGCCAATGAAACTGTTCCACTAACTGATGGGCTAAGATTCATGCACAGCAGGCCCAATGCTGATGCTCCAAATCATTCAAGCACGACCCAAAAGTAGTACCATGTGTTCCTGCGGCCCCTGCTCTTGTACTCAGGCAGTGGTGGGATAACTCTCGTCTGGGGCTGCCTGGTGGTCCAGGATTATAAGTGAATGACTTTGACTTCTGATGATACCTTCAAATCTGTCCTCTTCACAGTCCTGTTAAAAGCACTGTGGTCCTGTAGTTAAGAAGAAATAGTCCCAGGGGCACCCCCAACCACCTCTTTCTGTAGAACAAACAGGTTTAGCCCTGAGTCCTGTACCACAATCTAGATTTATACTCCTTACCTTGAGGAAACCACCTTGAACAATGTAAGATATTTAAGGTTCTCCACTGACTTACCCTTGGCTGTTAGGAGTGCTAATAAAGATCTTGCCCAGTATTTCAATTGCAAGAGTCAAAGTCTTTGGCTGGAACTTGTGAGCATATAAGATAGTCATAAAAATCCAAGAAGCATTTTATTCAACACCCCTTTTTTTCTTTTTAAGTTGAATTAATAACTTGATCCCATGTATGGATTTGCTACCTATCAAGAAACAAAAAAAGAAAACAAGCATCCTTTCATATATGTATGATATGGTTTTTAAGAAGTATGGGTCTTAAACAAGATAGGCTTGAACTGACAGATGATTTCATGAGATAGTATTTGCCAGAAATAGGACTGCTGATCAGCTGGCCACTATTTCCCCTCCCCTCATATTTGGGGTGGCTCTGTGATTATTTAATAAAATATGGGGGAAGTGATGCTGTGCCAGTTTCCTGCTCCAGATCTCAACAGACTGGGAGCTTCCGTTTCTTATTTCTATAATTACTCCACTTGGACCCCAAGTCTGTATGTAAAAAGTTGGACTACCCTGATGGAGAGACCTTGTGGAGAAGTTCAAGAATACACAGAAAGGGTATGCAGCCCAGCTGAGTTCAGCCTTCCAGTCATCCCCACCAGGGAACCAGACACGTGAATATCTTAAACCCTCCAAGTAAAGCCAGGCACCAGCTAAATACCAGTTGGACCTCAGTCAATGCCAGATGGAGCAGAACAACCACCTAACAGATCCCTGCCCTAATTCTGAACCCATGAGTTGCGAGCTGTTTTAATCCACTATGATTGGGAAGTCTTGTTACCACAGACACTGGAACATATATGTTATCTCATATGATTCTCATACAACTGTCTGAAGTAGGTAGCATTTTCCCACTTTACAGAAGAGAGGATCATAGCATATTGAAGTAAAGTAACTTCCCCACTACCAGTAGACTTCGCACTACTAAACAACAAAGCCACAGAGCAGCTCAGTTTCTGGACTCAACCCATGCTTGTCAACCACTGGATGCTGTCCCCAGGCACTGAAGAAAAAGAATCCTTGGCCTTACTCCAGCAGCCATGGCTCCTCACTGGGACCTGGGGTAACATGGCTCTGTAAGGGCTCCAGCTAACTTCAGCATCCTCTCTGCCTTATCTCCCAACTCCACATCAGTGCCAGTCCCACCACCCTGGGCAAGCGCATCTTTCCCTATCCTGGCTGCGTGATCTTAGGCAAGTCACTAAACATTCCAGAACTAATAAGTGCTCAAAAAGTATCAGCTGCTACTATGGTTCTGACTACAACCCAAAATCCTTTCGCAGTCAAACATGATGAGAAATAAGGACCCATAGACCAAGATGAGCCTACCATAAGCATGCAGAATTCTCCAAGCAGATATAAACATTAGATCCAACCAGAGGCCCTCTTTTTAATCAACACATATAATTTGTGATTTACCTTTGTTGATGTATGTACACTTACTGTGTTGCTTCAGACAGATGCATATGACCTGTGGTATGTGTCTACCATATTTTATCTATTCATAATAAACCTACTATGTGTCATGATCTGTGCTAAGCTCTTTATGTGAGTTAGCTCATTTATTCCTTATAAGAACACCATGTGAAGTATTTTTAATGAATTTATATGCAATTTTAAGATTCAGTCATTTTAAAAAAACACTTCTAGGAGCCAAAGTCATCTGCCATAAGAGGAGGATGACTCAAAGCTTCTCCTCAGCTGGAACAAGTTTATAACAAAGAATCAGGTACAGATAGTAAAGGGCAAGAAATAGAAAGGGAGAAAACTTTAGATTTTAATTAATTGTTTGATTCAACTCCTGAATACATTTACCAAGTATCTCTTATACGCAGTGTGTTATTCTGGGTATTCTGAGAAGCAGTTACCAGGACAGGATTAAATGTATAAGAAATTTATTAGGGGAAACACCTATGGCAGATATTTGGGAAGATGCCAGAAAAGGCTGAGAGAGCCATCAGTTTATGATGAAGGTCTGGCTCTGAGTGAAGGAGAGAGGAAAAGAACGAAACAAGTATGAGTAAGATGCTTCTGGAGTCTCCATACAGTCTAAGGAAAGTTGGTCAAGGCCATGAGGGAGTCCTCAGGCCAAAGTTACCCAACAGAAGAGTTCTACACCCTTCAGAAATGGGCCTTTTTAATATCTCTGCTGTGCATGGCCAGAGCCTGGGAGCGGCCCACGGGAAACACGGCTTTGGCACAAACTCAGCAATGGATCCTGGAGCCAAGCAACTGCAGCCCCTGGTCCCGACAGCTGGAGATCTGAGAGGCACTTTCTCATGGCTACTATGAATAGCAACTTCTTATTCACCGAAAAAAAAGAAAAGGGGGTTCTAGAATGAACAGGAGGAGAGGACTACACCCAAACCTGCTCCTAGTCCACTACACATCCCCCTCAGAAGCCATTTTTGTGAGCCAGCAAAAGCCTGGACGTTCCACCAATGCTCCCACATCTGGAGAGATGCGAACAGAAGGAGAGGATTTGTTAAGCTTATTTTACCAGGTTGCTGATATATTCTTGGCTGGTTTGTACTCCCCTGCTCTCATTTAGCAGGTATCAAAGAAGAGAGAGTCTGTGAGTTGGTTTCCACTCAACATTTTAATCTATTTGGTTTTTATGATCACATCATCTACTGTGTGGGCAGTGGATAAAAGAAAGGCAAATTAGAAGCAAAGAGACCACTTAGGTGTCCAGACTAAAGTGGTGGCAGTGGAAATAAAAAAATTGCCTTCAAAGATTGCAAACCTGGACATACTACAGCAGTAGAGATTGTCAAAAACTGTCACAATTTTAAAATATTAAATGCTGTCATTACTTAGCTTCTACCACAATACAACCATGGAGAGGCTACCTCAAAGGATGCTTTTAAATCTATCTAATCATGTACCATCCTGTTGTGGTTTTCACAGAAAAGCCTATTATCATTTTTGTCAGTTAATATTGTGGTTTTTTTTTAAATTTTCTATTCCAAGTGATCTCATCTACTAAAATCAAGTGAGAACTCAAAATCATTTTATAAAACCATCTGGAAAATAATGTCAGCACTCGGCAATTTTCAATTAAGTAGAGACAATGTCCCAAAATAAGAAATCCGCCTGAAGGTTGGAGAATATAAAAAATACATACCAGATGTCATTGTGAAACTTTGTGTCTATCCACCAAGATACCCCACTGAATTTTTCAATGAGAAACCAAGATTACCTTAAGAAATTGTCTTTGCTTTCCTTTCTGAGCACACTACCCGCTTGCTTAACCTAAATGACTGAGATCAACCTGTATAAACCTACAGACTTTACTCCAGCACGTTCTGATGGACTTTACTTTTCCCCTTTTGATGTCATCCCAGGCAGATCCTGTGACCTTCCCATCTCTTTTGTGAACAATCTCTTCTCGGTTGTACAGACTCCTTTTCAGAGACCCTGAAGTCGTGTCAGACAAAACAAAACTCGAGCCTCTTATCTAACTCCAAGCTCCTTCCTTCCCTCTTTCCCCCAGCTACCTGCCTCCATTGCGAAAACTGTCCCCAAATTAGGCCTGAATTTGGCTGGGGACTTTCAGTGGAGAATGTACATGACATTTCCCTCCACCTTCTTCCATCCTTTTTCGTTCTTTCAGGGACAGTGCATGGAAAAAATAGATTAGAGAGAGGGGTGAAGTCTTTTTTTTTTTTTTTTTTTTTTGCCTTAGATGGTCACCAGTATGGTTCACCCTTGGCTAACGCCAGGTGGTCACTTCTGTGTTGCCGTCATTCATATGCTGGCTTTTGTGGGACACATGTGTAGGTTCTTCAGAATTACAGTGGGGGCCGCTCTGCCACTTCAGTTCCAGAGAGCATAATGTGCTCTCCTCTCCAAGTTGTTCCCATTAAGCCACCTCTGAGCTCCTGCCCCACAGGAAGCCTCCAGCAGCCATGAATGCTGCCCTCTTGGGAAGATTCCTTTGGATGGCTCTCGTGGAATGCATGTTGCTGTTCTGCCAAAATTCTTATGTTGAAACCCTAATCCCTAACGTGATGCTGTCTGGAGATGGGGCCGACAGGAGGTGATTAGGTCATGATGGTGGATCCCCCAGGATGGAACTGATGCCCTTACAAGAAAACACAGGGGAGAGCTTGCTTCCTGTTTCTGGTGTCTGCCATGCTATGTGAGGACACAACCAATTGATGGCCATTTGCAAGCCTGAAAAGGGAGACCTCACTAGAACCTGACCGTAGTGGCACCCTGATGTTGGATTTCTCAGCCTCCAGAACTGTGGGAAATAAATTTCTATTGTTTAAGGCCCCCTGTCGATGGTATCCTGTTATAGCAGCCCAAGACGACTAAGACAATGGCTTAAGCCTGACTACCATTTGCACTGAGGGAAATGTAGGCTAAATGCTGACCCTCTCCTCTTTTTTTCCCTCCCAAGTGTTACAGGCTGTATCTTTCACCCCGATATCTCTAGAACTCTCCAGGTTGTAATTAAGCCCCACTCTCCATATTCGTATTAAGCCCCCTAAACTCCAGCATCAAGTAGTCAAGCCCTCCAGGAACTCTCTCCCCTTGTTCCCTGATGGAAGAGCTGGAGTGGCTACCATGCTTCTAAGCACAGCCAGCATCCATCCAGGGGGTGGGATGCCAGCCCCCTCTTTCTTGAAGCACCCGCCTCTAAACGCTATGACAGTTTTCTTGGAAGCTTTGGAGATGGGAATGGCACCAACTCCCCGTGAGGCCTAAACTTCGCACATGGATGAACTAGTGGATAAGCTCCCTTCAAAATAATCAATAGAGTATTTTAGAAAACCAAAAAAGACATGGCTGCCAGCTCTCTGTCACTCTCAAAGACATGGGGAAACTTGTCTGCTCTCCTCAGCTTTGGCGTTTTATAGGAAACTGAGAAAACAGACAACATCTCAGGCATAAGCAGGTTTTGCACACTAGTGCATTGGTGTAAATGGATCATACACGGTAAATATAAAGAGATATGGAGGTTGTGTGTCAAGATTGGCACTAGTTGAAAACCAAAGCTGCTGGGGCCAGTGGGCGATGCAAAGTCGATACATATATAAGAGTAATTTTACAACAGGTTTCAGAGCATGCCAGTGTTGAATGAGCTCAAGCACACCAGAGACACATAACGAGGGCATTTACGATTAATCTACATTAGGAAGAACCATCAGTGTGCCACGCACTGTGGCAGATGCTGGAGATATAGAAATGAACAGGACACAAAGGTGGCGGAACGGGGAGGTGGGCAGGTTTCATTTACAAAACATTATTCAGGCACCTAAAGGGTAAATGAAAGCAAAGGAAATCCCCAATCACTCTCCTCCTAAATGGATTGGTAATTGCATCCGTTGGGAACAGAGTGTAATATCAATAACTGCTGTATAATGAACTCACTTGCTATTCGATTTGTATGGAGAACTTTGCCATTTTTCCACTAAACTATGCAGTTTTTCATAATTATGTAAAGGCCAATTTCCCCCCACACATACACACATACACACGCCTAATAGTCACAGGAAGAAGAGTACACTCATCAAAAAGGCTCAGTGGCTCCCTCCAGCTTCCCAGCAGCAGTCAGAGAGAGCTCTGAGCATCGTACATCATTGCCTCTGAACTGTTGCTAATTTCTCAGAGTGTTTTTAGTACTCGTATAACTGGTTATCTTTAAAGACGCATCATTAAGAGGGGAGAAAATGAATAATATCCTGGAGTTAGGACTTCATCAATTCAATCAGTGAGCATTTCCTTTTGCCTTTTAACTCTTCAATCACCGGGACTCATACCACCCAGTTCCCACACATAACGACTAGGTTCCATCTGCTTACTCAAGAAAATGTTTTTTGTTTTGTTTTGTTTTCTGGGTATGGTTCTCACGTATTAAAATCTGAGTAGGTGCTGGGAACTTAGCAGAGATTCTATGTTATAATGGCTGCAGAAAATAGGTAATGTTATCCTATTTAATAGATAAATAAATGAGGCTCAGACATATTAAATCATTTGTCTACACTCATGAAATTAGCAAGTATGGGCTGAGAATTTCAAGCTAGTATTCTCTAGTATGGAATCTAGACTCTTCCCCTACACCATCTCTTTAAATAAAATTAAAGAAAAATATTCTGAGAAACAGGACCAAGAAGTGGGAAGAAAAAGTCACATACCTCTGTACTCAATAGGTCAGCAGTAGCTACACTCCACCTATAACCTATCGAATGCCAAATACTTGGGAGTTATTTAAAAAGCCTAAAGATGAGTAACATAATTTTGAACTTCCTCTACTACAATGGTGTCACATCCAAATACGAATATCCACAGCTGTCAATCTTGCTACATTTGTGAGTTCCCAAAAATCAGTGCATATCTGCGTGCTGTCTATGCATCATCTGGACTCTCCACTCCTCCTCTCACAGACCCTCCAGCCATGGCTCCCTCCAGTAAGGGAGGACAACTCAGGGGCTCCCCCAGGTAGCCCCTTCCATCTTTGCACAGCTCTGAGCATGAACCTCATGCCTCCTGAGACTCAGAATGATTTTAATCTGTCTTTTACATGGCAACCAACTTCATATTTGAAGGCATCTCTCATATTCCTAGTTGAAACGTCTAAGCCTCCCTTGACTTTTTGAAATAAAAATATGACGTGATTTCAAGCAGTTTCATTATTATACTCACTCGCCTCCAGCCTCCATTCTGTCGCCCTGCTCTGAGCCCACCAGATTGCAGAAGCTCTTTAACTGGTCTTTGTGCTCCATTCTTAGACTCCTGTGGTCTAAATAAACTCCACTCAGAAGATGGAATATGTCTTTAAAATGTAAAAATGATAATGTACCTCTTCCACTCAAAACTTTCCAATCACTTCACGTTTAGAACAAAATCCATACTCTTTACCCCACTGTGTTAGAAGTTCACTCTTTTGTTCTCAGAAAGTGATGGGCAGCAGACTTGAAACAATAAAACTTCTGTATTGTATTCACATTTAGGTAAATACCTGTGCGGAATATATTCAGAGCAGGTTCAAGGGTGAGCTTGGCTTCTGTGACCTGAAAAACAAGCAGGTCTAAAAGTGAAAAACCCCAGTGTCCAGCCTCAGTGTCAAGAATGTTTTATGAGCCTTTCAACCACTTGTAGGTCCCAGACCTGCTGATGCAAACTCTAACTTTCCCATTGTTATGAACATCATAATAAGTAGCAAGCTTACTGTTAATCTTCTCATCAAAAAAGGACATTCCCTGTTCAAAATAATAATGATGATGATGATAATGGTGTAACTGCAGATATGAGTGCTGTGTGTTTCACACTATAGCATTTGAACCTGGAGTTCTCAAGCTCCATTTCATAGGCCCTTGAAATTATATATAGAATTCTGTGTGTGTGTATGTGTGGGAGGTAGTGGTGGTAAGAGAGAGAGAGAGAGAATGAAAGATGGAAAGATGGAAAGAGAGAGAGAGAGGGAGAGATGCAGGGTGAGAACTCAATGCAGACAACACACCATGGAAACCTGCACTACCCCATTCTGGAAACTTCTGCTTAGATTGTAGTAACATGTTTATTTGTTTACCTTCCCATGTAGACTGTAAACTCGGTAAAGGCAGAGTTCACGTGTGCCTTCTTGTCTTTGGTTCTACCCCCATGGTCTGGCATAATGTCTAGCACCCTCTTGGTACTCAGTGAGGACCGGTTTTAAAACATAAGTTAAAGAAAAGGATGCCAACTTCTCTTTATGGAAACTTCTGCAGGAACTGGAGCCAAAAGGGAAGATCAGATGTGTTCCATTAGCCACTCGCCCATTCATTCATTCATTCCACTACAACTCTTTTCTGAGCTTTTAGTAAGAACTATCACCGTGCCGAGCACAGGGAGATGATGGAGAGTGTGCAAGCAGGACTGCCTGCCCTCGTGGAGTTTCCAGTTGAGTGTTGGAGACAGATATTAAATCAACAATCACAGAAACACGCAATGACAAACTGTGATAAATGCTATGAAGAAAAAGCACAGAAGACTCTCATTGAATGACAGGAATTTAATGACTGGGGAGAGTAATGTTTCAGCTGAGAGCTCAAGCATAAAAAGTGGTCAGCAAGTCAGGAATCTCTGCCAGGCTCAGTGCTGAAGTTCTCCGTGCTTCAAAGGGTAGGTTTCCTAGGAGACTTCCCAAGGGGTGGGTACCTGCTGTCGTGTCTGATCTCCAATGATGGTGCCATCATTCCCCTCCCTCTTTGGACCATATGGCGCTCCATTCTCTTGAATTGGAGTTGGCCTTAAACTGCTTTGGCTAACAGGTTGTGAAAGAAGGCAGGCCATGTCAGGGCCGCTTCCTTTTTTGAGTCCTGTAGGGAGTCCAGGCTACTTGGCTGGAAAGGGAGGCCACGTGGAAGAGCACTGAGGCACCAGACCAGTGAGCGCAGGGCAGGGGCCATTCCGGTCGTCCAGCACAGTCTGATGACTCCATCCCCAGCAGCTCTTTAAATGCAACTTCATGAAAAAATCACCAGCAAAACGGCCAGACTGAGCCTTGTTCACTCACAGAACAATGACAGATGATAATAAATTGTTTTAAACCAATATGTTTTGGTTATTCAGCAATAGATAACCAGAATACCTTCCAATGACCACATTAAGACTCATATGGGGGCTTCATCTAAGAGAACTAGGTTTCTATCAGCCAATAAGACCACCTGAACACATGTATTCAGATGTTCTTACTTAGAGAACAGGAAAAAAGAATTTGGTCTTCCCAATGGAGCCAACCTTTACCTGCCTAGGTGCCATGTCTTCCTTAGTTCTGGGCTGGAGAGCTGTGGCCTAGAATGTCTCTGACAAGACCCCGCCCTGACCTTTGACCTGAATCTCTGTGAAAGACTACCAGTTTCTTCCCGTTAACTACGCTTCCACAGTTTCCAAACTCTTCTTAAAAGTCCAGCTCCAAGGAAGACAAACGTGGTGTTTCTCTTTCTCACAGTTAGTTGGTAGCTTCATGTCAATCTTGCCTCTTGTTTTTCAGAATCCAGGATCTGCTGGAGGAGACCCACTCTCTGATCCAGTCATGTCCTTCAAATCAGTCACGCATGGGGCGCGAGAGAGCTGGGAGAGGAGAGGGAGAATCATGCCTTGAAATAGATAACAATGTTTTTATTTGCACATCTTGCATTATTAATGTTCCTGTTTAGCACACAACCTGCAGTGTTTATGCCTCCATTTGATCGCTGAACCATCAGCAAAGCTGTCCGTTCCCTGAAGGCTGAATGCAGGTGGTTCTGAATGCTGCCGGATGCCAGTTGCGCCGAAAAGCAGGAGACTGAGCTCTAATTGTTGCTAAAAATACACACACTAGAAGAATCGGAATCTTTCAGTTTGTCTGGAGCAGATAAAAGCATCAATGGATTCAGTAATCTTAAGAAAGGCCCTGCAGAACAAAGGAGAGATGGACAAATGGGAACGAATGAACTTTATTAATGGGAGGAAGAAATAGATAGCTAATACAGGACAGTATTACTTCTCTTTATTCAAATAATTGGCAGTCCATTTTACTTAGACAATGACTATTGCCTCGGAATGTGATTTCAGACTCAGTGAAGCCGTGCAATTGAAGTTCTGTCATGCCTTGTTGTTAACCTTCGGGCGGTCTGGAATAAGTTATTCAACATCCTTTATAGGATCACAGGCTATTAAAGCTGGAAGAGGGCTTAGAGAGAGAATTATATCTTGTATGAGATATTATTCTTACTATTATATGGTGTATTCTATGTATTATTCGTATTATATGCCTGAGTTAATATTTTCGATCAGCCACTAATACACCACTCAAGAAAATTTATCCGTGAAGGAAAAAATAATTCATTTTGGCTTCTTAGAGACGAGTCGAGATAAAAGAATATACGCGTATGGGGATGCATAAAAGCAACTCCCCTGAATTTGATTTGCAGAAAACTGCCCTAGCATCCAGCGGGACCTGGGAACCCATGTCAAATAAAATTCTGAGCAAATATTAAATAGTGCTTAATATGTGCTGGACGCTGTTCTCAGTGTTGTCTATACGTTATTCAACTGATACTTTAAAATTCCCTATGAGGTAGATGCTATTACTATCCCCATTTGATACATAGGGAAAATGAGGCATCAGGGTTAAATAAGTCACTTATGGCCACAGTGTTTGGACCCAGGCATCTGGTACAAAAGTCAGTGTGCTTCATCACCACGCTATAACTGCCTCTCAGTTAAAAGTTGAACGTTTCCATATTTACTAGTTATCAGGCCTATTTTTACCTTTAAACAAGTTATTATCTCATTTTAGTGTTCATTTAATGTGCATATATAAAAACATCTACAAATAAATATTAAAGTAATACAAACAATATGATAGGAAAATAGGTAAAACATGAACAGATATTTTACAGAAGAGGAAATACATGTCTAGGAAACATGAAGGGACATTGAACATTATTAGCTAGCAGGGAAATGCAAATTAAGTCCAGAAAGGGTACAAATTTCCATGCCTGTGATGGGCAAAAATGTAAAAATCTATCTATGACAAGTATTGGTGATGAAGAGAGAGAGCCATAGGATCTCTTATATGCTGCTGATGGAGATGTGAATTTGGAAAAATTTAACATTATCTACTAAAATGGAATATTCCTATGTCCTGTGACACAGAAATTCAACTCCTACATATATTCTCAAAATATAATCTTATCTATTTACTAGAAACACATTATAAATGTTTATATCAGCTTAGTTCATAACAGCAAAAAAAATCTAAAAACAATCTAAATGCCCATCAACATGAGAGTGAAAAAATAGACTATATAAAAACTCACTTATTACAATATTATATAGCAATTAAAAATGAATGGATTATGAAAACATGCACCAACATGTATGAATCTTAGCAATAGAATACTGACAAAAAAAATTCTCAAAAATTAAATAGCCTACCAAAAAATGAAAGCAAGAGAATGACAAATAGATTTAGGAAGGAGGGAGTCAAGTACATGAGATATCAGGATGGTTCCATATAGGCAGTGTAATAGGCAGAATTCTAAAATGACTCATACCCTTGTATAATCCCCCTTTTAAAACATTAATGGGAACTTTAACTTGATTCTAATCAATACAACATGGCAAAGGTGATGGGCTATCACAACTATGATCAAGTAATGTTACATGGACACGGTGAAGGGATTTTGAAGATGTAATTAAAATGTCTAACAGTTAACTTTACACGACCAAAAGGGATATTGTCCTGGGTGGGCCTGACCTAATCAGGTGAGCCCTTCAAAGCAGACTTAGAGGTCAGAGAGACTCAAAGCAGAAAAGATTCTTTTGCTCTACTGCTGACTTTAAAGAAGAAGCTTTCACAAATTCTACAACCTCAAGGAAACTGATTCAACTAACAACCTGAAGGAATGTCCCCAGTCGATCTTCCAAATGAGATCACAGCCTGCCTGACACCTTCTAAGTCATGGCCCAGACTCCTAACCTGCAGAACCTGTGAGATAATACATGGGTGTTGTTTTAAGGTGCTTGGTTTGTGGTGACTTTTTATGCAGCAATAGAAAAGTTAAATAAAGATTATTGTCTAAATCTTAGCCTTTGTTTTAAAATGTAATCCACCAGTATTAAGTTGTTAACAAGTAACTAACTAAATAAAAGCAAACCATTTTTAAGTTCATGAGGAGAAAAAGAGCACACTTAATTCATATAGTTGCTGGGGAAAAGGTTCATTCTAATCTAGCAGGGTTAGATAGATACCTACCTGATTCTAAGGTCTGGTATTCGGAAGTTGCCTTGGCCACAAATAGAAGCCATATTCTCCAGTGTCACCTTTAACATCACAAAGTTGATGTATTTATCTCCACCTGCTGAAAAACATTGTCTTGTTTTCAATTGTTTTAGAACCCAGATGGGGAAGAGATATGATAATTTTATAGATCGAGATTTCCAGATGTCCAGTGTATATATAAGTGTGTGTGTGTGTGTGTGTGTGAGTGTGTGTGTGTGTGTGTGTGTAGAGAAGACCTGCATGAAATTTGTCAACACACAGGGGTTGTATAGAATTATGCCACATTATGGACTCATGTCAGAGAGAGTGTTCAGGGTGCATTTGTGGCTACGTTTCAATTGTAATACTCCCTGATCCCAAATTTATTTGATATTCCTAATGGAATCTTTTATAAAGCTCCAGTGAAAGCAATGTCATTTCACATCCTCCATTCCGGGAAGAGTTTATATACCAAGTGGGATCCAGGACTCGAGTGTTAATCCTTTAGCAGAATGGGTGGTTTGGGTATCGAAACTGCCTATTCTCTACCATGTGCTGTTTTAACATTTAGAAAGTGTCCATTTTTAGCAAAATCACAGCTGTGTAAATGTAGCATATTGGTGTGGAGGAGTGTTACATCTCAACATGCTGTATTAGAAAAGCAAGAAAATCACTGACTTTTAGGTCTGGAATGAAACTTAGAGATCATTCAGGCAATTTCTCCCATTATGGATGAGAAAACTGAAGCCCATGAAAATGATATGTTTTTAGTCAACTCAATTGTAGAACTGTCAAGAGCCCATTAACTGCAGTCCAATATACATTCCAGCATGCCATACCATGCAAAACTCTACTTTCTTCCACCCTTCACTTACCCTACAGTCAATAAAATTAAGAAAGAAATGAGGTGGGTTACTTAAATTCTCTAAGCCTCACTTTTCCATCTGTAAAATGAGAAAAACAATGCCTGCATCACAGGGCTAGTGGCAAAGATTTGATAACTTCACTAATAGTCTAACACAAGCAAAATAAATGCACTCAAATAGAATAATGGCTCAGTAGTAGTTTTTATGAAAAGAAGACCCATATAAAAGGTTAAAATTGCTAAGCAAAGGCTGATGTGATATAATTATTCTGCCACTTGTTCATTCATTCATTCACTCAACAGGAAGCAAGCAGTTATTGAGATGCTCTATGGGAAGCATTCTGCTGAATTCTGAGGATAGAAAGGTGATCTGCCAATGCTCATAGTATGGAAAAGGAGATAAATGATGGCATAATATATTTAGGGCAAAAATGGGACGTGTAAGTACAGGACTGAGGTGTAAGGAGTGACCAACTAATTTGCCTGATTAAGGGTGGGAGAGGGGAGGTTAATAAAGATATCTTGATGGGAGTGGCTTCTGGGCTTGGTTCTCTAGAAATCAGCTAGAAATTTGTTAGGTGAAAGAACATCTCTAAAGGAAGAAGTAGCATGTGCAAAGGCTCTGTGGCATGAAATACCACGTTATTCATGAATAAATAATAGAGTTCATTGCTGTTAGAGAATAAGGTACAAAGAGGACAGAACTAGGTGGTGAGGTGGATGGGAACCAGAATATAAAGACTGTTCAATCTATGTAGAGAACTAAGAGTTTATCTGTAGGCAGTGAGGAGCTTGTTGGACGCTTTTGGAGCAGAGAGAGCTATACCCAGATTATCTTTGGTGTTTGAGTTGAGAAAAGGGGCAATTTAGTGAGGCAGAAAGCAGGAAAACCAGTTAGGAAAGGAGATTGGGACTGCGGGAAGTTCACCAATATCCATTCTTCCTTCTCACATAGGAATAGAATTTTTACCTGAACCTAAGGCTGCCCAGAATAAAGATTACATTTCCCAGCTAACACTCTGCAATGAGATGAGGCCATGTAACTAATACTGCCTCATGGGACTTGAGTTTAAATTATGTGTGAAATTTGTGTGTTCTGCTTTAAAGAAAAGGGACATACCCTCTCGGTTCCCGTCTCTGCCTTCTTTCTTCATGGTGTTCAGGCACGATGGGGGGCCATCTCGGACCAGGCAGATGAGAGCAGCGGCTAAATATGGTGGAGCAATAAGATAGAAGGAATCTGAGCCCTACAGATGAAGAAGCCCCAGATCAGCCTGAATTATTATGTGACAGAGGAAAAAAAAAAAAACTTCTATTTTGTGTTCTAAGCCACTGTTACTTTGAGTTTCTTGCCACATGCGGTCAAACCTAAATTGCAAAAAAAATGCATGTGGTGCTGCTACGGAGATGAAAGGCAGTGGTCAGAGGCAGCGGCAGAGGGAATGGGACAGAGAGCGGGAAGAGATTTGAGAGAAGGTGTTAGATTTATCCATAGATGTAGGAGACAAGAGGGAAGGAGGTGTCATTGGTACCCTCTATGAGCTTTTGCCTGAAGACTAGGTGGAGTAGTGAAGTCACTGAAGAAAGAGAACACCGGAGAAATTAGAGCGTTCTCAAACATTTTAAAGGACTTGGAAGTTCACTGGAAAAATGTGTTGCAGTTCATTTGCTCATCCACTCAAACATCTTTTCCTGAACCAAAGAACTTGTATAAGAAACAATTATTTTTTTAAAAAATTGTTCATTAACAACAGAGTTGATTTTTTTTTTTAAAGATGGGCCTCTCAGCTTTAAAGGTAGAAACACACAGAACGCTCTAGGCTATGCACAGATGTGCTGGCACCTCCACTGACTGAGCTGTTGATGGAGCATCTGTCTCCTGTCTTAGTGTTGTTTCAAGTTTGCACAAGCAGCTAGCCTGGAAAAAAGGAGTGTGTGAGGCACACTTTACGCTCTAAGATTTTATAAAAGCCCACCTGTTTGGAGTAGAGGTGGTGGGAGAAAGAGAAAGTCCCTAACGTGAGAATAATTCCACGTAGCTGCTCATTTAGTTGCGCCATCATCCCCCATATCCTTAGGAAGTGCACTTTAAATTAAATTGTAAGGACAGAAAGGTATGTGCATGTAACACTCCATACATTTTAAAATACAGCCCTGTTTAAGTAATTTGTACCTTTTCGCAGCGGACCTTCTCTTTGTACTAGTCATCCTCCTACGCGAGCGGTTAAAGAATCACCCTCACATGATATTCCGGACTTCCTGGGTAGAATAGCTTTTCTCATGTTGATTAAAAATTCTAAGTAAATCTATAAGTCAGGAAAGTCCCTCAACTAATTCATATTAACGTCCATAAATGTTAGGCTGCCTCCAACATATCCTAGAATAGGTTCCTCAAACGTAAAATATACAGAAAGGAAGTAAATAAACTTACTTATTCTAAGTGTCTTGATGGGTCATCAGGGTCGTGATCATCTACCCGGTCTGCGTTCCCCGAGGAGGGCTCTGCTGCGGGCTAAAGTATTGGTTTCGCCAGCATGGGACGCAGTTCAACAGGTCGTTTCTTGAACATCTACTCTGTGCCAGGCCCTGGTTTAGGCCTTTGGGGATGCAGAAGCAAATAAGATTCAGTGTTGCTCTGACACAGTTGCAGCCCAGGGACCTGCAGGGAGACATGAATTCCTTATGGCTGTGATCAAAACACCCTTCCCAAAGAATCCCACCTTTGAGCAGGACCGTGAAAAGGAGGAAGGGCTGGACCTGCCGAGGAAGTCATTTGGGCCTTGCAAGCAGAGGAAACTCGTTCCTGAAGGTGTTGAAAGAGGAGAACAGAGTCAGTGGTGTTGGGAGCCATTCTTGCTGAATGCCCTACAGACAGGGTTAAAGTTGCCTGCAAGCTAGAAGTTTGCAGGGCAGGTGGGCTCCTTAATGGATAAGCTAGTTACTGAAGAGGGAAGATTGGCTTAATGAATAAGTTCATTACTGAAATTGTTTGCATATCTGTGGGTATTGCTTCTCATGCACATCCTAGGGTATAAATATACTGTTCTTAATAGACTTGGGGCACAGTATTCACTGTTGGCCCTCCAAATCTATCTTCTGTCTCTCTCTATATATCTCTCTTTTTTTCTTTCTTCTCTCAATCCTCACTCCCCCTCTCAGGAACTGTTCGATCTTAGCCAGCAGACTCCAGCAAGTGGTACCTGAACAGGGACCTGAGCATGGGGAACAGCAGTGAAGGACACAGCAGGACAAGGAGGCTAGCCAAGAAGTAAGGTAAGGGATTGCGGTGATTAATCGGGAGTTGTAAATACAAGCAATCAAGAAAGGAAGAGCCCCGGGAAGAAAAAAAAGAAAAAAATAAAATGAAAAGAAAAAGAAAGAGAAATAAAATGGGTAATGGCAATAGCCGCACGCTTTTTGTACATTTGTAAATAGTTTTTTAGAATTTGTAGGAAAGAAAGGGTTAGATCGTCCGGGGGACGCCCTGGTGGTTGCAGGAGAAAGTGATATTTGTTATATGTGCTATGGTGGTTCAGTTAAAAATTTTTATTATGATAGAAAGAAAAAAATGTATGTTTTTGGTAACAGAAGGTATAAAATATAGAGATTTATTTTGACGGAAATTAAAGGAAAGGTGTTTGTCTTAAAGTTAGTTATTTCTGAATGAGTGAAAAGAGACAAACTGTAGGAATAAGCAAAGTGGTTGAAGGTTTGTGAAGAGTAATCTTGAGAGAAAATTTTATGTGATTAAAGATGAGATTAGAAATTTGAACTAGGTTACGAGGCTTCGTACCACTTCTATGTGCTGGAAGGACCTCACGTCGAACGACCTCACGTCGTCTGCCTCCGGGGCCCTTGGAATAGGCTTTCAGAGATTTTTATTCCCAGTAGGCAGGGACTACAGCCCTATCTCAGCTTTAAAGAAGTTACAGAAAGAAGAGAGACGATATCTCCGTGAGCGTACTCATCCATGTTATGTAGGGCATATTCACGCTCACTCCAGACTTCCGGGACCCCTAGTGGAGGGTAATGCTCCTGCTCATCAAGCCACTCAGGTTGTAGGACTGTCTCAAATAGAGCTTGCTCAGCAATCCCATACTCTTCATCACCAGAACAGTCCAGGTTTGAGGAAGCAATTTCATATTCCTAAGGAAGCTGCTCATTAGATTGTATGCAGCTGCGCCTCCTGCCCGCAACAACAGTCAGTACCACATTACAGGGTTAATCCCAGAGGTCTTAAGCCTAATCAATTGTGGCAAATGGATGTTACACACATCCCAGAATTTGAAAGACTAAAATATGTTCATATAACTATTGACACTTATTCTGGGTTTCTTATTGCCACTGCTCAGGCTGGCGAAGCCACTAAACATGTTATTTCTCATTGTCTTCGGTGCTTCGCCATGGTAGGGCAGCCATCTGTTATTAAAACAGACAATGGCTCTGGATATACAAATCGAGGCTTTCAACACTTCTGTGCACAGCTCTCTATCATGCATAAAACTGGTATCCCCTATAATCCACAGGGTCAGGGAATTGTGGAACGAGCTCATGGTGCTCTGAAAACTCAATTGCTAAAAATAAATAAGGGGGAGCTATACCCTATTTCTCCACAAAACCTTTTAAACTATGTTCTTTTTATTTTAAATTTTTTGACTTTGGATGTTCAGGGATTATCTGCTGCAGAGTGAATTTTGGCATCCTAAGACTCAGAATACATATGCTTAAGTGAGGTGGAAAGATCCCCTCACAGGCTCTCGGAATGGACCTGACCCGGTACTCATATGGGGACGAGGGCATGTTTGTGTTTTTCCACAGGATGCTGAAAATGCCAGGTGGCTTCTAGTGTTGGGAGCCATTCTTGCTGAATGCCCTACAGACAGGGTTGGAGTTGCCTGCAAGCTAGAAGTTTGCAGAGCAGGTGGGCTCATTACTGAAGGAGGAAGTCTGGCTTAATGGAAAGAGTTGAACGCTCCTTGCCCCAGGGAATAAGAGACATTTCTTGCACCAGGGAATAAGAGACAAAAACAGGAACAAGGATGTTTTGAGAGAATTTATGTAAAGGTCAGCAATCATTTGCATATGTGTGGGTGTTGCTTCTCATGCTCTTCCAAGGGTATATATATGCTGTGCTAAATAAACTCAGGGCTCAGTATTCACTGTTCGCCCTCCCGACTCTATCTTCTGTCTCTCTCTCACTCTTTTTCTCAATCCTCACTCCCCCTCTCGGGAACTGTTCACTCTTAGCTGGCTGGCTCCGACTTTCCAGAGAAATTAGTCCGGTTTGCAGGAACCTCTCCAGCACCAGAGATTACCCCTGATGCTACTAACGATGATGACATACCTTCTGACAGCTAAAGGAGAGGTGTTTTGGATGTATGTACCTGATCTTCCTATCCTGCATTCATCCATATGGGAAGGTCTGGAGAATATGGTGAAAGTGAATGACACCCGTTTGCTGGGTCCACCATCCCTTGGCAGAATGACAGTGCAGACAGAACCTGGGTTCAACTATTCAGGCTTAGGATTGGGGCCGCCAATACTTGCTGCCATGATGTCTGATGGTTACATGGATCAGGGTTGGTGGAGGAGCTCAACAGGCACATCTCTGCTCGACAAAAGATTCCAACAACCCTGACGCTGGGACCTCACCACAGTTCTACCCTCCAAGTTAAGGATTGGTCTGGAGGACCCCTACTGGAACAATGGGAGATTGGACTGAACCCGGAAAAGATGTACTGGACATGTGAGAATTGTAATCATACTAATTGTGTCTTCACGGTTCCTACAGGGACCGCAGTAATGGTTCAGTATTTGCTTTAGGTTTTTGTGTAATTCTGGGCTTGTGCCTGCTTCCTCCATTGCTAAAATATTCCATCAGCCCTTTCATGAAAATCCACGCTGAAGTGCACAGAGTTAGGCTCCAGGCTCAAGTTTAACAACAGTTTAACCCCCCAATGGCAAAGACTGGTAGCCAATGACGGGTAAGATTCCTCCTGGGTAAAATCAACCTAAGACAGGGCATGAATGATGGAATTCATATGCCAATGACGGGTAAGGTTTACACCTTGTGGAGGATCACCTAAGACAGGCACAGTCCATCTGCCCAATAGCTGGGAAGGCTATGGCTTATAATAAATAAAAAAGGGGGAGATGTTGGGAGCCATTCTTGCTGAATGCCCTACAGACAGGGTTAAAGTTGCCTGCAAGCTAGAAGTTTGCAGGGCAGGTGGGCTCATTAATGGATAAGCTCGTTACTGAAGGAGGAAGATTGGCTTAATGAATAAGCCCGTTACTGAAATTGTTTGCATACCTATGGGTGTTGCTTCTCATGCACATCCTAGGGTATAAATATACTGTTCTTAATAGACTTGGGGCACAGTATTCACTGTTAGCCCCCCCGACTCTAACTTCTGTCTCTCTCTGTCTCTCTCTCTTTTCTTTTCTTAATCCTCACTCCCCATCTCAGGAACTGTTCGATCTTAGCTGGCAGGATCCGGCATAGCAGGTGTGGGCTGTGGGCTGTGGGCTGTGCAGGAAGGAAGCTTATGGGCCGAATTGTGTACTCAAGTTTTCATGTTGAAGCCATAACCCCCAGTACCTCAAAATGCAACTGTATTCAAAGACAAGGTTTTGAAAGAGGTAATTAGGTTACATGAGGTCATTAGGATAGGCCCTAATCCTGTGTGACTGGTGTCCTTCTAAAAAGAGATTAGGGCACAGACACACACACACAGAGCGAAGAACATGTGAAGACACAGAGAAGAGAAGACAACCATCGACAAGCCCAGGAAAGAGGCCTTAGCGGAGACAGTCCTACCGACCGACACCTTGATCTTTGAGTTCCAGCCTCCAGAACTGTGAGAAAATGAATTTCTGTCGTTTGAGCCCCGCGGTCTGTGGTACTTCGTTATGGCAGGGCTAGCACACTAATGCAAGGTATGACTCATCAAAATTTATAAAAGACTATCAGATGTGTCACTCCCAATGCTGACATTAACCCTGCAAGATACACACCACTGTGCCTATTTAAGGACACTGAAGCTCATGGAAGATAAGTAACTTGCCCAGAGTCACACATGTAGCAGAAAGAAAAATAGAGAACCTGGATCACGCTGCACATATTTGTATCTGCTCATTTTTTACTTAGTGGTTTTTTTCCTGCACGTTCCCCATATCACCAAAAATCTGAGAGTATTACTTTATGTTTGCCTATCTCAATGCTGAATAAGCTGCCTAGAGAAGCTATGTAAGACAAAAATGTCTTGAAAACCAATATTGGAGAAAATGAAAACGGACCATAACATGTTATGGCCAAACACCATTACTTGTTCCATGGATTCTGGAAAGGCAATCCTAGTCTGTATGAATATTCTGGGGTGGCCTGTCTCATCTTCTTGGACCCCAATAACTGCAGAGAGCCAAACAGGTAGCTCATTCCTCCCTACATCTGAGCCCGTAGAACAAAGCAATGAGTATCGGTACTCACCTCACAGTCTAGGAAAAGGAGGAAAGAACTTAAACTGGTTCACAGTAACCCTCAGGAGATATCAGCAACAATATGACTTGGAAGACAAAAACTGAGAGTTCTGTTTTTGCTCTTCGTATAGAGACTGTGCAATTACATTCTGTATCACCATTTTCAGAATGATATCGGCAGTCGAGACCTTAAGTCTATACTGAGTGAAATCCATTGAAGAAATAGTATCATTCAAAGAGAAAGAAAGTATTCATTACCTCCTTAAAAGCTTATTATCTTATTGAGGAAAACATGGAAAAAGAAATATATATTTTTTTAAACTTAGAAAGAAAAAAAGACAGGCATATGCCAACTGCAATTAAAATTTTTTTAATTATTTAAAAATAAAAAGATTGGGGGGAAAAAAGAAAAGACAAGAATGTATTTAAAGCGCCTCCAAATTATTTTTAAAGCAACATAAGAATCTATGTAAAGATACTTTGTAAACTCTGAAGTACAGTGACAGGTCATGGGGTTTTAATTACTGTTCATTGAACAAATAATGAGATTTTTCTGTGCGTCAAGCACTGTTTTGAGATTACTCATAATAAATGCATGCAAGTTAGCATGGGGGAGGTCATACTGAGTCGGTGGTTGCCTGGGAGACCTAGAGTGAAGGAGCAACCCAAAAGGTTTGAGGGTTATCGCCCAACCCTGCTGCCACGGCATTGTGACACCATCATGACTCAGCAGCCAGTGCACAATTTTAAATTCATGCCTAGGGTTGGAATTCCAACTCCACTATTAATTAGTTATTTGACCTAGTCAAGTCACTAAAAGGTCATTGATAACAATGTACCTAGAAGGGTCCCTAAAAGTTTCATGATAGTATGTGTAAAGTACCTGTCCCCCAGTCAGGGGCACTAGAAACAGAAACTTTCATTACTGAGGAGCCATACCGGTATCATAGGGCTGCTGTAACAAAGTAGCAATTGTGTAGTTTCAAACAACAGAGATTTAGTGTTCATAATTCTGGAGGCTTGGAAGTCCAAGCAAGGCTGGCTCCTTCTGGGAGCCATGACAGAGAATCTGTTCCATTCCTCTCCTAGCTTCTGGTGCCGTGTGGCAGTCCTTGGTGTTCCTTGGCTTGTAGATGCATCACTGCAGTCTCTACCTCCACCTTCACGTGGTGTTTCCCTGGGCCTCTGTGTCTTCACCCGGCCATCTTCCCTCTGTGTGTCTCTCTCCTCCTTATAAGGACACCAGTCTTATTGGATTAAGGGCACAGCCCACTCTAATATGACCTTATCTTAACTAATTACATCTGCAAGGACCCTGTTTCCAAATAAGGTCATATTCTGAGGTTCCTGGAGTGAGAACTTGTTTGTTTGTTTGTTTTTTTGAAGGTGGTTGCAGTGGGAAAAGGATTCACAACAAGAACTTAAGTTCAGCTTCTCGTTCCATTCTCCCACATACCAGCCAAGTGACCTTGAATGAGGCACTGCCTGTGATCTTTAGTATCTTCATTTATAAATGGAGATAATAACAACTACTTCATAGAATTTCCCTAAGAATTAAGGGGTACTACAGGCAAGAGTGCTCTGTGAACTGTAGAGCACTGTGTAATTGGAATTAAGCGTAAGCATTTCTCTGCTATCTTCTCTGGTATCTTTCCTTGGATGCCTGTTCTAATCCTAGCAGTTGGCTCCCACGGTTCCTGTGACCATCAGATGCACCGCAGTTCCTAGCTTGCCTTCAACAATCCCAAATAGGACATTTTGTTAATCATTCACTCATTCATTCTCTTAACTCTGAACTAAATTATGCCCGCGAATGATTGGGTCCCTGGCAATTAAGTTACCTGGCAATTTCTCTGGAAGCCCCAGAGCTAACCTAATGCAACATGACAACTCTTTCCTATAGCACATTCTCTAAATGCGATTATTCTGAGTAAGAAGACATTCATCAGGAGCCACACCTGGAGTGCACCAGGCCTGTTCAGTATCCATATAAAAAGATGAGGCCTCAGCAGTGGGGGCCCAGAGGGCAGCCAGCCTGCCTGTCAATCATCTTTCTCAGGCTCCAAATGGAGCAGGATTGATGTGCACCTGGTTCTGTCACCGTTTTGAGAATTAGGGATTTAGCTAGCCTTTGAATAATGAAATCCACTATTAGACATCAACTAGAGGGGGTAGTTTGTATTTTAAGTCCAAGAAAACAATTTAAAAAGAAATAGGGCTTTGACATTTTCACAGACCAGGCACCTTAAGGCATCCGAAATAGCCTTCACTCAAGTTCTTTATTCCACCAAGAACATTGCATATTCCCAATGTCCTTTCAGTGAATGATTTAAAAGAAACAAGAGAACAAAGGCGTTCAGTTCATTCCCATGTGGTTCTGTACTGGAAAATGTAACTTCTCTTTTTTTCTATGTCCTCATGATGCTTTTCACCATAAGCTATTACCCACCCACTCAAGTACCCCTAAGGTTACCATTTGACTTAACTGTCTTACTCCTATGTGTATGCCCAAGAGAAATGAAAACCAATGTCCATAGAAAACTTGTGCACAAATATTAATAGCAGCCAAGGAATGGAATAGCTGTGTCAAATGGTGTGTTTCTTTCCCTGGCGTAGGGTAGCTTCCTCTCAGGCCTGTGCAGGTTAGTACTCAACCAGCTGCACACGGGGACGTCGCTTTAGATCTCTGGAGTTTTGCATTTCCCCCCTCTCCGAATTCCAGCCATACTGGCATTTTCTAAAGACTCATCCCTGTCCTTCATTCAGAAAGACCGTCTGGCTGTGTTTGATTTCCTCCTTCCGGCGCTCCAACCCAGAAAATGCATCTAGACAGCAAACCGAGTCTTCACAAGGCTCACCTCCTCTGTTTCCTTTCTCTCGGAGATCAAAGACGGGGGAGGGGGGGTGCTGCCTGGCGCCAGCCTCTCAAATCATTAAATCGTATATTTTATCTGCTTTTTTGGGGGTTGCTTGAGGTGGGAGGGTCAATTTGATGTCATCCCACCATGGCCAGAAGTAATGAGTCCAGCTTTGCCAGCTTTCCAACTTTATGGATCTATCTACACGCCATGGTCTGTAGTCTCTGGCTTCTTTCATTCAAGAGCATATCTGTGGGTACCAGCCATGCACTTTCAAGGAGCACTTGCTCCTTCATTTTCACTGCTGTTTTGCATTCCCTATTCAACAAATATTTAATGTTTTTTTGCCATGTGTGCCAGGAACTGTGCCAGGTTCTAAGAATACATGTTTTATTATGGTAGGTGTGATCCCTACTTACAAGAAATGTATAATCTAGTGCAGGATTCAACAAACTGTAGCTCATGGGCTTAACTCAGATTGCTACCTGTTTTTTTATTTTTAATAAAATTTTATTGGACAGTCATACTATTCATTTATGTGTCATCTATGGCTGCTTTCATGATACAATGATAGAGTAGTTGTGACAGAAACCATATAGCTTACGAAGCTCAAGAGATTTGCTATCTGACTCTTTATAGAATATTTTTGCTGATTCCTTGTCTAGCAGATAATGTTGGTAGCTTTGCACTATCACAGAGTACAGTATGGACACAGACTTGGAGAGGCTAAATGACTTACCTAAACTAGTAATTTTAACCCCTATTTGTCCAGTGGTATTCTGGTAAATGCTTAACAAGAGGCTTCTTCACCACCCCACTCCAACACCCCCCACCCCAAGAAAAAGAGAGATACGCATATTATACATTGTACCTTTATAATAAATTATAAAGGATAGGATACCACATTTTACCAATAATAATAAAACATATAATATTCTTTTTACAGCTTTTTACAGCTCTGTCGCTATTCTAAAAACACCACTGAGTCTAAGGTAGAGGGAGTGAGGAGTGGCAATGGGGAAAAACTACAAATAAGAATGTGGTTTCTTTCGGAACCATTGAAAATGTTCCAAAATTAGATTGTGGTGATGGTTGCGTCACTCTGCAGATATACAAAAAACACCAGTGAACTGAAGAGCTTAATATAGGCCATCTACTTCCTGTCGCTATGGATTTACCTATTCCGGACATTTCACGGAAATGGAATCTAACAACACCCGGTCTTTTGTGGCTGACAGACAATATGCTTAACCGTGAATTCCATGTGAGCAATTGATTCTCACAGAATGCTTTCCTTTATTTCTGCTCAACTCTGCTATCCATAGACAAGCAGTGGTTGCAACTGATGATGGAATGCATTGTAACACGGTAACGACGTTTTCATTTATGTTCAGGACGAAAGAGTGAAACAACGAAGATGTACATCAGAACTTTAGTCACTCATCAGTGACATGGGCAACTTCTCGCTGACTAGCGTAGTACTTTTGGAGTACTGAAAGAATATTTTCTCAATATTTTATGGCATTCACAATGTATTAGCCATAAATGCAATGCTCTTTTTAAAGTTTAATCTTGTTTGTTTTTTTTTTTTAACATTTTCTTCATCACATTTTAAATCTAGACCAGGGATCAGCAAACTTTTTATGAAAGGACACACAAGAAATATTTGAAGCTTCTGGGCCACACAGTTGCAGTTGGATCCACTCAACTCTCACATTGTAGCTTGAAAGCAGCCATACCATTGTGTAAATAAATGAATGGAACTGTATTCTAGTAAGATTTAATTTACAAAAACAGATTGCAGGCCCATGGGCTCTGGTTTGCCTACACCCCAGTCTAGACAATGAATAAAATAAATAAAAGACCTAACCTATAGTCTTTTTACCAATTTCTAGAATATAAATACTCCCTCCATTCCCACCAGGATTCAAGCTGCCAATAATGGCATCACTGGATGCAAAGTTAGGAAGAGATGCAGAGTAGGAGGGTGGCATGGTATCCTACTAATAAAGAGATAGAATAATGAAGTAGAAATGCATAATACTTGACACATGAGAGCCATGGAATACATGAGGCATCTTCTATCTTCCTGAATTATTACTAATGGTCTTTTCCCTGGCCATTTTCTCTAAAGATAAATTATAAAAGAAAGGAAACTTGCATATATCTTCATCAGGCTAATACACATTTTGGTTGTAGAATACTGATGAATATTTTAAGTGGCTGAAGATATTATATTTTCTCATAAAATGATGAACATTGAATAAATGGCCTAAATAGATTTTCAAAGAAAGAAAGTTTCTAATAAACACATGAATAAATCTTATTCCAGCAACCGATTCCTTTCTGCAGTCCAAAGGGAACTATTAGTTCATAATAGTAAAGCACATGTATCTCTCTGATTTACTTGAGATTCCATTAAAATTCAGTGACAACTAAAATATCCAGACCAAGTGTCTCAATAATTTAACAATACAGTTTAAAATTATAATCTATAATACTAAAATATTATAACATGTGTTTATTATAACATGTGTTGATTTAAGTCGACTGACTTTTTGACAAGAAGTTGGTGGACATCTATATGCCACTGAGTAATGTGAAGGACACAGAGAGGAGAAATGCTTCTTCATATTCCTTTCAATTCATCCTTCATACTACTGGGTCACTATCCCTAAAATACAGCTTTTACAACATCACTTTCACATTCAAAAACTTGAATGGCTTTGTACTTCAATAAAACACAAACTTCTTAGCCTGGCATTCAAAGGGCTCAACAGTGAAGCTTCTTTTCCACTCTCTCTCCCCTATACACATTTTGACTCCGGCTACTTTTCGCCCTGTAAATGTATCTTTGGAATTGGGACCACCACCCTTTTGCACATGGTACTGTCCTGGTGTGGAATATTTGACAACAAAGAGTCCCCCTTATCTTTCTAAGTCAAAGTTTTAGTCGCTCTTCTCATCTCACCTCTCTCAAGCTTTTGACTTCCTACCACTTGATCCTTACTGTAACCTGTACAATGTGCGGGAGAACTAATATGCACTATCAACTATATCAACTGTGTTAGTCAGGACTCTGTTAGAAATTCGACTTAAGAGAGTTTTGACTGGCCGCCCCCCAAAAAACGGATATTTGTTGAAAGAATATTTAAAAATCGAACAATCAAATGGCAAGAGCAGAGGTATAGTTGAAATTTAAGAGCAATTGACACTGAGCACTTCCTGGATTCTGTGTCTTGCCTTACTTCTGGTGGGTTGACTTTGTTTCCTTTCAAAACAAATGTCTTCCATGTGGAAGGAAGTAGGACATCCAACAATTTTCCAGATTAGAAAGCTTATCCTTTTATACTTCCAGTTAGAAAGCCACTAGGGAAATATTCAGATTGGCTTGACGTAGGTCAGATACCCATTCATGAATCACTCAGCAGTAGTTAAGGGGCAGTGTTGTTTAACACACATGTGCCTATTGAGAAGCCAATTCCTATATATCAAGGGCTGCTCCCAGAGTAAAAGAAATATTTATGAATAAGACAATAATCCCAAAAGGTGTCTTGTACACTCCACACCTTGACTTCCCAGTGTTAAGTGAATGTGGGGGTACACACGTGTGTACACACACACACACCCTGCTTTCAGGGCTATTTATTACCTGTGATACCTTTTGTCAGCTCCCTCAAACCTAGTCCTCTAGGGTAAGGATTTTAGGTTCCTAAAGAACATAGCTACTACTGCACCCCTATTCTCTCAGTCTCTGAACCCCTACTCCTACAGGGAGTCATATTTTTCACTGTAAGGGCTGCTTTCCCAGAGGGAATAAAATCAAAAGTTAAAAAGCAAATAAGCCAGCTGCAGTGGTGGCACTAAAACTCTAGGAGGGTATACATTCATTTTCTACTGCTGATGTGACAAATGACCACCAATTTCATAACTTAAAGAAGCACAAATGTATTATGTCACAGCTACATACATAAAATAGGCTTGCCTAGTTTCTTTGCTCCTGGATATCAAAGCCAAAATCAAAGTGTTGGCCAACCTCAGCTCTTCTGCAAAGGCTCTGGGAGAAAATGTGCTTCCAGGCCAGTTCAGGTTGTTGGCAGAATTCAGTTCCTTTTGGTTGTAGGACTGAGGTTCCTGTATCCTTGGTGGCTATCAGCCAGATGATCTCAGCTTCTAAAGCCTTAAGCGTGGTTCTCTACATCTTTAAGGCCAATAACAGTAAATAAAATATTTCTCATGCTTCAGCTCCTTCTGTCTCCTCCTTCTGCCACATTCTTCTATCTCCAGCTGGAGAAAGTTCACTGCTTTTTAAAGGCTCATGTGATTAGATTAGGCCCACCTGAATAATCCAGGATAGTCATAATTAAGGTCAGTAACCTTAATTATGGCTGTAAAGTTCCCTTTACCATGTAATGTAACATATTCACAGAATCCAGGGATTCATACATGGACATCTTGGGGACCATTCTGTTTACCATAGGAGACACTAAAGCTAGGTCACAGCAAGTGCCAAGAGAGTAGTGGTTGAAACCCAACTGATGCTACTTCCACGTGGGACTTTTGTTTTGGTTGTTTTCATCTGTTTAATCCAATAAACTCAATAAATGCTATGAAATAAATTTGTTAATTTTGACATGGTCTTTCTGATTTTACATAAATGTATGATATACACATAGAATATATATATATATATATATATATATATATATATTCAAAATCTTGAAGCTGCATATTTAGACCATTTAATTTATGAGAAATCTCATAACCTAGTTAGCAAAGCCAGTCCTTATCAAATCAATCAATCAAATCAGACTTACTCTAGGGGAGAAAAACCTCCAACTTAATTTTTTATCCAAATAAATTTTAAAATCTACCAAAAAAGACCTGAATCACAATGGTAAGCTTATAATACCATAAAATAAATTACTAAAAGATTCAAATGATACAGATCTAATATCATTAACTTATGGCTTTTGTAAATTATGAATTTGAGCATAAATCTGTCTGCTGTTTTTCATTATTTAACTTGTAATAATACAGAATGTAATGTGCAGTTAAAATTCTGGAGTCTTTATGAAGGGGGGCCTAGGTTAGAAGGCAAGGTGTTATTCTGACAGGTGGGTGTGCCTATGTGCACTAAATGCACGTTTGGCTTTGGAGCATGTCACCGAGGGAATCACCTTGACACAACAGTAGCTTCCAACTACGCCCTCAGGCAGCTGTCTGGAATCACATACTTATTGAATCAGTTTAAAGAATAGTGAGAATCAAGGGAAAGAAAGAAAGTTGGCCAACCCATTCAGGATGAGATACAAGCAGACAGAACCAGGCAATATTCCCCACCGACAGTGGGGCTACAAAAACTGAAGCTGAGATTTAAACAGAGGGCTCTGCAGACAGAAAACGCCTGAGGCCAATACGAACACTATCGCTGTCCCAAAGACTGGGACAAGGATGCCTGGGTACAGTGACAGCCTGGCAATTAGTCTACTCAGTAGCTCTGGGCCTCACTTGAGCATCTTGGACAGAGCACATGTGGGAGCATACAGGGAACTTCCAATGGATGGCCAGTGGCAGTACCTTCCTTTAGGACTTGGTCTTTCCATGTGCTCATACCTGTAAGTGACATTCGCTTGTTTGTTACATCATGTTTCGTTTATTCTAGCCTCAATGTGTCTTATAAGTTATTACTGTCTATATTTAACACTCATGAATTCTGCGCGTCTCATAGGCTGTTTGCCCATTATTCGTCCCAAACATGCCCTATCCATTTTACCTGCATCTCATAAACTACTAGCTCTTTAACTATGCTTCTCACTTCTTGTGAGTTTTATCCATCCCATTTGTTAGCTTGCCGTTTACAGAACAACTGAATATTCTCAAATAATATAGGAAACACATTAGAGGAAAAATTAGGAATAGTGTGAGAGGTTAAGAAATAGCACCATTCATTTCATTAGACTTTGTAATCAAACATGTTTTATATAAAGTTAAATACAAAAGTCTATGTGGGTCATCAGCTTCCCATCCTGCTTTCATCATCACGTTTCTATTTTATATCAGGCGGTGGGCAAAATTAAATATTTTATAAGGTGAAATAATATGAGCATTTTCTAAGCACATATTTACTGTTATGATTATAATGCGAATTTAAACTAAAAGAAATCACCCAATAAAAGTTTATCTGCAGACTTTATCTGAAGTAACTGGCAAATTGGATAGCTCCTGAAAATATTCTATTTTACTGGGGCTGTTCAAAGGTGCTTTTTTCTCCAGCTAATAATTTATCCTAGGGATAAGCATTGAGAACAACTAAGAAGGATCATTCCTCCCTTCCATGTTGGCAGTGAGGGTGCCAAGGGGAAAAGCCAGTTTTAGTTTTAATGATTTCCTATTAGTACTCTCTCTACTTAACTTCATCAAACACTCAAGAACTATGCACTTCTTGAAAACAGTGAGGAATAAAAGAGTAGGTCATTAAATTAGAGTCAAGTTCATGGCCTACAGTTACTATTTTTCCGATTTCAGAGCACACCAAATAGGGGCCATATCAACCCCATTTCCAATGTCATGCTTCACCTTTAACAGAAATATGCACAAGACAGAAAAGGAAAGAAAGATTTGCAGGGTGGTCCTTGATTTCATCAAGTAAAAGACTCTTCTCTCAAGTCAGTATTTCAACTAGACTGTGCCCCAGGGGAGGTTTACAACCCAGAGCAATGGGCCACAGTAAGAACTGGGAATGTAAAGTGCTTTCCTTCTTTAGATGCCAGTAAAGAGAACCCCAAGGGTCTGCATACCCCAGTTTGAAGGCACTGGTCTGTACATCTGCCCACCTCCCCTTGGCCAGAACTCAGTCATAAGACCTCCAAACGAGCAAGGGGCATGAGGGCATGTTGCCTTCCTGTGAGCCAGGAAGAAGAAGTGGTGTGAGGAACACTTAGCATCATGTCTGCCAAGTCTGCCCATCTAAACTCCAAACCATTTTACTTTTCTTCCAATGTGTAGACAGAACACGACTCAAAGCAATAATCTATTGGCCTCTTGGCCTGGCAACTTATGAATAGCAGACTTCAGGTAATCACTGCCTCATGGCAATGCTGAAATCCTCCTGGGCCCTGGGAAGACTCCCAACCATGGCGACAGGGGAAGCTCCTGGACTGGGCCCTGATTCTGCCTCCAGAAAGGACTCTGTGGCCCTTTGCTCTCTGAAAAATGATCTCCACTCCCCTTGGACACATCTGAGCTGGGTGTCGGCAGCCATGTCCCTTTAGGAGGGAGGTTTATAGTGCCTTTGAAACCTCTTTTCTGGCTGTGGAGGTTGGGCTCTAGGGTTGATTTAGTTCACAAACTGAAGGGTATTTTTGCTTGTTTGTTTGTTTTGTGATCAAATTGGTGAGATTTTTTTTGGCAATATAATTTTTTCAGAACCCTATGTTTCTGGCATATCCTCTTTCAATCAGATTAATATGCAACAACCATACCTAAGGTTCATTTCTAAACATAGTCTGCCTTCTAGATATAGACTGCTTTCATTGTCTCATCTTCCTTCCACATCATCCTCCCAATTTAACGGCAATCACTCTGAGCCTATTAGGCTTCAATGGAACCATCATGCCCAAGGCACTTTATCCAACTGAGAAATTTTACTGTAAGTTTATATCTCTTACCCTTTGTTCTTTACAAGAAAATGGCCTTCTGGGCCCAAATTTCTGTATCCTTTTCTGTTCCCTTCTATTTCCCCTTGCAGACCAGTCAATTATTTTCTAAGGCTCTTTTTCATAATAACTTGCCAAATGAATCCCAGAGTGGCCAACACCCACCAACATTTAATTTTTAGAAAACAATTAGTGCTACTGGCTCCAACATCATAGCAAGTAATAGTTTTATCAATTTTTTTTTGCCACTGCATAACCTGGGTTCCCATCTCACCAATTTCTGGTATCAGTACCTTTGCTGCCCACCACTTTGTGGCATTTGCTTAGTAGCTACTTTTCTGTTATATCAGCACCCACTTTCTATGAGTGTGAGAAAGCAACACTAGTTCCCACAGCAGACAAACCTAAATCTCAGTGACTCTAAAATTCTTTATTTGTCACTCATGTCACAGTGTGGTAAAGGTGAGGTGGCTATCCATCTCATAGAAAGCCATCTGGAACATAAGACCTCGAAGCGAACATGGAAGGGAAGAGAAATCCCCAGATGATCATTCTGAATATCTTTATATCTTGGCCCAATGGGCCAGACCAGATAGAAGGTTACATCACTTCTTCCCACACTCAGTTGCCCATAATTCAGTCACAGGACTCCAATAGAATTGCAAGGAATGCTGGGATATGTAGTTTTGTAGTTTTTCTGTGTACTGGGAAGAGGAAATGGCATGATGAACACATAGCATTGTCTTGGACACACTATATCTTCCAATTTCTTTGTGTTTTCTTTTGTTTGTTTTGTTTTGTTTTTATGGAGAACATATATACTTCAGTAGTTTCTTGAGACAGGTTATAGAAAGGTAAAATTTGGGGGAACTTCACATGTCTGAAAATTTCTTTAATGCTAGACTCACATAGCATGTCTGAGTATAAAATTCTTAATTGTAAATTTTGCTTTCCTTCAGAATTTTGTAGCCATTGCTGCAGCCATTGCTTCCAGTGTTGCTGTTTCTTTTAACATAGATACGTCTCATCATTCTGGTTCTTTTGCATGAAATGTACTTTTCATTCAGGGGATTTTGTTTTATTGTCCTATATCTCTCTCCTTGGAACCTCCTAGAATTTTCTCTGGGGTGCTCTAGTGACTTGAGATAAATTTCTCATGATTGTCTCAGCATGGATCTATTTTCATTTATTTTTCTGAACACTGTGAGCTTTTCATTCTGGGAACTCACATCTTTCCACATTGGGGATTTTTACTGAAATTATTTAGTAGATTGTATGTTATTATTTGTTGTTGTTGTTGTTGTCCTTTCTGGATGCCCGATATTCATTTGCTAGACTAAACTTCTCCCCTATTCTTTATATTTTTTACATTGTTTTACTTTCTAAAGATGTTTCCTCAATGTTATCCTCTAACCCTTTTTTAAATTTTCTTCTTTACCATCAAGTTTTTAATTTCCAAAAGCTCTTTTATATTCTCAGACTATTACTTCATGGCAGGCTGTTCTTCATCCATGGGTGCTATATATTTTCTAAAAACATTCTTTGAGGGTATGTTGGTTTGAAGTTTTTTTCATGCACAATTGGTTTCTTCCTAAATGCTTTTTTCTTATTACTTTTATTATTACAAGTCTTCTTCAGACCTCTGTTAATTGTTGACAATAAGCTCTGACCAGTTGAGGGGGGCTTGATGACTGTGAAGATGCAATCTTATTTTCCAGACAGGCTCTTCCAATTTCTTGTCCATGTCAGTATTCCTAAACAGAGTCAGGGAAGACAGCTGGAGATAGGAGTGGGGTCTCTGTATTCCATAGACATGTTTCAGTTAAACCCCCATATCATCAGTTTGACACCCTGCATTCAATCATGCCTGGCTGCTTCTGGTCCACAGACCCCGTTTTACCCTTTCCAAAAAATAAACATAGTTTCTTTCCTATGTTAGAGAAGAGTGGTAGTACCATAAATATGAAGAAGGAGAAAGAAACTAGGGCTCTCAACCCTTCCTTCTTATAGGAGATCCTCACTTCTGGAAGTTCCTGAACCACCACCACCACCCTCCCAATTTAGAGCCTTTTGAGAATTTGGTAGTTAAACCACATTGCTTTTTCCCTTCCTCCCCACCTCCTCACCTCACCTAACCCCTGCCTCTTCCCCACTCCATCCTCCACCCCAACCCCCTCTCCCCCATCCATTGCAGTGTTGGTTTAGAATTGAGACTTATTCTGTCTGCTAAGTCAGTTGCTGCTTATCCACTTTGTTTTCCAGCGTCAGCAATTGTTTTCCTGGGCTCCTCTGCAGTTCATCCCATCAGTATCTTGTCTCAAAAGTGGGCAAGAGTACAGCTGACACACCAAGCTCTGACTTGAGCAGCTCACATACCAAGGAGACAAAGAGTCTTCACAGCAAAGATTCTACACCCATCCAGATCTTTAGCATCCCCTTTGATACCATACTCTAGGTATGCAGGATCCCCAAGTTGCTCTTCCAGGTAGTCCTCAGGACTCGTTTAGGGCCTGTCAGAGTTTTCTCCTGGGTCAATCCAACAGGCTGCGTTGCCAGTGTGACCTGTACGATGGCCAAGAAAGGACTCTTTGCAAGGGATGAGGAGGCAGCTGGGTGTGTGCCACACTGCACATGTGCCCACTGCCGCCTCCTCCCAGAGTGAGTCACGGCCTTGACAAAAAGGGAATGACGTTGGAAGTTGCACTCTCTGTAGTCTTTGCTGTCAACTAGTAAGAATATGAACATATATTCCAGTTTTGTCATTATGGGGGTATATTTGTCAAGGCAGGAAGATAAACTATAATCATTTGTTAGCTTGATTTTTAACTTTTAAATATTTGAGCATATACTTTCACTCAGGGGCTCCATAAATGTTAGGGTTGGCCTGCTGCTTCCCATCTTTATAGCTTTATGCCCTTAAAAAAAAATCATTTTACTCTAAGTTTTTAGAGATGTTTCGGGAGGGAGCAAAATTTGACATGTGTGTCCAATACACCATCTTGAACAAAAAATGTGTCCCTGCTCCCCTTCCTACTTCAAACACTTCTGTGGGTCCTACTACTCTCACTATGGCTCCTCCTCTCCTTTTAGGTCTTTTTTATTTTATTTTTTTTCAATCCCAGCATCCCTGCTGCTCACTTAAGTACAACCCCAGAAGGAGATTCATGCAGTTTTCCCTCATATATATTTTTTTCCTTCTCAGCTCAATTCAATTCCTATGAAGTTTTTGAGGTCTCCTCATTTCTTTTCATTGTATCTTATCATCATGCTCAACTGCACTTTGCTGAAGTGTAAGCTCTTAAAATCTATGCTAAGAGAAGTTATTTTGAGCTGTCACTGAATTCCTCTTCTTTGAAAGAAAACATGTGACACTATAAACTATTTCAGTCATCATTATATTTGCATGCTTTCTGCAAAAGAGTGGCTAATTGTACTGACCAGGGTACTCTCAAAAGCACATAATCAAAAGAGCTGAAATCCTGCCTCTGCAGAGATTTATGGTGCCTGGGTGTGAGCACCACCTGATAGAAAAATTTCTGAAGCTCCCAAAAATAACTGTTCTCAAAACATTTCCCTCTGGACACTTCCCTTATGTATCACTACTCTGATGGAAGTGACATCAAGGTGTCACCATCTGAGGCAGCCCCGGATGGATGGCTTGGATGGATGGCTTAGAGGGGATCCTTGGTTCTTCCAAGCCCACCCATAGCAAAGAATTAACAAACCAGTAGGATATTCGAAAAGAAAGGTTTATTTAAAGTAGGTTTTAAGAAAGAAAAGGGTTGGCCGCAGCATGGGGGATATAGCCGTGGGGAATTTAGTGAACAAAAGGCAAGGGCAGTCACTTAGGAAAAGCAAAGTATGAAAAAAAGCTAAGTCAGAGGGAGCCGCAGTGGCAGCAGCAGCAGCAGAGGGCACGTGAAGTAAAAGATTCTATTCCCAAGGGAAACGGGCTTTACCAGTCCAGACGAAAGACCCCCTAGAATCCAGGAGCTGTATCTTATATTGCTCTTAATGGGCAGTTACAAGGGGTAGGGCTAGCTGATTGGCCTATAATCTTGCTTTGATTGACTTATGACTGTCTTTAAGGGTGGTCCCCTGGGTTGGGCCTACACTCCCAGTCACTTATGTCCACCTATCAAAGTCCTCGGGCTAGTGGGGACAGAGAAGAAACTAGCACTGTGAGAAGAGGAGAAACTGATTTGGTTGTAAGGGTCAAAAGAACCCTAACAAGAGAAACCACAGTGAATAGATAAGACATAGGCCCCAGAGGGACATAATTAATCAGGAAAGATTTCAACCAGCATTCATCACTCAAAGCTGTAGGCCCTGTAGGGAGGAAGTTCCCAGAGAGCATTACAATTGAACTTCAAAAAGCCAGCAGTGCAGTGAACCTGGGTAGTTTTTCATTTCAAGTGGACAACACCTCAGTGAGTATTTGAGGACGTCAATCAGTGTCTGTCCTCTCAGAAGAATAAAAATATCTTAAGAAAATTGTCAATTAGCTTAAAATGCATCAGAGTCAGAGCAAGATTCCGATCCCAGCAAAGAAACTGGAGAAGCTCATATGTCTTTTAAGAAATTCCTGTTCAAAAGACCTCACTAAGGCCATGTGTTTTGACTTCTCGTTCTTGGTTGCTTTAAAAAAAAAAAAAAAACAGTAACAGTCTTAATTTCCTCCCTTTTAAAGTAAAGGAGATTAATTTTGGTCAAACGGGAGACATTTGCTGTAGGATTCTTCAGCATCGACTGAAGTCAAGTTCTAGGTATTGGTTGGCCAACCAAGGTCAAGTTTTCCTCAGGTTGCAAAAAGAACAGACCTTGGTCCTCAGTCAAGAAATTTCAGTTACAAAAAAATAATAATAAAAGGATTCTACAAGCTTCATACTATTGTTCTTATATGCCCGCTGACCCTCATCCACTGTCTTTACTGGGCACACATTGCTACAGTTCCTCCAATTGCTTTTTCTGCTTTGCTTTTCCCATACCATCAAAAAAAAGTTCAGTGCAATCTAAAAGCAATTTAAAATATTGTGTTAGGAATGAGAAATCTGGCTAGCCACAGAGGAAAAAGAATGAAATGAACAAAAGCCAGATATTCAGGGTTGGGTTTGAAATTAAGAAATAGACCTTATAAGCTAGAATTTGAGTTCATCCCAAACAAAAGGCAATGCCGACATAGCTTCCAGAAAGACTTTAATGCTGTCTATGTAACAGATCCTTCTGGCTTTAAATGACATAATGACATGTTTGGCCTTAAGCCTCATCAGCACTGGAAATCCACATCAGCACTGGAAAGAAATCCAGAATCCTTAACCTCTGAAACCCTGTTGTCTCTTTCTCCTGCCTCTGTTTCTGCAAAGAGGAAGCATGACTCAAGCAATGCTTTGTCACCTACAGAAGAAAGGACAGTCAATAAAACAGCTCCAATAAGTCCTTGGGGGCCTAAGCAATGCCTTATGATTCTTTGGAAAATGTTCTCTTGAGACTAACATGGAGCTGCCAGCACACAATGAAATGGTCTTCAGGTTGAGATATGGTCAAGTAGATCAATTTGTGAGAAAGGAAGAGACCCAAACAGGACCATTAGCCTATGATTATTGATCCATCTTTCATGAAGGAAGCTGTGGATGCTTCCTTGGGTCTTGTTTATGCTTGATTGTAAAACTCTTAAAGTGAAGGAAGAGAATGCTCTTGGAGCAGATGAGACAACACCTTGCCCGCTTTTGATTCTTAGTATTAATAGACATACTCAAAGAGAGTTTCTGAATTCTTCTTGGGGGTTTTAAGTGAAAGATGTCAGAAAAGTTCCCAAAAGAATCACTGGCTTTTGACTGTCCACGGGAGCTCAGTTTAATTCTTTTTTTTTTTTTTAACCTCCAAAGTAAGTACTTCCTGCAGAGAAAGCAGGGTCAGCAAGCACTGGATTGTTCAGTCCAGTGGGAAGAAGAGAGTTACATGGGGCTAAGGAGAAGGGCTGGAAACTATCCTGGAAAAAATTCAGCCAGAGCTCAAAAAGTCTTCTGGCTTTGGAGAAGACAAGATGCTCTGGCATGAGTCTTTCCCATGATGCCCTTGCCTTGGAAAGCATTATGATTTTGGTCCTTTCTCGTGATTTCTTACCTACTCTTAAATATCCGGAGTAGAGATAGACATTTTGTGCCTGAAACTACCACCATCTTGGTAGGTCTTCAGAATAAAGCCAATGTAGCGAAGGAAAGCAAGCAAGCTGCACTGGTACATTTGGAATGCAGATTTTTATCAGGTTTGTATGGGGGTTAACTGGATAAAATATAATGAGGAAATGATTTTGTTTTCTTCCACCAATGCCCAGGGAAGCTTCCATCACTTGGAAGTCAATTTCACCCATTAAAAAAAAAAGTTTCATCTTCAGAAATTTAAAAATCCAGTCCAGACCACCCCAGATTAAAACTTCTCTACCCAGCCCAAGCTTGATTTTAGGTTTGGGAATCGGCATATTGAGAGGGGTCATTGTCTGGCCTTCTTCTCTCTTTGCCACCTACCCTGCCTCACTCTGCCCATCACCTGCTTCTGGGTTCTCCAGGTACAAGAGGGATGAAAGAGAAATATCAAAGAAATTTTTATTTAATTAGTGCTACTGGCACTGCTCTCTTAGTTCTCCAAGTACCTCTATGATACAAATATTGGCTTTATTTTGTAGGCAGCAGTCATGGGTGTGTTGAAGACTACCTAGGGGCCTTCTTTGTGGCACCATCTCCAAACCCAAACAGTTCTTTCCTGGCTGAGCTCCTATGACCCCAACCCCATCAGCCCCTGTCCTGGTAGCATACCTCCAAAGTCCCCTAACCCCAGCAGATAGCATTCTTGGACAGGATCCTTTCAAGATTACTTGAGCCCAGATTCTTTTACATGTTTGCCTATTGCCTTGGGGGGTACATTCTTGCCCCTCAAAACAGTGCAAGAGCAGCTTATTCAACCACTGAGCTTGCTCGTCTCACCCTACTACTGTGAGCTTCCCAAGCCAACTTTCCATCTTTAGAGTCCTCCAGGGGACACACCTGTCAACCTTTCTAGAGAACTCTGTTTATACAGGCAAGGTAATAAGTTCCTGAACCCCAGCTGGCACTCAGTGAAGGACTGTGATATGGTCACCCCTTCTAGGAGACAGCACCAAAAGTCTTTGAAAAATTCTTTGTGATTTTATTGGCTCTTTTTTGCCTAATGAACAAGATTAAAAAGAAGTAACACCCCTTCCTCTCCTCTTTTCTTTTTCCCAAGGAGGAGATCCATAGCTGGCTTTACTCCTACAAATTCCCTTCAAAATAATTCACCCAATAAATTCCAATCTTCCCATTTGTTCACAGGACAAGTTCAGTTTTTCTTTGGTAAGTTTCTGAATGCAGAGCTATTCATTTATTTGTTTAGGTTGTTGCTCTCAATCTCAAGGCTTTAGTTAAAATTCCAGTGCAGAGAGAAAATTTTCTTCTCATAGGCCATTACACAGATCCTGCCTCTTTGTGAATGAGGTCTGCCTCTACCAGGATAAAAAAGTCACAATTCGAGGTGACTAAATTAGGTGGGTGCTTCAAACGGTCATCTCCCCATCTCTACTGAGCTCCTCTTTGGCTAATACTGAGGAACCCTCATCACTGACCCAACCTCTGCTCAGAGTCATGTGTCATAGGCCCCAGACCCATGAACTCTACATGAGGTTGGGTACCCTGTACCCAAAGGAACACCAACCAATTTTCAAGGGGCTTTCAGACATTTGAATGAGTCTCCAAGCATTTACCTCCATAAGGCACTGAAGCATCACATTATGAAAACTGGCTACACTCATATGATAAATAGGAAATCCTTAACCAGGAACATAACCTTATACATTCATAACATGAAACAGGAACTATGTCTTATGACCCGAAAGAACATCATCAGAAGTAGTCAACCTAAGCACACCAAAAGATAAGAGATAACGTGGAAATGTATGAACAGCGTCCACTCTCAGTCACTCTCTTGTGATTTGAGGACGGGAAAATGTTCCTCTTATCCAGGCTCAGTGTATGTCTGGCTCACCTGCCCCTCATGCTGGGTGACATCAAATGATAAACTCTAACTTAACATCACTCCCCAAAAGAAAAGCAGACAGTCTGCTCAAGGAGAAAGCCTCACAGTGTATCTTGAGCTAAGTACAGATCATTTCCAGGAATTCTGTTACATTAACTTGCCCATGGGTCACACAGTGAATCTGATAAGGAAAAACCAAAGCACTGCAATTCAAAGCATATGCTTGAATTTTTTTACACATCAAAGCTATTGAAATTTAAATATGTTGGCGACACACCCTAGCCACAGTTTGAGGCAAGAACGACTCTTTCAGAGTTCCCAGCACTGACAAAATCAGTACACATATGGGTTATCAACTGGAGTCCATTCTGAACACTCAGACAAGAAATAGGAGCCACGAGAAGGGTGTAGCAGGAGGGAGAAGGCGGGAGCCTCAGCTGGGGCACATCCCTAGGTCACTTTCCAGTCTGGGCCACCTGCCTGGCATGGGTGTTTAAGAGGAGGAGAATAAAGAGCTGAGAGAGCAGCCCATTCAGGCTGTGCCCACCATCACCCAGCACCTCGAGGCTGGCCATCTGACTGGTGACCAATCAAGGCAAGCCATTCACACTCTGGCCCTGTTCATCGTGCTCACTTGGGCCCCCTCCTGGCCTCACTGTCCCCGGGAGCTCCAGAACCCCGGCCTTGGCTCCCCTTCCAGCCTACTCTTGTTCCCTGGGTTTCATATGTCAGTGTGTTTTCCACACTTTAACTTTCTAAGAAGGGCTTTTAAAGGCTCAGATTTTGAAAGGACCTCCCCACCCCTCCAGTTTGAGCAATCTAGTCAATTCCCCCCTCACCATCCTATCCTCCTCCCGTCGAGTGCTGTCAAAACTGGGACTGTCCCCATCTGAGAGGGTCACCCCTGACCCATTCCTTCAAAATGCTATTCCTTTCCCAATTCTATTGTAAACTAAGTGGAGCTGATGTTCAAAATATTTAACAACTGGTACATGGTACGGGCACCAACCAATCAGAACGGAGTCCAACAATAAACAGCATGGAAGGGCTAGTGCGAACCCACTGAATGTAAACCCTGAAGTGAGGACGAAGAAATTCAGGCCTGTGCTTGGAACCAGTTGGCTTTTCTTCCACTGGTGTTCTTCAAGAGTCTTATGGCTGCCTCTAGCAAGAGCTAGCTTGACTGGTCCCATCCGTCACAGAGGAGAAAGCCTAGTCCATGTGGGAACAACACGTGTCATGCCTATATTTTCTGTTTCTTAGTTTTTCACGCCTAGAAATTTTATCAATTCTATTTTTCTGAAACAACTTCCCTTCCAAAAGACGAGACCTCTCCATGGTATTCTCATCGCATGAGCTACTAGGAAGTTCCAGGGAAACCCACAACCCTGAATTGGGGCTCTTTCTACATTCAGGGGCTCAGGGAAAACTACACCAGTCCTCACAGATTGTCCTCTTTCACCACCCCAATGGGACAGTGGCAGCTGTTTTATTCCCCTCCAAGTAAGGCCGAGTGGCATCCGAGGGAGAAACCACATCAAATAAAGACTCCCAAATATAAATTCTATTTCAGCAGGCAAAGTGAGGGGTCACGATGAAGACACCATCCATTTCCTGGAAACAGAAGCCCACCCAGAGGTGACCGCTGGCAAAGTATCACCAACAGCAGCTGGCAATTAGTCACCAGAAAAAGCTCTTCAAGTAGCTCTGTTACGGGCCAAATATAACCTGATATATTTTAAAATATAATTTAAATATAGATATGCTATTTCTCACATTCCCTGGGGCTGCCTGCCTAAGACAAGGATCAGCCAGCAGCACTCGGCGTTGAGAAAGCCCGCTGGCTGTATTAGCTTATCAGCATCCCACATCTGCCGAACCGGTCTGGACTCTGCATATTTTAAAAACACTAATTTCTCTTCCCTCGGAAAAAAAAAAATTCATAAACGCCTTGAATATTTTTTCATTACTGAACTGGTATAGCAAAATATGTTCGCATCGGGGCATTAAGTTGAGTTGCAAAACTGCAGTTCTAACTCCCCTCCTCCCATTTTTGCCATAATGTTTTACCACTTTTGAAACTTGAGACTGATATATATACAGATATATATTTAGTCAAAGCAGTCAAATAACCCCCAGAGACCACAGCCTGCCAATGGAGAGAAATTTATTGTGAGGGCTATAAGGTGAAATGGCTTTATCGGAGACTCAGAGCCTTTCTTATTTAACTTAGCAACTGCTGGGCATCTCTGGAGTATAATAAGGCCATCTACTCCGAGGGGAAAGTCCCTGGATCCCTTCAAGAATAAGAGAGAAGGAAGAATCACTTGACGAGACTATTGGGCAGGGTTTTGATTCTTTTGGAAAGTACCCAAGTACATAATCTGAGGCTGGCAGGGAAATGGCCATGACAGGGCAAGAAACGAGAATGAAGCCAACCATCACTGGAGCCTCAGGACATGGAAGAGAAATACCATTTCACTCTGTTTTTGTTTGAGTCAATGGGCCAAATTTTACACAGACTTAGAGAACCTGATACTGTTCTTAACAAGCCGTTTGTGCCTCTGTGCCTCGCAACATATTCATGGTTTTAAAGAAATGCTCTGGCCCTGAGTGTTAAATACCACCTCAAAGGCAGTATTCTTAAAACTCTCTCCCTTCCCCATAAATTACTCATGTATACTAGTTATACAATGCTGTGCTCTTAATATTTACATCTTCCTCTGGCAGAGGTTTCTCTTTGGCTTTGAGGTATGCCATGGATGAAACTATAACCAAGAGGCAATTGGGATCAGAGACAGATTTGGCTGCGCTGGGGTCCAGGACCAAGTGCCTTAGAGGAGTAGGAAAATAGACACAAATCAAAGGGCACTCCGGGTCAGAAACCAGAATTCAACGCTTCATTCCCTTACGTCTGGACTCCGGATCTAGGTCTCAGGCCGGGGCCAGATTGCAAGGTGTACGAGATACAAGCAGAAACGGGACTCCCTGAGTAAAACGGGTCTAAGGGAATCCAGATAGAGGGGCAGACAGTTGTGGACCCAAAGGTCGCCTCCTGGCTTCCACCGTCTCCCAGGAGGCGTCCTGAGCGGAGGCACGCAGCAAGGGACAGAGACACCCTGGCGTCAGATGGACAGAGGGTGTGCCCACTGGTCTAAGTCTGATTGGGTGAAGCCTGACAAGCTGCCTTGGGCTCCTGCTCAACTTTGTCAGTCTTCGCAACGACGTGAAGCATCCATTGGTTCATGGCTACTTTCAAACAGCCCGACTCTCAGCCAGAGACGCTCCCAGCCTTACAAAACGTCAGCATAAATAACCTCAGTGCATTCGGACTCCCAGCCCACCTCCGTTTTCCCAGATACAGCAGGGGCCTGTCCAAGGCCGGCACTGCCCCTCGTCGAGTTCCAAGCCTGGCCTGGCCTGAGGAAGAAAACAGTTGAGTGGCTTCCGTTTTTCCCTCCTATTCCTTCCAACCCACGGCCCCTCTGGCAAGGCTCAGCTTTAGGTCTGCTGCCTGCAGACACCCCGGCTGCATCTCACCTGTGAGCCCCAGGACTGATCCCTAAGCCCCCCACATATTCCCTGAGGGCAGCTCACTACCTCCTATGCGTTCCATTCTAGTAACAGGCCAATCGGGGCTCCTGCACCCTCGTGTTCCCAAACCCAAATGATCTCTATATGCCCGGGTCATAGAACTGAGTTTCTCCCTTGGACCCCATGGTCCAGAGCCCGTGATCTGATTCTCCAATCTGATTCTCCAGGTCAGCTGTTTTGATTGCTCAAGCCCTCAACCGACAGAAGCCCTGGCCCTATAACCACAGCCACGTCAGGGACGTAGGCCCCGGCAGCGGGCGCCCTCTGCTGGAGAACTGCCTCCACTCCACTCTCCCGGCACTCCTTTGGGCCAGATCCAAATCTAGAGCAGAAAGCCTCTCCTTTGGAAGTCTTTTCTGACTCTCCCCTCCACAGCAAGGCGAGCGATCTCACTCCTAGGTGGCAGAGCCCCCAAGTAGTTTATCTCTAGGATAGCGTTTTCACATTCCATCGTAATTCCACTTCAACTTGACTGCCATGTCTAGTAGGCTGTGACCTCCTTGAAGACAGGGATAAAGTTTTGACCATTTCTGTATAACCTTCGTGCAAATACAGTGCCTCACACAGAGAGAAGGAACAAAGCACATGTCAACTGAAAGAATTTGGGGTGGATGGATAAGAAAACGAATGAGCCTTCTTATCAATTCTGGACTTCTCGGCATCCCCTGCCTTTCCGTGACCTGGATCCAGCTTCATGATGAGGGCTTGCTGGGCCTCCCAGCAAAGCCGAGCAGCTCTGCCAACCCAGCTGAACCGCAGCCGAGACGATCCGTTGCCAGGCTTAGTGCCCCGGAATCTACCCAACCCTGGTGGTGACGATGGTGAGATGCCCAGCACCACCCCGGCCCTCCTGACCACTCACTCCTGTGTTCATGTCTCACAGAAAGCCAATTGTCTGGTCATACTAACAAAGTCTGACACGTAACACAGTGCCCTTTTAAGTGATGCCATAAACTGGTAACATTTTTAGAAAGGCATTAACATGTGTCTCCTTAAATAATATTTCAATGGCAACTGACTCATGTTGCTATCGAAACAACAAAGTTCCCAGCCTGTGGAAAGCAGGAAGAGCCAGGAGGGAAGGTTTCTACTATATCTAAACAACAAGTGCCCAAAACCTTTTTAAATTCTTAATCACTGAGCACCAACAACATGTGGAGAATTTCCATTTAACCACGACAGCAGACAGGTTTTGGAGTACTGTGTGTAGTGTGTCTCAGCGCCTCGTCAGGGTAAGCAGGTGAATACCAGGGCCAGGGTGTGGGACCCCACCAGGCTGGACTTTCCAGAACGGTCCTGATTTCAAATATTCAGTCCTCAAAAAAAAATTTCAATCCCTTCTCATCCAAACTGCATCTCCTGGATCATCTCTCAAACATATATGAAGCGTCCACGTGTCTTCATATGAAGGTTGAAAAAATATATACACATATGCCTATTGATAAATCCCAGTAGAGATGCCTTCTAATTTGGGCCTCTTATAGCTAGAGCCACATACTCTGTGTAAAACCCCTCAGTAGACAGAAGGGAGCTTTCTCAAGCTTTTCCAGAAGTTTTCTTAGAGTCTATAGACAATAGTCACCTTCTGACAGGAGTGGGGAGAAGGCTCTAAAGAACACCTGCAGCAGCAGAAGGAGGGCAGAAGATGCACGCCCTTGGACAAGGCTTATCTAATGGGGTAAGTATCTAGAAGAGGCTCTGGGCATTAGGAAACTGTGACCACTGACAAATGGGGCTGTCTACTGCAGTCACTAAAGGCCTCTTTTGAATCAATTGGGAACAAATTATTTCAAGTGTGAAGTACTAAACTGTCCAATCAAATGTATCCATGCAGTTTCTGAATTGGGTCCCCCAGGCACCTAATACTGTATGAGTACTGTGCAGGTGGATGAGACTCCCCTGGACATTCCTTTATTGACCATTCATCTTGGAATTATCTGTGTTATTGAAGTCCATCTTCCTTAGTCACAAATTTGATACATTTACCCTTCCAGGTCTGAGTGCTGTAGCCTTTAATTTTGGAGGTACTCCTATCAGCTTCATAGTCCTCCCTAATTTATGCAGCTGCCTCAGAGCCAGGTGAGAGGTGATCATCCTTCCACCTGTTTAGTTGGAGTTTACTGGTAGGGTCGCACCAGCCACTGCCATCTATGAGTTCTCCAACCCTCATTGACCATACAGCTAGCTCATCTCTAACCTTAGCATTCAATAGGTATCACAGCTTTTAGGTAGCTATTAAAGGCATCTATCCATCCATCCACTGTCTTCCAGCCACAGTGCAGTGGACAGGTGGCTCATATTCTGGGGAGGGGGGCAGATAGAATCTTGCTACCTGTCCCACAAACAACAAGCTCAGTCTCCTCATGAAAGGGAAGCTCCCACAGCTCACTGCATTCCTCCACCCAGAACATCCCTTCTGACGTAAGCTCAACTCATATGCCAATATGCCCATCATCTCTTTGGCACCTGGCCCATACCTTACAGAATTCCTTAAAAAAAAAAAAAAAGTAAAAGACAATAAATCTCAAATCAGGATCCATGGGTTGGCATCAAGGGGTCCATAAAAACACTAACATCATATGTAATTGTTTTTTCCCTTTCTGCAAAAAGGACCCATAGTTTTCATTAGCTTTCATAGGGATTCATGGCCCAAGTGATGCTCAACTCCACTGCCGTAAGGTTTATTCCTGTCGAGTAGCAGTTACCCTCTGGCTCTCCATGGAAAATGGAAAACAAAACATTTTCCTGCACCAAATCTAGTGGGAGCTTTTTGAGATAACCAAGGTCATAACTCTATAGCCTTTCAGACCTGCCACCCTGTCTTCACAGGTATGTAACCCCATCTCTCCCTGGGCGCAGCCATGCCTGACCCGAGCCCCTGCTTACTTCTCACACAGTGTGAGTCCCAGAGTTTATCACTAGGGAACCATCTGTCCCCATGGACACCATGGTCAGCTTTGGTACCTATTTCCACCAAGAAGTGACAGACAAGAAGAGCAATTTCCCACCTCCAGCACAGGTTTCCATTAAGGGTTCCAGGACTATCCTTTGTGATCCACCAGTCGGAGGGCACCCAAAGGTTGGGGAGGGGGTATCTGCCTTGTCCGTGAACCTTTAAATGCAGCTAAGGACACTCATGCATTCTTCTGCAGTGTACATGTTAAAGAGTACCCCACTAACGGTTCGTCCAAGACCACTCTCCTGCTTGTCCTGCCAAGAACTAATTCATCACGCATTTTCCCCCGTCTTCCTGTGGCTCTTGACTTCAGCAGGGGCCCAGCTGAATCACCTTCTCTGGCTCAAGAACTTATTCAGCTCTTGCTTTGCTTGTGGCCTCAATTCTGGCCATCGTGAAAAATAACACTCCGCTGTGCAGTCCAGCTCTTCTCCCTCGCTTCCATCCCGCTCAGAGATGCCTACAAAGCTTCCCGGAAGAGTTATCATCGTATTTATACATTTTTAAGATGCTTGGACTATCTGGGGGGAAAGAAGAGCATTTCAATCATCACTCCAGGCAGTACCTTTGCCCCCATTTTGCTATTTGAAATTTCTGAAAGGGGAGAAACTGAGCATTGTATCGATGCATTTATTTTTTTTTTCCTTTTCCCGGATGTAAGTGGCGCCTTGGCCCTCGTCGGGCGGGCGGCGTTCGGCGGTGCAGGACGGACCTCATCCTGACAATTGCTTCTTCCCCGTGTGGCCTTGGTGAGGACTCAGGACAGCTGCCAGGACCGTACTGTGAGACTTTCTCTGCAGTGAAACTCCCCGTGACGACGGCCTCCCATAAAGCAAAGGAGTGGCCGCAGCCCCTGCAGTACCGTCCCCAGCCCTGGCCTGCAGATCCCTTCAGACACCTCAGAGTCTTTCTTATTTTCTTGGGAACCATCCTAGACCAGATCCACCTGGATACGAGTCCTTAGATTAACTAGAGAACATCACGGGTAATTAAACAGGAAAATGACCTTTTCCGCTGGGGACTCTCAGAGCCTCCATCACAGGATTGACCCACCCCACAAAGTGATAAGGCTGGGCCCCAGTTACCCCGGTTTCCCAGAGCGGCAGACATCTGAGAAGGGGAGAGCTGCATGAGCCGTGCCTTGGGCTCCCTTCGGCACCCCTAACTCTCTCCTCTTCGGGGTGGCACATTGCCGCCACCTTCTCCTCTTTTTCTAGCCCCTTTGGCTCAGCTCTCTTCTCCTTTTTTACTTCCCCTCTCCTCCCCTTCAGCCAAATCCAAATATAGATCCAGAAAGTTTGGGCAGAAAAAGGGGGCCATATTGGGTAAAGGAAGGGAGAATATAAAAGGTTACACATCCTAACTCTGAAATGCTGGCAGAGATCAAGGCCGCAGAGCCAATTATGTCCTCACCTGCAGACCATGACCTTGCTCACCATTCACTCCACAGGAAGTCACGCGCGATCTGCTTCATTGTTTCGTCAGGAAAGCGGAAAGCAGAAAGGGAGAGAGAAACGAGCATCCAGAATCGCAGGACCTAAGGTTGCAGTCTGGCTGTGCGAACCTGCGTCCCTGAGCTGGGCATCCGCAGATTCAACTTATGCTTAATGAGAACAGCAATAACCACGACACCTTCTGGACCTGTCTCTCAACCCCAGCAGAAGCCCCCCATAGGAGTCAAAACATGAATCCTAAAGTATTCATCTGCACCCAAACTTCCACAAATTTGAATTGATGCAGCTCTTTCCCAAAATCCCACCTGGGCCTCAGCACTTCAACACCGTATGGCGGGGAAAGTCACAGCACCAAAAAGCCAAGAATCCCCTCAGAGACGACAGACACCTTTATCAGCCAGGTGTCACTATAGAAACCTAAGCAACCTTCGGCCAGGCTCTGCTACTGAATGGTTTTCTTTACTCTTTATCAATCTGAATGGTTAAGTTTGTCCCTGTAAAACTCAGGAGACAATTACTAAACAGCTCCTGAATGAGAACACTGTGGAATCGTCTTGTGCAGTATGAATGAAAAGGGGGAATTCAATCAGAACTGGGGCTCTTAAAGGGTCCTAGGAAAGAAGAAACAGTATGCCAATATCCTTGAAACAAACAGTTTGATCTGTGAGCAGCCAGCAACTCAGTCCATATTTGTTTCTCAAGATAGGAAATATGTGTAAAGTTCAATGAACTGGTAGTAAACGAACAGCATACGTAACATTTGCAACAAAGACAGAAGTGGGAGAATCTCTAGCTTAGCCGTGCATTTGATTTTTAGCCATTTGTTCTGCAGCTAGAACTGAGTCGACAAAAGTCCGGTCTCCTCTCAGAGGCTCTGTTTATTAATTCTGCATCGCAAAAGGACAATGATGGCCTCTCTTTGATTTTTGGCCCTTCCTGGGCAATACACAGTAATTTCTTGAAGGGAATTATCATTGTCTCTAAGAATTGAACATCTTTCTAAACTCAACCATGGCAGAATTCTGTCCGGGTGCGGGGGGCAAATTTAGCAGCTCATTTACCCTGGGGAGTGGGGATGGCAAGTTTTGAAATAAGAGGGAAAGTATCAGGGTTGTGCAACCTTAAGAATGAGGGGATCCTCTTGTCAAAGAGTCAAAACTGTAAAGAGAAGGCTGCTGTGTTTTATAAGGCCCTTTTCCTACTTCTCAGGGACTCACCCAAGGTCACATTGAGCTGAGGTCTCGAATCATCAACTCGAGAAATTTCCCAGGTTGTCTATTCAATAAGTAGCAGACCCACCACCAAGCCACTCACCCCTCCCATGATGAAGCTAGCAAATCCAGTAGAAAATTCGACACGAGGAATTCCCAGGCCTCAGATACCGGCAGAGCTGGGAAGTGGGTGCACACTCCTCCAGCCCGTATATATTTTTCACTCTCTCATGCCCGCTCAACATTAGAAGAAGGAAAATAAATTCTATTGAAAACAATCAGGGACTGTAACTGCTTCTGCCTCTAAGGAAGTGGTATGATCCATTTCCTTGTAGATGGTTTTGCTTTCGAAATGTCGATTTGATGGGCCCTTGGGACGTGAGAGGTGAGGCCACTGAGCTAGATGGGTATAAATTAAGCCACAGAGAGCAAAATTGTTTTACTTAACAAAACCACCCGAATATTGGGAGCTGTCTGCAGATGCCACCAGTGAGGGGGCTGGGCTCTTGGAAGAAATGAAAGAAATGAGGGGGTAATAATACCATTAGCAGCAGCAGAGGTCCTGGGGAGAGATGTGACCTGTGAAAAAGAAACCTAGAACCTGGGAGGGCTGGTGAATTTTGTTTCCTCATCTATGCAGTGCTAAAATCTCTTCCACTAACCCCAAACGTTCAGATACACAAAGAGAAGTAGCTATATTTCCTTCTGGGGAGATAATGACATAAAAAGAAGCGTCATAAGAAGCCAGGAAAAAATAAAGTAAGGATTTTGGTAGGACCAGGAACATAGAAAAAGGGAAGAACTAGAAAAACGCAAGGCTCACAGAAAATCCTTGAATATATTTGAGAGGACACGACCTCTCGCAAGATCCTGGAATGGGGACTCCAGCCTAGCAATTGGGTCACTAAAGGAGCGAGCTGATCTGGGAAGACAAGGAAAAACAGAAGCTGACTCCTAAGCCAGTCTTCTCCCTGCTCATCTCACCCTGGATCCTCTCAGTCATCTTCCTGTCACCTGGTCTGCCTCCATGGAGCCAATTACCCTCGCGCTTAGCCAGGGGCCTGCTCCATTTACTCCATTTTTCTGACACTGAATGAGGCAATCTCATCATCACTAGCACATATAATAACTTCTTTGGTCAGACGTTCTCACATTTTCACTTCTCTGGAGCACTCCCAATTTAGATTCGGTGCCTGACTCTCTGGTTCACTTGGAGAATATTCCTTCTTCTTCTTCCCTTTTGTGTCTCATGTCCTCTCTCCTAGCAACTAATCAGAACCAGAACAGAGAAACCTCGCATGCCCTTTATAATGAATTTTGATCATGAAGACATTCGTAGACATGAACACTGTATTTCCCCAAACTTATTAAATGGTGAAAACATCGTCATAAAATGTCTAATGCCAACGTCCTTTTAGAGTTTGTAAGGGAACGCTACTCAAACAGTCATCCATCTGAGTCATTCAAAAGCTCTGTCCCCTAAGTATTTGACGTGAGGCTGCCTGATAACTGCACAGACTGGCCAAAGCTAAAAATCACCAATCGAAGGCAACTTTTATTACAGAAAATCTATACTGCTTTTATTTCTGAGGTCATGGTACCGATTTTTTTTACCAGCCTATCACAGCTCTCTCCTAAATCTTCTGATCCTCTTTGGCAGGAGAGACCTCACAGGGTTCAGGCCAGAAAATATAATAAGTGTCAGGAAAAACTGAATGCCTCATATCACTCTACCTAAAATCGGATTCTTTACCCAAAATGTTCATTTGCCTCCCTTGAGTCCCTTACCTGGAATATTATTTTTACTTCCCTAGTCAAGACACAGAAGCAACATAAGAGGGTTCGAAAACAACATACTTTGTGGTATCAGGTACACTAGGAATCCATCGCTCACTAGCTGTGTTTACCTAGAGCAAGTCCACCTATTTTCTCTGAGCATCAGTTTCTGCATCCGTAAAATGAGAATAATCAGCCAGCCTGGCAAAGTCCTTACAAAAGTCGAATGATATCATGTACGTCAAGTGCCAAACTGACTGCCAGGCCAAGAGTGGACTCTTCGTGAAGGCGGCTGCCCTTCCTGCCACCTCCTTCCCTCCTTTCGGCTAACCAGACTGGCTACCCTTTACCCCCAGACGTGAAGATCGTTTCCTAATTTTGGAAAAAAGAGCAGCTGGGAACCAGCCCTGTCTTTTTCTTTTCCTCTCCAAAATGTCACATTCAACTTCCCCCTTGGATAGCAATGTAAGGAGATGCCTGACAATCAGTAAACGAGTTTATCTTCTAGCAAATGGAATGTGTGGGCGTCAACCCTTCACTAGCAATATTTCCTATTGCACTTGGATTCCCAATGAGCTCTAAAGTCATCAGAGTTTCCTGGCTTCATAGCACCATAATGGCTTGTCTGTCTCCGCTGAGCTGGATTTTTACCTCCTCCTAGAAGGAGAATAAGTCCACCAAAACACCAAATCCTTTAATAATTTGTTGGTAGGTGTCTGTGGTGGGCAGACTGGGAATACAACTTGAGACCTTTGTAAAGCCCTGGGGAATTTAAGAGATCAGGGAAATTGAGAGAGTGAAATTATCCATGGAATCAACCCATCAATCAGGAGAAATCCTGGGCTGTGTTTCTCATAGGCAAATTGATCATGGATAACGTCAACCTAGCAGAAAGAAAATGCACTGTACGGAGAACTTTTATGGGTCAATTCAACAAGTATTTATTGAGCATGTGCTTTTTCTTGAGCCCAGGGGATATAAAAATGAATCAAACAAGGCCTTTGCCCTCATGAGGTTCTTAGGCCCTTAGGGAAAACAAACACGTAAGCAAAATGATAACAGAAAACAGAGTTAGGAAAGGCCTCCCAGAAGAAGAAACTTCTGAGTTCACCCATAAAAAGGGGGAAAGAAGTTTTCAAGGGGCAGAAAGTTGGGTAGGTCATTTCAGGCAAAATGAAAGCAAATACAAAAGCCCAGAGGGTGAAACAGCAGTACACACTTGGAAAACGTGAGCACTTTCTCTCCTATGGCTGAAGCCCAGGAGCCAAGGGAAGCATCCGGAATGGGGGGAGCCTGGCAGACCAGGCAAGGTCAAGGCCACAAGGCAGGCTGGCAACTGCGCCCAGGGACAAAGACTTGGCCCCATAGGTGATGGAGAACCACAAAGGAAAGAGACAGTTAGAACCGCCTCGTGCAGCTTTAGCAGCAGTGTTAAGAGTGAGCTAAGAGAAGAGTGGGAACCACTGTGCTAGGTGTGAGGTTCAGGCTTTAGAAAGGGGATGCTAGAGAACAAATGCCCAGAGTTGCCCTGTTCTGTAACACCAGCACTGTGATCTTCAGAAAGTAAGAGGGAGGTCTATTTTGCAGACTGCTCTTTAACCTGGAAGAGTTGCTAATGGGGCCGGGACTGTGGGTACATGATGTGTGCTCAATCTAAAGCTTTGACTGGGGAGCATTCCAAACAATTTGGTTAAACCCACATCGGAACATTTCAGATGATGCCCACATTGTCATGGTCAACATGCTATCCCTCTACCTGTACTTGAGTCCAATGTGAGTCCAAAGAAATCCACTCAGACGGCTTTTGTCTCAATGTGTAGACAAGCAGATAGTATGGAAAGATGCCTGGCCTGGCCTCCCTAACATCTCTAAGACAAGTAGAACTAGAGAGTGATTTCAAAGTCACAGAAACATTTCTCATTGGGAAGCGCTGTCTGCTAAGAAATGGGGTTGGGGGAAGCTGGGGAGAGAGAAGAATCCAAGGTCTCCGCTGGAGGGGCAGGCTGCCAGGAGAGGCACGGATGTAGGAAGTAGGGACCATCTTAAAAGCAGATGCCAATTTCCTTGCATCCACTGATTTCACTTATAAGTGGAATATTGATGCTGAAAAAAAAAAAAAAGAGGAAGAGGAGGATTTGAGGTTGTCAATACCTGGAAGACAGAAAAGAATTTCCCCTCTCTCTAAACCCAGGAGGCCTCTAGGTTTCTCGTTTTGCCCTCTCGGTGCCCCTCTTCCTCCACTATCTACAGTGAGTTTTCTGTACTCTCAACATTACTTCCTGCCCACCGCACTCCCACTTTCAAAGTAAGGAGGCCCTAGCGGTCCATCCATATTTAACAACCCATCCATCTTGTCAAGGGCTATTCCCCCTCTCCACCCACCGCACCAGCACAAGACTCCACAGGACAAGGCTGCCAAGAGAGCTTGGCAACTATGTTCCTGCTGCTATAACGGAGCCTCTGCTAGCGAGGGTCTCCCAGTGAGATGCCCCCTTGCCCACCTTCCCCAGACAAGGCGGAAACTCCTTATGGAAGTGTAGGGTCTCGTGTAGCATTGTGTCTGACAGGACATAAAGGTGTACACAATTATACTGAAACCCCTGGCAGTTTACTAGAAAGTATATTACCACACCCAATTGTTCTAGATGCTTCCATCCAATGCATAAGGACTTAGCACCAACTGCTTTTGGGAACACCAGGTTCAATAGTGTGGCCTTCTTTATTATTAAGGTTTTACAGTTCAGCCCAACAGATGTTCCCTGGGTTATGAAATACCCATGGGAAATTTTCTTCTTACACAAATTGTTGCCAAAGGCACCGACCACAACTGCAAGAGTTGTGTAAAGTTATGCATTGCTCAAGTAGACACAAGGTAGTCTTGAGCATAGATGGAAACCAAAGAGAGAGAGGAAGGAGGGATGCTTTCAGCTCCATGTTTCTGAATCATCTGAATTCTTTCTCCATCAGCTCACATTATTTTTACATTTTATGTTTTATCCCCTCCCCCCATCTACCCACATGCATACTGTTATTGCATTTTCATTATGATTAGACACTACAGTTTGGGAGAAAGATACAAGCCTTTCTGAGGACATATGAAGGAAAACACTGAGATCCTAATTCATTTTGCAGCCAGTCCTGGCTGATCCCAAAGGTTTAGAATCCATTTCCATCTGTATGAAGTCAAAGTGATTTGTGAGGCTTTTAGGCAGCTTCTATGAAATGAGAGCAAAGAAAATATATCCTAAGGCTTTCTTGTCAACTTATGGGAAATCTGATTTGTACATGAGAAAGACTGTTGCTTTAAGTGGGGATGTGTCCCATTCACTTGTGCATATAACCTAGTAGAAACACAAGCACATAATCAAGTGACTAAAGCATATGAGGAATGCCAACCGAGAGATGCCCATTTGTGTCACTAAGCTTCATGAGCTGGGAACTCCGGAAGGCTGCATGGCTGCAGAGAGGAGCGGAGACTTGAGTAAGAAAGGATGGGATTTACAAGGGGAAGAAAAAATAAGGAGGCTCCTACTGAAGGAGGAAGATTGCCAAGGATTTCTGTGGAGCCTGTCTCCCAGATGGGAATGGACCAGTTTGGTTCCAAGATGAACGTAGGTGAGCACTATGAAATAAGAGTAGGCAGGTAAGGTGGGGCCCAGTACTTTGAAGTTTCTCCAGTGAGAAGCTCTCAGCCACATTTGTGTGGTCAGTAGAGGAGATCCATGGTATTAACTATGCTTCTGGAAGGCTATCTGGCAGATCCTAACAGCCAAATGGTCCCATTCTTTCAAAACTACCCATAGATCATTGTCCAAAGTGAAGGCAGACAACAAGAGAGGACAACACTTTTTACAAATGGGGATAATTCTTTTTTTCTTTGGCTAGTTTCTCTCCATACTCCATATTAACTTACATGATATAGGCTTTGCAAATGAGTCCATAGAGTACTTCTAGAGGCAGATGGGGAGCAGGAGTTTGAGACTTCTGAGAATCTTGGAACAAGGAACTCCAAAATCATTTTCAAAAATGGTAGATGGAGTCAAGTCTGCACAAACTTTACATGTGCAGATACAAAAACAAGACGCCAAATTGCCGTTTAGGCAAACGATTTCCCAATGTAAGTCAAATTTAGTGAACTTCAATGCTTCTGACCTATGGGGCCTTTTTGTTCTTGGCTCCCTATTTTAATTACACCCATAGCTATAGTTATTCATATTTCTTAGAGGGCCTAAACTATGTAAAATGTAGCCATTAAAACTCATACAGAAAAGGATGTTAACGTTTGAAAATGTAATGTATTGCTAAATGGAAATGCAGACAAGAGGACAGTACAGTAACATTTTTGTACACCTAATATAAATATTGTATACACTTATATACATAAAGGTAGATCTGGGAGGGAGAGACATGAAAAATAAACCTAAATATTGTTATTTTTGCATAGAGATGATTTTTTGCAAGTGATTTTTTTGTTGCTTCCCTTGCCCTTAATACTACTCAAGTTTAATATTGAGCATGCATTTTTAAACCAATAAGGAACTGTTATTTTTTTTAACTGCTTAGGAATTTGGAATGAGACAAGACCCAAGGATTATAGTTTTAATTGGAGGGAACACCTCAGTCTTTTGCCCTTCTGTTTCTAAGCAATTTGGCCACAAAGTAGTCAAAAGAATCCTCTCTTTGATTTAAACCTGCTTATCAGTCCACCACTACTGCCAATGAGGGCATTTTTTTTTTTTTAGGGTATCTCCTTGAGAGAGTAAAGAATCCAGGCATTTCTGCATGTGATTAAACTCAACTAGCTTGAGTAAGAAGGAAAGAGATGGATGCCCCTGAAATGAACATGAATATTTTTAAAAGGCGACAAATGGTAAATAATTCAAATTATTTGGTCGCCCACACGTTTGGGGCTGCCAAAGCGATGCGGGTTTCATTTAAGTGATGGATCACCTGTTTTCTCGCCTTTCAAGTCATAAGCAGTTGCAATTCATGCATCTCACCACACTACTATGCAATGCAGAAGGGCTTCTTGGCAAAAGGCTGCTCTATTTTCATCCCAAGTCAATCCCCCCAATGACCTCAGCAAAAAAACACAGACAGATAATGTCCTGCCCATGGCCAGAATGCAAAAAGACACACTAATATTATTGCTCTTAATGGCTTCCATACAAGGCTGTCCAAAATGAATCTGCTAATATATGATAGAAGTCATCAAAACAGGTTTCTGCTTCTTCCTCATTACTTATCCTGAAAACTCATTGGTGACCACCATTTGGGGGGCTGCATTTTGCTTCTGCAAGTCTTAGGATTGACATGAGAGCTGTCATACGTGTCTTTGACCTACATGTTTTGTTTTGTTTTTTTCTCGGAGAGAAGTGCCAGCTAAGTTCACAAATGATTACAACAGGAAGGCAGACTAGGACACCAACCCGATAGGATAAATTCCCATAATGCCAGTACCTCCAACAAGGTTTCCATTTGTCCTTCAACAGACTCCCATGGCCTCTATTTCTTCCTCTCACAAATCAGATAGGATGAAGGATAAAACAATATTGGAGCCAATGGGCTTCTCTTAACGTGTCATCTCAACTAGTGCCTTTCAAACTTTAATGTGTGTATGAATCACCTGGGGATCTTGGTAAAATGCAGATCCTTAGATCAGGCTGGGGCCTAGGATTCTGTATTTCTAACGAGCTCCCCCATGATGCTCATGATGTGGCTGGTCCACAATCCACATACTTTGGTCATCAATGACCTTGACCTTTCCAGACTTGGCATCTTCTGGATCCCATTGGTTGAGATAATTCAATAAAACCAACTTTGCCAGGTGGCAATCCAAGGTAAACAAAAGTTAATCTGTGTTTAAGGGCTCACCCCTAACCAGGGAATATTATGAAGGACGTCTAGTACCTTTGTGACCTGAACCATTGGCAAAATGATGGAGGAAAAGGGAGAAGGCACAAGGGAGACAGGAATTGACATTTAGTGAGAGGACATAACTAAGGTCCCTCCAGAAGCTAAAAAGAGCTTTTTAAACAATGCACCATAGCACTTTATTGAAGCCAAAAGGAAAAAAATTAAACAACCCAGGCACCCAAACAATTCCAGAAACAGAACCAGAACAAAATGGAAACAGAGCTTTTGATATTTTTTACTACTTGCTCTTAGAATGCAAAAAAATCAAGGAAAGGAGAAAGGATTTTCAGGATTCTAGAGAGGAGACCAGGAGATCATAGTGACCATGCCTCTGTGGGTGATTTATGCCTGCTGAAAGCATCAGGAAACCTGTAACTAGGCTCTCTCTGAATTCAGCATAAGAAACGCAATGTACAAACAAATGAACTCCAGGGCAGATTAATTCAATAGGCCACAGTAATGAGACACCTTCATTCCTAATGTCCAGTGTTTTATGACTTCAGGGCCTATGTCAGGTAAGTATGCCTGGGGGTGGGGATACATTCGCATCCTTCCCGATGAAGCACTTGTCCCTGCTCTTTTCCTAAGTTTATCAAAGTTGCCCATTCCTCCGCGATTTCCATTTACATAAAACAAATTAAGTGTGGACAGGTGTCCTCAAATATCTCCGTACCATACATAGCATGTCAAGCTTAAAAGGGACCATACACCCAGGATCTCAGATCCATAGGGGACTGTGAGGTCCCCAGTGACTTGTCCAAGTCTAGCTTTCCATTGAGGGAATATTCTACCTTCCCTGGAAAGGGGAGTCATTTATGGAAGAATCACAGCAGCCATACAGTCTAGATCCACCTGGCCCAAATTCAGAACTTATTTACAATTCCTTTGCATTCCCAATTTGCAAGCTTCAGAGAAACAGCAAAGTCCAAGAGGGGGAAATTTTAGCAAAAGCACATACTTTTTCTGGAGTGACAGCTTTTCTCAAAGAGGGGCAGAACCTGAGAATCCAGCTACGAATCACTGTTCCAAGAACAGGTAAGGGACCCTAACCAAGGACCAAACAACAGGTCTCCATGGCAGGTAAGGAGCTGACCTCTGGCATCTATGTGAAAGGTCGTGCTTTCAGTTGAAGAATATTCTTTTTATTGTCCTGGATCGCCATAGCCGGAAGCAAAAACTTGGACCTGCCCAGCTGGGCAAGAATCTAAGAAGTAAGGTAGAGGGAAGGATCATCATATCTGCAAGGTCTGTAACATCCTGTAATGGTCAAGTGACCTTTTTTTAACTTACTCAATGTCATAAAAGGAAGAGAAGAAAGAAAGAATCCCTAAGTACTAGGGAAAGAAAGTGTTTCGGATGCCCTAACTATCAGATTTCTTGGGGAAGTGGATTTCTCCAAGATGCAGAGAAATGTGGTTATAGAACTGGCTTCAATAATTATAAAGCTCAATAAAGGCCTGCTGGAGAAGTCTGAACTCTATACCTCCGACAGCCAGGCCTTTTTGTGTGGACTTTGCCAGCCTTCGAGTCCTGGCCACCATGGTCCATTATCTTTCCAACTCAATTCCTCCCTGGCCTTATACCAGCTCTTCAGGCTCATCGATCCTGTACTATCCCTCCTTCCTTCCCAGCCAATCCCCTTTCCATGGCTTCCCTTCCTGTTCCGGAAGGACTAATAGTGAGATCCCAACCTCTTCCAACATTGTCAATGTCCCAGCCCCTTTGTCTCCAGCCCCACCAGGTAATTGCCAACCTTGGATCGGTCCAAACAATCTCCCTCTGACATTCTCCTATCCCTGTGCTGGTGAGCACTGCTTGAGAAAGTCACCACGAAGAGTCACTGGACTCTCCTGGAAACTCAGTGACTCGTAACAACCCTCTCCTATATCCCACCACAGCTATTGCAAATCTTCTCCACTCTTAACCAAACCCCATGGCATCCCCAACTTCCTGCCTTCAGCAGAGAGTCTTACCTCTGTCCAAGACAATTTCACCACCAGGGCTCTGCACCCATCCCCTCTCCTCTCTTCCTGGCCCAAGACCCTGTTCCCTCCCCAGTGCTTCCTCTCTCACCAGGTTCCCTTTGTACAGCCATACTCATGGGAAAAGTAAAGGTCTCCACTAATCTATCTTCTCTTGCAACTCCTCCATCTTCCTTGCCAATCTGGTCAAAGGAATCAATCACACTTGCTCCCTTCACTGTTTCCTTTAGCTCACTGCAGTCTAGCTTGTCTCTCTTTACTGCTAAATATGTTCTGGCGGAGGGTATAGGTCATCTCCTGAATAACAAAATCAGGTGTGATAGACACCTTTCACACTTTAGTGAATGTGAATGCTTCACCACTCCTTTCTCAAAAATTCCTGGCCCTGTTATTAGCCCTGGCCCTGTCTTCTACAATCCCACTTGTTTGTTTCCCTCCTCAAACCCTGGTTCAATAACTTTTGTGGGTTTCGCTTTTTCCTCTGGCATGCCCCAACGTACCAGTCTTTCCACCCCACATGTTCAAGAAAGAGGACCCCTAGCCACTCTCAGGGCCTCATCATCTCAGGCATGGAGGGCCCAGAGTGGCCAAGTCCTTTTCAAACCACCTCCCGGTCCAAGTTTTCTAAAGAACCCACAGGCACCTTATTTTCTGACTGAGTCTTCCTTTCCCACAACTTCCAAGTCACAAAGAGGAACCCACTGTGTCTGGGTGCCTTCATATAAGAAAGTGTCTCAGGAAGTCAGAGAAATCAAAGATACAAAAGAAAGTGTCCACAAAATCAGGAAAAAATGGGATTATTGAGGACGCGAGTAGAGAGCTTAGCTTTAGAAATAACAGTTCTTCTAGGACAACTTGGTATTTATTGAATGCCTACAGGTGCCAACAAGTGCTAAGCTAAGCACTTCACATGTAGTAGTTTATGCCCATAATAATCTTGTGAGATAAGGATCATCCTTCCTGTTTTACAGAAGAGGAACTACATGCCAAACAAGGTTAATTTGCCTGAGGTCACAAAGCTAGTAAGTGCCAAAGTTAAGACTCAAACCAAAACCAGGTCTCTCAAAAGTCATCGTTTCTCAGAGAGAAATTAAAGATCCTGGAGAGAAGAGAAATGGCACATAGAGAGCAGGGAAATTCAGAAGCCTGTCAAGCTTCTGAATATGAATATGAATAGAAAGAAAAAGGAGTGTCACAAAATCTAATCAACTCAAGAGCTTGATAGTCTTACTTCCCTATGTGTTCCCAACACCCACGCCCTTTCTCCATAAAATCCTATAGTCATCTGACTCCTAGAATTGCCCTTCTAATTGATGTGTTTTTTAAAAATGTATATGTTAAATCTCATCTGTGGTCTTTTCCTTATTATTTAAATTTCAAGTGGAGAGTTAAAAGAGAAATGGTGATTCTTCCTGTCTCCATCATTCCTAGTCCACCCTCTCCCTCCCTCTGCCATCCCCTACGGTGATGAGGAAATTTTGTGCATTCCACTGTTACTTTAGGTCTCGGTAGCCTGGATAGTCAACACACACAACAGATAACCAACTCCCTGGGAGCTTGGATATATTTTCCTGAGGCTGGTCACTACCTTTCACCCTCATCATTTGACTTTTTGAATTTAAAAATTTCAACCATGTCTATAATTTGATTTGGGTTCTTACGGGAGGGTGTGGGTAGGGGGAAGGATGATTCAGAAATCCATATATTTCCTCAGCTTTTGCTCTGGACTTACTATGATTTTCTACTAGCCAAGAGAGTGATCCCTTTCTCTTTTGCTTAGCTTTGTGAAGACCAAGAACTACACTGGACATCTCAGGGATGGTGGGTGTATGTGTGATGAACACGTGTGCATGTATTGAGGGTGAGCTGAGGGTATTGTCTCTGAGGGAATGACCACTGAAAACCACTTCTCCTGCAAGGTGCTTTCTGCCTCTGCCCAGGGGAATTAAAAACCAAGAAGCCACATACTCTTTTTTAAATATTATAGTGAGAAAGAGAAAATGATTGTGACCAATGATATCAAAATCATAGTCACTCTAAATATTTAAAGTTGTCTTCTAAATTTGGCTTAAGTTAGCTGTTTGATAAACGCCTCCGTAGTGTAAGAGGAGTTCAGAAAATATTTAACTCAAGGACACTATGTCAATATCCTATAGTTTTTTCTTTGTTTTAATAAATGCCTCCAACTAGACCTCAAGATTATGGTGATACACAGGGCAAAAATAATGGTCCTTGTCTCCCTCCAGGCCCTGTTCAGCCACAAGTTGCCTAAAAAATAAAATTAAAAAAAAAAAACCCACATTTGTTCCAACTCCTCAGAGTAGCATTCCCCTCAGTCTTGTATTAGGGAACAGTCTACCTGTTCACCTGGAAAAACTTTGGCCCCAAGTCGTCAAGTCATTCATACTGAAGGATGGAGCAAACGCCATAAAAACTATGTGCAGAGGCTTGAAAAATGATTAAACTTAGAGAAACTAGGTCTTAACCTTGAGATTCAAGGTGTCACGAGAGTCACAGAGAGGAGCGGGTGTCTGTCTCAGAGAAGCGGATGCTGTGTCTCTGACAGGATGCAAGTGTTGAGAGGAATAGCACACAGGGCAGTTTAACTGAATGGAACTTTGGTGAAGGCAAGGTGCCGCTGCAACCCCCGAATCTGGGGGGAGGGACTTGGGGAAGGCTTCAGAGTGTGATCGCTCTCATGTTCCAAGTGAACACACAACTCTTCTTCTACAGTCAGTACTCATATTTTCGTTCATCTCCCACTTGATAATAAGCCACTATCTCTCAGTGCCCCAGCTGAGCGTGGCAGGTAGTAAGCAGGCAATGAACATGGAAACAAGGAAGGAAGGGAGAAAGGGAGAAGAGAAGGGAGGAAGGGAAAGGAAGGGAGGAAAAGAGGGAAAGAGAATATCACAGCTGGAAAACCGACATACAGACACAGATGAAATGAACTTAAAATGAGCAGCAGTGTCTGTCTCAAGTAGACAGCCAAAAGACCCAGAAAATTTGGTGAAATTTCTGAAAAATGTAGTGGGCTCAGATCGATGGAGGAGAGTTTCAAAATGTCTCAGTGGCCAACACACACAAAAAAAATGAAAACCTGAGGATGGGAATAAGAATGTTGTCCCCTACCCTCCCCCGAGGGCCAGGCCAGAAGTGAGTACCCAGCTGGGCAAGAAGTGTTCCCTAAAAACACAGGGACCAAATGTGAAGTTCATCACTAAGGTGGCATTTCCAGCTTTGCTAGGATGGGCCTCTGCCTTCTAGGATCCTGTGACAGGCAAATCCTTCAGACTTCGTGCTTGGACCTGGCAAAACAGATAAAACTGCAAGTTGAAGGAGAGAAGCAGAAACGAAAGCTTGACCGCGGGAAGCAACTTTACTGTTCCAGCATGGGAAGCTCACTGTATTGCTGACAAAACCAATGTTTTCTCCAAGAAAGACCGTTCTTCCAACTGATGGCAGCAGACACTCTGTTGGGAGAAAAGCTGTAATTCAGAACCTGCTCCCTGATGACCCACTCAATTGATAGTCTACACCGCAGAATGCCATTCCACTTTTTCCCACCCTGGAGCCTCCATAACCTAATTGTATAAAGAGGAGAGCTGGATCCCCACTTGTGGGATATTTCCACTCTTCCACTATTTCCTTCTGTTCTTAATGAAGAAGCCCAGCCTGGCTGGTCTCATGATTTAGGGAAAGTTCTGTGCCTTAATAGAAGGCACTCTGGCCCTGGTGGGAAGAATTACTGAACTTTTGTCTGCATATATGAATGAGCAGTCAAATGGAAGGAAGGGAGGTGAAAAAAGAGAGAGGGAAGAAGAGGGAAATGAAGACCAGAGGGAGGAAGGGAGGGAGGATGGAAGAAAGGAAAGCAGGCAGGCAAGAAGAAGGGAAAGAAGGAAGAAAGGAAAGGAGGAAGGGAGGGAGAGAGGAAGGGAGAGAGGGAGGGAGGGAGAGAAAATGCAAGCAGGCAAGGAGGAGAGGAAAAAAGGAAGAAAGAATGGGGGGGGAGGGATGGAGGGAGGACGTATAAACAGATGTAGATGAGAACCGAAAGGCTCAGCACCCCCTGTCTGAAGTCCACAGCTGCAAAACCAAGAACATTTTGTCCAATTAGATTCTGAGGAAGAAGAAACTAAATCAAAGTTTTAAATAACTAGGTTCAGGTCTTGGTGCTGTTTTGTGGCGGGGTGAAGGGTCCCTGTAATGGGATGGTCAGATGCATGAACTCTAGATTTCCCTCACTGGAGGGACTGGCAGCACTTCACAAATCCACAGCGGCGTTTCTGCATGTGGTTCCGGCCTCGTGTTCGCTGGATGCTTCTCTAAAGCCTCACCCTTCCCTGCCAACCTTCAGTGCTTCCCCCACAGTCTGCAAGATAAAGTTCAAGTCCCTCGGGGTGGGATTTGAAGCCGCTGTGGGCCTGGCTTCCCCACACCTCCATCTTGAACTTCTCATTCTAATAGTGCGCTGTGGCTCATCGGTCCTTAAACCCACCCTGACCTGTGTATCAGTGATTTTGCTCATAGCTCTGCTCTGCCCAGAAACTTCATCTACCCCCACTCCCAGGCCAGCTGGTAGTCAGGCCTCTTCCTGAAGCCTGCCATGGCTTCGGTCTGCCGACCCCACTGCTAGGCAGCAGATGTGACCCCCTGCCCCTGGCATGCCAATTCCTTTGCACTGGCCATGTCTCCGCCTTTGAGCGTCATGCCCAGCACACAGTAGGCATTCAATAAATGTTTGTTGGGTGAAGGGATGAATGAATGAATGATTTATCTTCCCCCTCCCTACATGCGAAACCCAGATGTCTTTTAGAAGATGAAAACTAAGTTTAAAGACGCTCTGTTTGTTGCTCCCTCCCTCCAACATCTTGGTGGACGCATACTTTGTGGCTTTTTCTCCTTATACCCTCTCATTTCTGCCTTATTCCCCTTTGTCACTTTAATGGCATGCCAGCTCCCATATGCCGAGCAGCTTACCAGGTTGGAAGCCTGGCAGTGGTTATACAGTGAAGATGGCCTGGGTCAGCTGGAGGCATCAGGAGACACAGGGAGATTACTGAAATCTGTTCCTGGGGACTTAAAGTGTGTGCTTTCTGTTTCACGTAAGCCAAGGAGAACCCGACATGCAAGTACGGGTGCCACATCAGGCCTGTTGCATTCCATTCTGGAGCCCTCCCCAGTCAGGTTAGATATGTGCAAAGAGCAGGCAGAGGGCCACCCAGGAGGATTTCTGCAAAGGCGAGTTGGGCTTTGCATGGACATTTGGACTAGGTGACCTCAGTATTCTCTGCCCCTATTTGACAAGTTTCAGGACCGAGCACAGTTTGGGAAACTGCAATGAGTTTTTGATTGGGGCCCCGTGATTCGGTCCCTATTATCTCATCCCCCACCCCTTTCCTCCCTGTGGGGAGGGCTGAGAAAACTAAAGCTATGCTTCCCCTTTCTCACGCCCTACCCTAGGCAAGGCTGGGAGTTCTCTTACCCCTGGGTTCCTGCAAGCTCCAAGCTGTGGAAAGAAAAGTGAAAATTAAGAGTTTTGGAGAAAGACGGTTACCATAATGTAATAGACTGGATACGTCTCCCCTGTGGTCCTACTGAGAGGCCCAAGGCCCGTGATCACTCCACCCCACTCCCCGGCTATTCAAGGCAGGTGTGGGCAGCAGCGGGCCTGATGGCGATGCCATCAGTGCCTTTGCCCCAAGCACTCCCTTGAAGCTCACTTGGATGTATATAGTCAAGTGCCAGCGCCAGGACTTTCTGGCATCTTCCATGGCCCTCACCCAGCCGAAAAGGGAAATGATGAGTACTGCGTGAGAAAGTCACTCAGGAGACTCTCAGGATGATCTGAGAGAAACTTGGGGGTGGGGGAGAGGGGCTGGAGCCCCACAGGGCAGCTGCAGATAGGGCCAGAGGAATATTGTTTTGTGGCTGTTACTATAATTCTAACCCCTGTGTAACAGGGGGATCCCCCCACGTAGTTTTGTTGCATTCAAAACAATCAGACTGAGACATTCCTGAAAGAGAGTCTGGGAGTAACCGATTAAGACCCATGACAGTACCCTGAATAGGGGGGCTGCCCCCACTGGCCTGCCCTCACCGGCCACGCAGGGCTCTCAGTGGAGGGTTCTGGCTGACTGGGACAGCTGGAAGGAGCCTGCCGTTTGGTAGTTGGTGGGGACAAGAAAAGGAAAACCACATTTTATCAAAATTATTCAGTGACTGGCAGGGCAGGTTTTCCTGGCTCACATGGACCGAGGAAATGGGGCCTGGGGGGCCTCTGAATGTTTTCCCAGCCTGGGAACAGGGTGCAGAGAGGGGCAGGGTCTATGCCCGGTAGGACACAATGCAATGCCATTGTTTGTCACAGCCTTGCCTAAAGAAGGGCACAGGCTGCCTGAGTGTAGAGTCCCATCCCGTATCTGGCTGTTCCTGCACTGTCACCCTCACCCATCTCCCAGACCCCACAGGGCTCATGGAATAGACCTTTAAAAAAAAAAAAAAAAAGCTGGAAACTTTCCCATGGCCGAGAGAGACTGGACTCCAAAGCACACAAATACTGTTAACATGCCCAGCCCCAAAGCCTTCTCCACTCCAGCCTTCCTGGCCTCTCAAGGACAGAGGGAAGGGAGGTCTTCCAACGTGAAATGGTCCCTAAACACCAAAAGGTACTGTTGAATATGATCAAAGGAGACTGGAAAGGATCCATATTAAACGTAGGGAGTGGACAGATACAACGGTATCAACAAGAGGCAAACCCTCCCCAACTGCAAGAGGAACTTGCCGATGGCCAGTTCCCCAGCACGCTGGAGAGAATCACATGGAAACATGGCAGCTCCAACAGACTGCAGGGAAGGTGGGCCCGGGGAAAGGGGGCTGTGAAGAGACAGCCAGCCACCTCCATTTTCTCCAAGAGCTACAGGAGGTGAAGAGAAACCGTCCAGGAATGGGACGACCTAGGGAAAGTAGTCCAAACATCCCTGTAATGGGTAAGGTCACTCACTTCCCTTTACCAGACCCCTTGCCCTCAGCTGATTCTAAAAGGATGGGATGAAAGAGGGAGATGGAAAAAGAGGAAGGTGAAGACACTACCTTGTCTTTTCCATTACACACTGGTACCTATCCTGGGTGACCCGACACATTTTTGGATGAGTAGGGAATTTTCTGGCCTTCCCTTGTGACATTACAGCCGTCCTCTAACCTGAGTGCTGACTCGGCTTTCTCACCTGAGACAGGGGAGGCTGGATGTGATGGCAGGTGCTGTCGACAGTCAGGGATGATGAAGCATCATTATTGCTTGAGCCTTACAAATTCAGTGCTCTAGCTGAGATGCAGGGAGAGGGGAACTGGGGACACGGTGTCAACAGCAGATGGTGTCCTTGTGGTTCGTTGCTGATCTTCTAGTTAAGGAGAAGGAAGCATCCCCTAATGCTCAGGGGCTGAGAAACCCAACCAAGTAACTCTGGGCAGAGATGACGCTACCCTGTGACAGGCCTGCAGGGCTACCTGAGGTCTGAGGGGCCTGACTGAGCCTCTCCCTCCCTCCAACTCTACCTATCCCTGAGAACAAGGCCTGCAGTTAAAAACTTGTCAAGGCTACCTGAACCCAGTCAAAACCAAGATGGCGGGCAAGATGGCCTCCAAAAGATTTTCAAGCTCGCTGTAGTGTAATCTGCATGGTAAACACACCTATCAGCGCCACGAGAGTTGACAAGCACCATGATTATGGTCGGAAGAGGCCATAAAGAAACAAAAAGAGGGTGGAACACTCCTCTCAAGAAAGCCACCTCTCCTTTCCCAGAAAAGCCATGCGTATTCCTCCTACCTATTTACCTAAACGTCCCATTATTTCTACTATCCCACTGTAGCTGACTCTTGACTCTCAGCGGACGAGAAGCTGGTCTGAGCACGCACACCCGCGTCTCCGTTCTCCGGCCATTGAATAAAGCTTGCACTGTTAAACACGTGCAATTGGCTTCACAACACCCAACGGGAAAAGAAAACTGCTTGGGGTCCTCGAAGAGGGCACTCCCCTCCTTCGTAACCACAAGGTGCCCTGGCTCATCTGGGGCCTTCGGTGACAAAGAGGTGGCATCTAATGAAGAAGGCCTTGCTCCTCCTACTATGGTTTTGATGTTGGGATTAGAAGCTTCTTGCCAGGGAGGTGCCAACGAGAACGTGAGATGCTTTAAACCCTGGTCCCGTCACCCACCGGTGGTGGGCCTGACCTTGGGCAAGTCTCACCAAAGTTGTCTGGCACCTAGGGTGCCCTCCCCCCCCCTCCCCCGTAGCAAACAGGAATTGCATTTTTGTCATTTAAAAACAAGTAGGACTGCCAGGCTTGAACTTCTCGATGGGCTTGACAAGCCAGCAGCTGTTGGAAGTTTCTTCCGTTTCTCTTAGGGTTAAAACATAAATAAGAAGGAAAAGCAAACGAGTAGAAAAGGGAACACGTACTCGCTGAAGAAAAAGCTTGTCAAATAATGAGTTGTGTGTGTTTTCCAAGGGATCAGTTATATTCCTCTGTGCAGATAACAGCAGAGGATAAACATAATGACAGGAAAATAGAAATATTAAATATTAAGTATAAAATTATTTAACTATTTCAATAGTGTGGTGTGTGTGTGTGTGTGTGTGTGTGTGTGTGTGTGTGTGTGTGTCTAGTACATTGTCAGGGCTTTATACACAGTAGCCCTGGGGGATTATGACTTAGAAAATCCTCACCTCTTGATCTTTTCTTTTAATCTTCCTGTGTAAGAGGCCACCTCTTGCTTTGTTCCAGTCACCTTTGGGACATCTTTTTGGGTCTCTTATCAGAAAAGGCCCTGAAGTCTGGGCTTAAAGATAGGAAATGAGGGGAGGTGGGGAGAGCCCCAGAAATGTGAACACGAAACTTTTTTTTATTTAAGAGATTCACATTGTATGCGTTTCTGCTCCATTTACCTGTCCATTCTCTACAATAAACCACCCCCTAGGGAGGCCTTTGGGGCACCAGACCTGCACTGTACCTTTAGGAAACCAACGCCCCTCCACGTCCCGGTATGTGCGACTCCCTATTCCACAACCACGAGCAAAATTGTTCACCTCCCCTTCAACAGATGCGAGCTGTTTGTGCAGAGGTTCGAAAGCTGACCTACTGCTTGGGCGTGGCACTTATTTTAGCACCGAGGGACCTCCGCCCTCTGCCCTCCCTGCTTTCCGAGCCCCCCGCCCCTCGCCCCCGCAACCCTCTGCCCTCACTGCTTTGAGCTACATCGCATTGAAGCTGGGTGTCTCCGGTGTCCCCGGATCTGCCCAAGATCCCCTGGTCAGAGTCGAGTGCACTTTGCACGCATTTTCAGACATAGGTGAACGAGGAGTCGTTCCGTCTGAGCGGCCGGTCGGGCCCCTGGAGGAGCGGGTCCCATGCGACCCCGTGCTCCGCCCAAGCAGCCTTTCCTCCTCTTGTGGGGCACCACGCGGGGGTGCAGCTGCAGGAACCCCGCAGGAAAAGTCTCCCAGTGCCGGCCTTGGGGAATCCCACGGGCACTGCGCCCACTGCCTCCGCGAAGGCAGCTCCCTGCTTCCTCCTTGAGCTCAGGTCCCTTTGGGTCCTTGTCACGGCCTCGGGCCGCCTCTTCTTCCTTTAGACTGTTTCTGAGATTATTCTGAAACCTGTCGCCTGCTTGGGGCCTGGCCTCCCTCCAGCCCCAGGCCGCCGTTAGCTTCT